>CM029015.1:91128952-91728952 GCA_016801055.1 Panax notoginseng | reverse complement strand
AAATAACTTACAATTTTTATGTTGTGCATGTAGATTCTGCTTATAATGCCATTCTGGGGAGGCCTACTTTGACTGATTTACAAGCTGTGACTTCGATCCCTCATTTTAAAATCAAATTTCCTACGGCTCATGGAGTTAGAAAGGTGAAAGGAGATCTGGATCTGGCCAGACGATGTTATAGGAATGCCGTGATCACTTCAGGAGTGGGGACATCGAAGTAGAAACAAACCATGGCGATAGAGATCGAGTCCTTCACTGAGAGCAGTTCAGAGCCATTAGTCATGCCAGCTGGGGAAACGGAGGAGATCAAGCTCATTCCTGGTAAGAAGGAAAAGACGATAAAAATAGGTTCTGGTCTGCCGGAACCACTTCGGACGAACCTCATGGAGCTCCTACGCTGCTATGTAGATATCTTTGTGTGGGAACCTCAAGACATGCCGGGGGTGAGCAGGAAGATTGCTGAGCACTGATTGGAAGTGGACTCGTCAAAGAAGCCAGTTCAGGAGAAGAGGAGGATCTTTGCACCTGAGCGCCAACTGATCATTGATGAAGAGATTGCGAAGCTGCTGGCTGCGAACTTTATCTTTGAGATCGACTACCCGCAGTGGATGGCCAACGTGGTGTTGGTCCAGAAGTAGAATGAGAAATGGCGAGTCTGCATCGACTACACCGATCTGAATAAAGCTTGTCCAAAAGATTTCTATTCGCTGCCCCACATCGACCAGCTCATCGATGCAACTTCGGGGTATGCTTTATTGAGTTTCATGGATGCATTCTCTGGGTATCACCAAATTTCCACGTGTAAAGAGGATATACAGAAGACGACGTTCATTACGCATCGTTCGGTATATGCCTACAAGAAAATGACCTTTGGCCTAATCAATGCCGGGGCCACATACCATAGGATGATGAACTACGTCTTCAGATATCAATTAGGCAAGAACATGGAGGTGTACGTCGATGATATGATTGTTAAGAGCATGCAGGTAAAGAAGCACTTGGACGATTTAGAAGAATGCTTTCAGACAGTTCGACATCACAATTTGAGGCTGAATCCTACTAAGTGTACCTTCATATTAGGGGCCGACAAATTTCTGGGTTATCTTGTCAGTCAGAGGGGAATTGAAGCCAACCCAAAAAAGATTCAAGAAATCCTGAATATGAAGACTCCTCTGTCATTTAAAGATGTTCAACGTCTGACTGGAAGGATTGCAGCATTGAGGAGATTCATGTCCAGGTCGGCAGAAAGATGTTTGCCGTTTTTTGACACTTTGAAAGGGTCGAAGACTGCGAAGACGTTCCAGTGGACTTCAGAATATGAAGACGCCTTCCAGAGTATCAAGACCTATTTGTCTTCGGCGCCTTTATTGGTGAAGCCCGCTCCTGTTGAGCCTCTGTATTTGTACTTAGCAGCTAGTTCGTTGGCAGTAGGAGTAGTTTTGGTGCGTGAAGTTGGGGGTAAGCAGCACTCGGTTTACTACGTAAGCCATGTCCTTTGGGATGCTGAAACAAGGTACCCAAACATTGAAAAGTTTGCCTTTGCTTTGATGATTGCTAGTCGAAAGCTTAGGTAATACTTCCAGGGTGGGTTGTTAGTAGTATACACAGATCAGCCTTTGAAGAAAATTATGGGCAAACCCGAAGTTTCGGGGAGGTTAGCTGCATTGACGATGGAGTTGTCCCAATTTTTTATTGAATATCATCCCCGAACAGCTATTAAGGGGCAGGCCTTGGCTAATTTTGTGGTCGAGTGTTCGTTTTCTAATGCTGATGAAGCTGTGGAAAAAGCTGGAGGGTCTGACAGGACAGTTGCAGTTCTTCAGCAGAATCAGAGCTCGTGGACGATGTATGCAGATGGGTCTTCTACTTCGGACGTCAGTGGAGCAGGGATTATCTTGACGAGTCCGGAGGGATTCAAGGTGCAACAAGCCATCAGATTCGAGTTCAGGGCAACGAATAACGAGGCAGAGTATGAGGCGGTGCTGGCAGGGTTACGACTGGCTAAGAGCCTCGAAGTGCAAAGAATAGTCATATTTAGTGATTCTCAGTTGGTCGTCAAGAAAGTCTCAGGGGAATATGAAGCTCGAGGTCAGAGAATGGTCAAGTACTTGCCAGAACTAAAAGATCGGCTTCAATATTTCCAATCGTACGAGTTTCAATGAGTCGGGCGTGACGATAATTCCATTACCGATGCACTCTCAAATCTAGCCACTACGGAGGCTAACATTTTTGATGGGTCAGTTTACTTGGAGATTTTGTAACATCCTAGTGTTCAACATGAATTGGTAATGCGCATCGACTAAACCAACTATTGGTTGACTCCATATCTGGAGTATCTGGCAGATGGCGTCTTACCTTCGGATCAGATGCTGGCTAAGAAAATCAAATACAAAAGTGCTAACTTCGTCCTGATAGATGGGGATCTTTTTCGAAGGGCCTTTTTGTCTCCACTGCTGAAATGTTTGACTCCGTCCGAAGCTGATTACGCTCTCCAAGAAGTTCACGAAGGCATCTGTGGCGACCATATGGCTGCTAAGTCATTAGCCTACAAAGTACTTTGTCAGGGGTACTATTGGCCTACCATCTTCAAGGAAGCTACGAAATACGTCAAGAAGTGTGAGAAGTGTTAACTAAACAGTCCAATCCCACATCAGCCACCAGAAGAGCTATACTCGATCTTATCTCCTATACCTTTTGCTGTCTGGGGGGTTGATATATTGGGTCCATTGCCAAAAGCTAAAGGTCAGGTCAGTTTTGTTATAGTTTCCATCGATTATATGACCAAATGGGTAGAAGCGAAGCCACTTAGGTTAATAACGGAATAGGAATGCTTGAAGTTCATGAAGGAGTCAGTAGTGTTTCATTTCGGAATTCCTAAGGTGGTGATATCGGACAACGGACGTCAATTTGTGGGATCAAAATTTGAAGCATTTTTGAAGGAGTTGGGAGTTCAGCACAGAAAGACTTCAGTAGCTCATCCTCAGTCGAATGGACAAGTCGAAGTGACCAACAGAACGCTGCTGAATGGGATCAAGCGTAGGCTGGATGAAGCTAAGGGAAGATGGCCAGAGGAGCTGCTTAGCGTGCTATGGGCCTATCAGACTACTCCGAGGACCACAACGGGGGATTCACCTTTCAGACTGGCCTATGGTACTGATGCTTTAGTTCCAGTCGAAATTGGATCTCCAAGTCATCGGGTTAGTCAATTCAAAGAGATCTACAATGAAGAAGAGCTAAAGGTTAATCTTGATTTGCTTGAAGAAGTCAGAGAAACGGCCTTGATTAGATTGGCAGCCTATCAGCGAAGAGTGGCTAAGCATTACAATAAGGGGGTAAAGCTTCGCAGATTTGAAGTGGGAGATTTTGTCCTTAGAGAAGTCGAAGCATCTACACCTCAGAACTTGGGAAAGCTGATGCCAAACTGGGAAGGAGCGTATGAAGTCATCGAGGTACCGAAGCCGGGGACTTATCGGTTAAGGGCACTAGACGGATCAGAGATCAAGAATACTTGGCATGCCGGCAGGCTTCGAAGGTATTTTTAATAGATACAATGCCAGTATACCGGAAGTCTGTAAATGTTTAAGTCATCATCAATAAAAGTTCCTTCTTTCTCAACAAATCTTATCTTCGTTGATGATTCAGTTCATTGGTGTAAGAAGGTTCGGGTGGACCCGCTGACCATTCGATGGTAGCCCTATTGGCAGGTGGTCCTTATGAATTTGTCAAGCCCTTCGTGGTAGGCAAATGTCATCCTATGGATTTGTCAGGCCCTCCGTGGTAGGCAAATGCCATCCTTTAGAGGCCATTCGTGGTAGGCAATTGTCGTTCTTTATACTTTGTCAGACCCTTCGTGGGAGGCAATTGTCGTTCTTTAGACTTTGTCAGGCCCTTCGTGGTAGGAAAGTGTCATCCTTTAGACTTTGTCAGGTCCTTCATGGTAGGCAATTGTCAATTGTCGTTCTTTAGACTTTGTCAGGCCCTTCGTGGTAGGCAAATGCCATCCTATGGGTTTGTTAGGCCCTTCGTGGTAGGCAAGTGTCATCCTTTAGACTTTGTTAGGCCCTTCGTGGTAGGCAATTATCGTTCTTTAGACTTTGTCAGGCCCTTCGTGGTAGGCAAATGTCATCCTATGGGTTTGTCAGGCCCTCCGTGGTAGGCAATTGTCGTTCTTTAGACTTTGTTAGGCCCTTCGTGGTAGGCAAGTTCCATCCTTTAGACTTTGTCAGGCCCTTCGTAGTAGGCAAATGTCATTCTATGGGTTTGTTAGGCCCTTCGTGGTAAACAAATTCCCTACGAAGAAGATCTATCTCGCACTTCGGTAACGAATAAATATTCTTTTACTTTATTAACTAAAATTTTCTAAGTGTTGAGTTCGGATTGCTTCATCACTTAACTTTATCTCATCTGTTATATGACTTGTTTAGTTATTTATTAACAGTTTTAAGTTGAGTTTATAAAGAGCTTGTACATTTTTCAAAATCATTAATATTAAAGTATTGACAAGAAGTAACTGCACCAAAGTCATAAGGAACGAAGCCTATATTTCACTAATATTTAAACTGATTACAAAAGATGGAAAATTTTACAGAAATCCTATAAGCTAAAAGAAGTGAAACTCGTCTTCAGGCATTAGCTTCGTCTTCAGAAGAATCGAGTATAGTCGGATAAACCTCAGTTGTGACAAGTTTTGCCTTGTCCTTGCTTTGGCATTCATAATATCCGTTAGAAAACATCTGGACCACCTTCTCATTCAGCTCATTGGACTGACGATATTCGTCCTGGATTTGCTTGCGAAGCTCTTCGGTCAATGGGGGACCAAAATCCTCCAAGGCTTTCAATTTATCCTGAAGCTCGCGACGTCTGGTCAAATGTCTCTCTTTGTCATCGCGAGCCTGCTCCTGAAGATTGTCAACTTGTATAGCCAAGCTCTGATTGGATATACAAAGTTCTTCATTTCTAAGCCTCAGAGCATGGTTCTGAGTGTCAAGATCGACGTTCAGACTCGTCATCTCTTGCTGACTGGCCTTCGTCTTCTTCAATTCCTCCTTGCAGATCTTCAGCTCCTCCATTCTTTGAGTTAGATCCTCTTAGAGGTTTTCATTGTTGAAGAGAGAAGTGCCGAGGTCACCTCTTTCCTTAGTCAAAGCTGACTTCAGAATGATGTTCTCTCGTCTGGCTGCATCCTCTTCGGCTTCAACTTCTGAATAGCGAGGAAGAAGACGTCCGAAGACCGCATTCGCCTGTAAATAATCACCAACAGTCAGCTAATCTTTGAGATATATATAATTTCAAATAAGCATAAAAAATGACAAATTACCTTGGCGTGATAGCTCATGCCTTCCTTGATTAAGTCCATGATTGAGCTATTGCCGAACCGATGCTCATCGGTCTCTCTGACAAATGAATTAAAAGAGTTGGAAAGGGAAGTTTCTGTTGAGCTCGGGCCATATGGTTGGTGAAGACATGGCTTCACGCTGAAAGGCAGCAGGGGAGGCTGGTGGTGGAGAAGGTGTGCGAAACTCATTATGGATAGGGGATTGAACAGGCTCTTCAGGAGGTGGAGGCTGTTCACTAGTAGGTCCTTCGGGGGGTGGCGGTTGATCTTTCGAGGGTTATTTCCTTTTCCGAGAAGGAAGTGAAGCACCAGGTTGTTCTTCAAGTTCCTCTTCGGAAATTAGAATTTGCATTGGGTCAGTGGGGACCCGAAGCTCGTCGGCAGACAGAGGGATTATCCTCGTTTTTCTTTTCTTGATGCGAAGAGCTTGTATCCGTTCATTTGTGGGCATATCGATTAAGCTGGAGGTTGCGATTGGTTGGGATTCCTGGGAGATACCTCTTGGCTTTCGAATAGCCCTCTTCTTCTTGCGAGGCCGGAGGGTTTCTTCAGCAATCTCTGGTTCTACAGGAAGATCTTCGACATCTGGGGTTTCAGAAGCCGGAACCTCTTCCTGGGGGGTTTCGGTAGTAGGGGGTGATGGAGGTTTGCTCGAGAGAAACTTTTCCAAGTCCCTTAGGTCAATCGATGAAGGTTTGATCAAAGATACTGCAACAGAAAAATACATTTTGTTAGATCTGTTCACAATAATAAACTCAGAAGTTTTATTTTGATAAAAAATTGAGACTTACATTTGTGGTCATACAACCAAGCCTGTTTAGTAAGAAGATTGTAACTCCATTCCTTCTTCGGGAAGTTATCCAGGAGTTCAATTATTTCTTGGGCACGTTCTTCGGTTATATCCCCGAGATCGGCAGATACTTTGTCTAACGTTGTCCAGTCGGGGAGAGAGGCAATTTCGGGCCCTTTAACAAAGAGCCACTGCTCATGCCATCCTCGGTTGCTGGAAGGAGTACTGATCAGAGAGCGTCGCTCGAAGTTCTCCCCAGGTTTTGCAGCAATCTTCCCCAAGACCTTGAACCCCTTCTCTCTGGACTTGGTGATGGCATATATGGAAAAGAAGAAGTCGAGGGTGGGAGCGACGCCCACTTCGTGACAGAAGGAGAGAAAGGCGATGATATGGATGTAGGAGTTCGGGACCAGTTGGGCGAATCCGACGCCAACGAACCCCAGGAGTGTGACCAAGAAGACGTGTAAGGGGAATCAAACCCCTTAGAAGTGTCAGAGGCATAGCAGTCCAGCCATCCGGGCACTGGTACATCCTCTCGGTGGCAGTAGGACGGCGAAACTGGTGGGTCGCCGGTATCTGGTACCGTACACAGGCATTTTGAATGTCCTTCTCAGTCAAGGTTGATGCAGTATTGGCATGAGTAAACTGTGTTGCACTCTGGAAGAAGACGGAAGGGTTTGGAAGAGGTTTTTTCGGTGTGTTTTTGCTTGGGGTACTAGTGGGGTTAGGGTTCGACCCCGAAGCGTCCTTGCTAGGGCTTTGATTAGGTGGGACAGTGGTGATAGGGTTTACACGCAGTGGGGAGAGGTTGTTGATATTCGATGAACCTGTTGCCATTATTGACAATTTGCAGAGAAGAGAGAAATCGAGAGGAAAAAGGAAGTAAGGAGTATGCAAAGTTCAAGATTGGAATGGTAAAACCGTCGAAATTGAAGGGGCAGCAGCTTTTATAATAGGCGGTCATTTCAAATTTTTACAAAAACCAAGGACGGCACATTAATTGGAGCTAATGATGTAGTAGGGGAAGAGGTAGCGTCCGAATTTGGCTCTAAGATATTAACCGGAGTGGGCTTATGTCTATTGGGCCTTCAGTTTCCGTCCTTGATGCTGATTGGGGTGATCCATTTGGGCCTCGGTGAGTTTAACTTTGGACCTGTTCAATCCTATTATAATCCTCTTTATCATGGACCTGTTTTATTAACAGTTTTTCATTAAATATCCTGTTTAATAAAAGACTGGGGGGCAATGTTGGGCCATGATACTTTAACTATTGGGCCGGACTTATTGAGCTCCTCCTTTATATTATAATCCTCATACCTTAAATGTATTGGGCCTCTCATTTGGACCGGTCCACTATGCAAATTACAATTTGACCCATTTTTGACCGGTAATCATGACAAAGGATGATAGTTGACTGTGATCTGCCACCTTTCTGCATGACATTAATGAGGATGGGACTCAGATGACCAGCGGTGGCAAATAGTGGTAGCATGGAGTGGGTGAACTGCACACTTTCGGCTGAGATGACTGTGAGTGGGGGATTGTGTCAGACGGTAGTGGGTGACATGAGAAACCGAACTTTGGAGTGTATTTTAGCAAGGATCACATAATCTAAAGGTAACAGATCATTTTACACGAATTATTATCTCTCTCTAGACGCTAGACGTTTTATTCCTCCATTGTTAACCTTGTGATCGCCGATACTGACTCTCACGCCAGAGCTATCCCCCGACGGTCAGGCCGTCAAGCTTTTGGTGTTAACTTGTTGAACTGTGCAGGATATTGGACGCGTCTTGGTGATTGGGACGTGAGGAAAGATCTTGGCTTTAACATAGTGAAATTGTGTTGTTAAAGTTTAGGACTTTATGTCATTTTTTACTCTATCTTAATCTTGCTTGAGATCGAAATTAAATGTTGAGTTTGACATTTTAATTTCTCTCATAAGTTGGCTTAAGTAAGTTATATATATATATAGGTGTTTGTGTTTGTGTGAGTGTGTGTATTATAGTGGGACCTATAGCCACTATCTTTAGGATGAGTACTGAATAAGACCGAGTTCATATCATTTTTCTTGTAAAGTATTGAACACATTACCTATATATGCCGTTTATGGTGCTTATCACTAGGCTCACTCCGTTGAGCTAACACCTTGGGCTAATAGAACACAAGAATTTTATTATTCTTTGAGATAATTGATACATGAGTATTACATGGTATTATAGCTGATGATAATAGAGTAGATAAATACAAAAGGATAATACTAATCTAAGTCATGGTTATCTAAAGGATAATACTAATCTAAGTCATGGTTATCTAAACTTTTTATCTCTTGGAGACTGATCTAACTAGAGGTCTAATAACATAAGGAAACTTTGGTTGTGTTGCGTGATTAATTCCCTAATATTCCCCCGCAAACTAAAGGTGATTTAGGAAACACTTTAGTTTGAAAACTAAATTTTTCTCAATAAAAAATAATGCCGCACAACCATCTTGATTTAACCATGTGATGAGGATATGATAATAACAGTCGTTGAGCATAAGGCATAACAACATTCCGTGCTGTCTTTCGAAGTATAGTATGACACTTCCTGACTATCATGGCATGAAGATGCGGTGACCCAGCAAGAAATCTCAATATGTAGTGGGTTGATCCCACATTGTTCTCCCAGTCTTTTATGACTTCTGATGTAGCATCCTTCAATGTGGCTGTCGCAAAATGAATTACCCTTAAATCTCCACCAAGGAGTTGTTTTGGAAACATGTCAAATAATTGGCTTCCCATATCTTGAACGCCCAAGCCAAAGCAATGTAAATTGGTGACTATATCCAAATAATGCTTAGAATTAGTTGTCCCACCTTTTAACAGATTTGCATATTCTGAACAAACAAAATATGAATTTTGGAAGACATCCAAAAATGGACAAGTGTAGTCATGAGTGTGAGTGAAGAATGAGGTTTATATTTCAAATTTGGAAAGTTGGCAACTTAATAGTACCATGAGAAAAGAAGTATCATTAGATTGTGCGTGAGACTCAAGTTGGAAATTTAAGAGATCCGGAGATGAAAAATGAAACTTTGGAGAGTCGTTAACAAGGAAAACTTGTTGCGGAGTAAGCACCTCAGTTGAATATGAAGCTTTAGGTAAAGTTGCTTCTTCAATGATGGAAGGAGCAAGTATACTGTTGAACCCATTCTGAACAGTATGTTTACCGGAAAAAATTAAATTTTGTTCACCAACTTCATTTGGTGACGACCGGTGTGAATGTTCTTTAATACTGTAATTTACTTCATCATTGCTTTTCTCACTGATGGAGCGTGCAAAATCAGATACATCTCCAAACACGTCAGAATCTAAGAACCACTCTGTTGTATTATAACTAAAATCATCAATAACTCGAACAGAGGATGTAGAACCACCAACTGAAGAAGGGGTATTTAGTCCAGTATAACTTAAGATTTTAGAGGAAGAAATGCCAATGTCGGTGGTGTCCAGTACTCGATCAACATCCAAAGTGTTCGGTATATCAATATCAACAATAGAAGAGAGTTGTTCAGGATGTGTAACCACAGACACATGAATATCATTAGGCTCAATTTTTGAAGTACCAATGGATGGGATTGAAGTGCATTGTTGTAGCATATTTTCATGTCCAAATAGAAGAGTGGTCAAATCATTAATGAAAGGATTCATCAAATAATAATAATCATGAACTCTTTTGAAGAGAGTATCATCAAGGCCTTGAACTAAAAAATTAGTAAACTCTGACTCACTCAGAGAACCTCCCGCGTTGTTTAACGCATCCAGAATCGATTGTGCTTCTGAAACATAACTTTTAACAGATTGAGTAGTTAGCTTTTGTAAGCAAGCAAGTTGATCAAAAAGATCATCTGTATACCAATTTGATGTCGCACCATCTAGGAATTTGCAGTCATCTAGGAATTCGCAATCATCAGTTTCACGGATCAAAGAGTCCTCAAAATTTTGAAATGGACCGTATATTTGATTGGCCATGGAGGCGGGGCCAATTTTGGGATTGGCAGTAAATGATCGAAGACAGGTTCCTGGAATGATTTTGGGTTAAGCCACCTTTCCAAATCATAGGAAGAAAAATGAAAACTAGAAGTCAAGGAAGCCATTGATAGAAGAAGAAGAATTGATTGTCCGTTGGAATGCAGACGTGGACGTAGACTATCTAGATAGTGAGACAATGGTGCCAACAAAATGATAATAAGAGGGTGGAAGAAGAAGAAGAAATCAGGGACAATTGTTGGAATGTAGACAGGTGATCAGGGTGTCCGGTTTATGGTGCAAACTATCTGGATAGTGAGATTGTGATAACATGAGATATGTAGCGGGAAAAAAATAGATCATAAGCCGTTAGGCATTATAGCTCTGATACCATAATAAAACATACCATAATAAAACACAAGAATTTTATTATTCTTTGAGATAATTGATACATGAGTATTACATGGTATATATATAGCTGATGATAATAGGGTAGATAAATACAAAAGGATAATACTAATCTAAGTCATAGTTATGTAAAGGATAATACTAATCTAAGTCATGGTTATCTAAACTTTTTATCTCTTGGAGACTGATCTAACTAGAGGTCTAATAACATAAGGAAACTTTGGTTGTGTTGCGTGATTAATTCCCTAATAGGCCGCAAGTTACTATAAACTAGCGTAGATCATAGAACTGAGATTGAATATATTAACGTATTTACAGTCTCTCAATTATGTGCTCAATAGTTGATTAGCTAAGCTGTATAAGATAATGAGTTTTAAAACATTCTTAAATTTTGTACATTGATCAAACTATCAACCTGACTTGAATCTTTAACTATATATGTTAGCACCATTATTTTGAATCTAAGTTTTGATAGTGGTATTAGTTTAAAGAAATGCCTTACCAAACTAACTGCAGATACTTGCAATAGAGTGAAGATATTGGTAATCAAAAGAAACCCTTTGGGGAGCAAAATTTTTCCATCAGCCATGAAGTTTGAAAGAACTGATCCCTTTGCTTGATTGCCAAAAGCCCAATACCCAGAGATTCCAACACTGAAAAATGTCGAGATTACGACAGAGTAACACACCAATAGCCCTTTAAACATTTTACCATCCACCGGTGCAGCTATAGTTGCCTGAAAACAAGGTTTTAATATCATTTTTTTAATTCTTGTGAACCCATAAAAGAGGGATGGGGAAATATGTGTGCGTTTTTCCCATGACAAGACAAATTATGCAATTAATTGAAAGAAGTAGCCAACAATGGACGAGGATCGCCTCTCTTACACTTGTGTAATTTTCCCCAATAAATATTTAGCGATAAAAATAATGTTTTTAGTGACAATACTAGCGACATAATTAAGAAAGAATAATGTAGTGTCACCAAATCAAATATTTTTTGTCACTAAATTTGTATTGAAAAATATTGAGATGAGGATCACCTCCATTACACCTTTTATCCAAGTTTCTCCAATACATGATTAATAACAAGTATATTATTTTCACATCATAATAATATTCTTCGCAAATAATTATGACCGAACTTAATTTCGTTAAAGCAATTTTCTTATGGCTGTGTATTGAAAGAAAATTGAGGGAAAAGATATTAGGATTTCCTCTATTACATCTATCATCTAATTTTCTCCAATACACATTTAACAACACAAATATCGCCCTTGGCGATTCTTTCAACGACATTATTATTTATGACAAATTTTATAGTGTCGCTAATTATGCTACAATTTTAATGTCACTAAATGTAATATTTATGTTGCTAAAAAGGATCCTAATATGGGAAAAAGGGATTAGGCTCCTCTCTAATATTACACATTTTATCCAATTTCTCTTTATACACATTTAGCGATACAAAATCTACATTCAGTGATGGCACTAATGACCCAATTATTTGTGACATAAAATAATGTGTCGCTAAATATAATGTTGTTGTCGCTGAATGTACGTATTGAAAGATATAATAATGGGGATTCTTGTCTGAAAAATTGGATGAAAAGTGTAATCCATAAGAACCAACTCTGTAAATGATTGATAAACCTGTATTTCGGGAATAATTCCATTGCCATATGTGGTAGCAATGATAGAAATAGCGTTGAAGGCACCAAAAAGTCGATTTACACCAACACCAGTTATGGAGTAATTCTTAGGGGGTGCATCATTGGAACTTCCTGTTAGAATATCAAATTATATGAATATCCATCTTTAGATAGGGTACATATTTACAATACCTGAAAAAACTTAATCGCAATATATTGTTTCTTTCAGAATTATAACATCAATATTTTAAAAGTCAATTTAAAACATTTTTAAAATTAAAAAGTGTCATGATTTATTTTAGTTTTTGCAAACAATAAATCTTATAGTAACTAGTATTTCCTATGTTCCAAGATAAAAGCTCGGGTTGACTTTTTCGCATATTATGAGAGGCGATAAAATGACAAAATTGTTTAATACATAAATTCTTATTTAGTTGTATAGTTTTTTACACATGACTAGCGATACTCTATAAATATGCATAGAGAATAGAAATATAACAATTAATACTAAGGATAATATCGGTAAACTATTGTAAAAAATATAGTATTATTTAAGGTAAGTAGACATTTAACTTGAAACTATCTAAAATAGTAATAAAAACTTTTATCTGAGACGGAGAAAGTGTTACTTTTAGGTAATTTATGATATTCATAATTATATTGATAAAAACTAAATAAATTTATATTATTTTTTTATTTTAAAAATATTCGAATTGACTTTTAAAAAATAATACTAATCTTATTTGAAAGGGATATAAAATTGATTATTACCTATATATATGGATCCAGCTGTTGTGCAAGCACAATACGCAAGGCACAGTACTAAGGATACAAGGTTGATGTGCCTTAGGGAGTGAAAAGATGGCATTTGAGCCATGATTAATGTTAACCCTCCAAACATAAAAACAAAATGGGAGAGCTGCATACTCCCATTTGGTCTAGCCACCAAATATATATACTGCAAAATAACAAAATTTTAATGTGGATTCATCAAGTAAAGAAGCTCAATCAGACATGCACCATGTTTATTTTGTGAGTTTATTTTCCTAAAAAACTTGAGAAAATGAAATTGGGATATCTATGAGTGATAGAAAAAACATATATTCTTAAATCATTATTTTTTTCAATTTTCTTTTCTTTTAAATGTTTATATACAACCTTAGTAAAGAGAGTAAAATAAATAAAAATTATATTGCAAAATTGTTGTTCAATTGTTAGTGTTGGGGTGTGATTATTTGAGTCAAGCCAATGTGTAGTCCAATTTATTTAATGGACTAGATTTGGTGTTGACCCATCATATATATTTATTTTAACAGTGGGAGAGTCTTTATTAAAGTAAGATTGCGTTTCCTTATTTGATGGGATAAGGAGGCTTAATTTGAGAAGGAATCTATCAGCTATTAACTGCAGTTATAAGGTGATTCTACAAAAAACTTCTACTCCTGATTGGATTCTGGTGGACATGACAGCTATAAATACAACAATAAGTAAGGGTTTAGGATATACAATGACAAGAGCATACGACATAAATAACTACTTTTAACTCTCCATATTATTATAGTGAATTTCTTTCTCTCTCTCTCCGTGATTTTTTTCCAATTAGATTTTCACGTAAATTCTTGTGTTCATATTTTATCTCTTTGTTTATGTTTATGTGAGTGTGATTCTTGAGTTTGATTTCACAACAATACAATCAACCGTTAGCGCGATTTTGGCATACTGTTTTTGTGATTTTGTCAGGTGTACAAAATTTGACGTTAACAATGGCGCCGTCTATAAGACTCCGAATTTTATGAAATAAAAGTATTCAGTTTTTCTTATAATTACTATTCAGTAAATGGTTAAATTGATAAAAAGGTTAAAGTTAAGTGTGATATATGTAAATATTTTAAATAAGCAAGTGGTTATAAAATACTCATTGTTGTCGGGGAATATTCGTTTGGTCGTGAAATATTCTTACTGTCGGAGAATATTCGTACGACGGCGCAGCCATTTGTGGGCCCCATAACAGAATAATTGTCGGATGAAAAAAATGACAAGTTTGAGTTTTTAACGTCGTAGTTGTTACCGTTAACACTGTTGGATTACCTGGTAGTTAAAATACAGTAATACGCATGGTTGCACAGTAGCTCACGGTATTGCACAGTATTTTTGAATTATTGATTCTTACGTAAGAAGACCCAAATCAATAATTGTTACAGTAATTACTGTTCAATATTTTATTTTATTGATTCAATAATTGCTACGTTAATATTTTATACTATTGTTGTTTCAATAATTGTCACTGCACAGTATTTCCATTACCAGATCAATCATATTATTTGAATAATATTATTAGATAGCATTATTGGCAATGTCTAGAAAGTTCTGTTAAGGAGATGTTAGGTCATCTAATTGCGCGCTAATAAGAAAAAATCCTTATCGAAAAGCTCCCTCTTTCCTAGGAACAACCTGGTTGTCATTATTGTGATTCTGTAATATTATTTGTGAATAATTAATTATTGATTTATATGATAAGGAAATATTTATTTTATGTGGATATAAATGATGGATAGGGAAATGTTTATTTTGTGTGGATATAAATGAATGAATTAATACTGAGGTGTTTTATATTTTGTCGGAATGGAGGAATTCTTAGAAAAGTGATAAATGTTGAAAATTGATATTTTGTCTTTTCTGATAAAATAATTCATTCAAATATATTATTATCTTACATTATAAATATATAATGTGATAATATAATAATATAATAATGGTGATATTTTTACACCAAATTCACGGTGCATGAATCAAATGAGAGAAATCAAAAGAAGAACAAAATATGATATTTTCAGAAAAATTAGTTTATTACTTGATTTTATAAAATTCATAATTCTTTGTGTATAATGAGTTAGGAGATGAGCCATATATCATAAGAAAGCCCTAGAAGTAAGCTAAACGGAAAAATTTGAATCACCTAAAATTTCTTTTTGGATTTTTCGTGGTGACAGTTTGAGTGAAAATGGTCCGAAAGACTTATAACCCGAAAAATCAATTTTATTAATCTCTATTGTGTGAGTTATAATTTTAATCCGACCGTTGAATCGTTGTGATTTTTGAATATGTTATACATATATAAGTTGAGTATATGTCTACAAATTTTGAACCGTTAAAAATTTACGTATGATTTGTTATGAATTTTAAGAGGTGACTAATTCGAAAATTATTTTTATAAATGATTTTGGAGGAGATTTCTAGAAGGTGGGACCCACTTTTGGTTGTTGTGGAAGTTGGCTGATTTCTGGTGGGCCCCACTTGTGGTGGCTGAGTTTTATTCAAAAAGGTGTGCGTAGAAAAAACTTTTATTAATATTTTATTAATTTAGTCTCCTTTGACGTCCTAGCATTTTCCTATAAATAAGGTGCTTAGTTAGAATTAAAAATCACACCAGAATTATAAGTTTTCTCTCGCTATATTATCGAGCGTATTTTGTGAGTTTTTAGATATTTTGAGAGTTGTTATTCAGTGCAAGTTTCCTTCAGCATTACATCCGATATTCCAGTCAGAAATACTGCTCTTTTGGGGTAAGGGATTGTAAGGGTTATTATGTTTTTCATATTCTAAAACGAGATTATTCAATACTCGTAAGGGGTATTATTTCTTTCGTATTCATGAAGAGAGTTATTTTCTTTCAATACTCGTAAGAGTTATTATGTTTTTCATATTCTGAAGAGATATTATTTTTCGTATTCATATGAATATTATTTTCTTTCAACCGTTGTAAGTAAGGGGTTTCTACCAGGGGCAATTTCGTAATTTTTCCTAATCTTAAAAATTCTGAAAAAATTTAAAATGATAATCTGATGAGTTTTTTAGATTGTGTCCAAAAATGGCGATTTTTGAATGTATAAATTAAGAGTTATGAATTTTATGGGAAAATACTATTTTAAAAGTAAACCCTTATAACTCCTTGTGGTTAACTCTAAAATTGGTAAAATTTTTATTAGGAGTACATGTATATAACAATAGTATACTCTGTAAATTTCAGAATTTTTGGATAAAAGTACAGTTTATGATAAATGTCTAAATATTCGGCAGTTTTGGCCATATAAAAAATAGTAAATGAATTTTAAAAATTCTGAGAAAAATATATATTCAATAGGGGACTATATTATGCTAAATCCCAGAAAAGAAAATTTTTTGGGACTGATTTGATATTTTTCATGAAAATGGACTAGTTATGAGTAAATGAATTAAATATGTTATGTGAAGTAAGAAAATTTGAAAATAGGATTTTATGGCTTGATAATCCTATATAAGGTATATGCAGATTTTTTGATCAGGGTTTTGATTATTGGTGATGAAATCTTATGAGTATGGCATTTTAGGATGATTAAATCTATTAATTAGTAAAGTGCAAACAATTAAAATAAATTATTTATAAGTTTAAGAAATGATTAAAATATTGTTGTAATATTAATAATATTAGATTATGAGATTATTAAATGATTTATAACATTTGAATTAAGGTGTTATGAAATCATTGATTTAAAATATTATTTAATGATTAATAATATTAGTAAATAAATTTAATGTTATTATATAATGAATAATATTAAATGGAGTTTATAATATAATAAATAATGTTATTATCTTCGTTAAAATATTATTTTCTATTCAAATGATTTTTGATATAATATTATTCTTAAATTTTACTCTACAAAGCAGTATCATGTTGACAATTTGGATATTATTAAATTCTGGATAAATTAAATTGTTAAAGTCTTTAAAATTTATCATTTATCTCATGTGATTGATTCTTTATATCCTTGTCATGATCCTCATGCTTATATTGTGATGAAAGTCATCTTTGGCCTGTAGTGCATAGATAGACCGTTATTTATTGGTTTTACAGTTGTATGCCTTTGGCCAGTAGTGTAAAGAAGAACTGTTGATTGATATCTTTGGCCTGTAGTGAAAAGATGACCTGTTGTTGAATATCGTTGACCTGTAGTGCAAAGATAATCTGTTGTTGAATATCTTTGGCCTGTAGTGTAAAGACGACCTGTTGTTGAATATCTTTGGCCTATAGTGCAAAGATGAATTGTTAATGAATATCTTTGGCCCGTAGTGCAAAGATGAACTTATTAGTATGATTATGAACAGGAACTGTGATTTGGTATAACAATGATCTTTGATGTTTCAGGTAAAGACAGTTGATGAAAATTATCTTCGTCGTGGATGAGAAGAGGAATTTAGAACCACAATTATGATTATAAGTTATTCATATGATAGTGGACCAGAACTGCTGATTGATGTTACAGAGATAAAATATTGTTGGTGAACTTTTAACATGGAGAAAATAATAGACTTTATGGTCTATTTGACTCTTTTAATGGATTACTCGTTCCGCTGCAACTATGGTTGAAAAGTTTTATCATCTACCATATGTTCTAAATCTCTGATTTATTACTGACGAAGGCTATTGATAATTTAATTATCTTTAGTCATGATCGATATTCTTTACTGGGCTAGTTGTGACCACCCTTCTGCTTCACAATTCCTTTCAGGTAATAAGGGTGAAACTGGGTCGAGCGGGGTAACAGGAAAATAGAACGGTGGTCTCTAGCTGTGGAGGTTCTCCCTAAACAATATGGAAATAATTTTATTGAGAACTTTAGACTAGTGTATTGTATTTTATACATCATTTAGTAATTATATTTGGTGAATCAAATAGGGTGAGGCGAACCCAACGTTAGAAGGTTGTTTTGCCACTATCATACAAGATGTCTAGTGACCTACGACTTTGTGTTATCATAAGGCAGGGTTGTACACATCCACTTGCTGAGTATATCTACGAGCACTACCTATATAATCTTGGAGTTTGGTTGAAATATAATTCTCAATTGGAGACAATGGAGATAATTATATGTCAAGAGAAGACTCACCATTGGAAAGAACATGATAGCAATCTTCTCATTTTTCTTTAGGGTCTATTGGGTCAACCAAGGAGGATAATTCTCCAGTCATATGATATTTATTATAACTTAGATGCATGGCCTCCCATGTACGAAGGTTTTCTTGAACATTTTCCAAAGATTTTAATTTCTAAAATAGTTATTGACTGTACCTTTATGTAAGATGTCATTGTTACAGTTGATATATATTTGTATCAAAACTCACAACATATGTGTCATTATATTTTACACGACAATTGTAATAATGAAGTTGTAGTTATTTTCTGTACCATGTATTTGGCGACTCAAAATGGGTTTGATGGATTGGACCTATTTTGGGGGTCGTCACAGTTGGTATCAGAGCTTAGGGATATGATATCTGGCGGAGATCGAAGAATAGAACTAGGATGGGAGAGACGAGTAATATCCTTCGCTAGTGTGTGTCCTACCTAAGCTAAATTTTTTTACTTAAGTTGACAAATTGTGATATGTCAATTAACCTTTATTTTGAAGCTGTATTCTAGAATGATATCTAAAATACAGGAGATGAGCAATGGAGAAATCATGATTACCGGGGAGATAGAATCTGAAATAAAAGCAAGGTATTCTCAACTCTTCGAAATACTAGGTACGTAAATTTCGAGGACGAAATTTTATAAGGAGGGGAGATTGTAAGACCCCGAATTTTATGATATAAAAGTATTCAATTTTTCTTATAATTACTATTCAGTAAATGGTTAAATTGATAAAAAGGTTAAAGTTAAGGGTGATATATGTAAATATTTTAAATAAGCAAGTAGTTGTAAAATACTCATTGTTGTCGGGGAATATTCATTTGGTCGTGGAATATTCTTACTGTCGGAGAATATTCGTACGACGGCGCAGCCATTTGTGGGCTCCATAACAGAATAACTGTTGGATGAAGAAAATGACAAGTTTGAGTTTTTAACGGCGTAGTTGTTACCGTTAACACTGTTGGATTACCTGGTAGTTAAAATACAGTAATACGCGTGGTTGCACAGTAGCACACGGTATTGAACAGTATTTTTGAATTATTGATTCTTACGTAAGAAGACCCTAATCAATAATTGTTACAGTAATTACTGTTCAATATTTTATTTTATTTATTCAATAATTGCTACGTTAATATTTTATACTATTGTTGTTTCAATAATTGTCACTGCATAGTATTTCCATTACCAGATCAATAATTCATATTATTTGAATAATATTATTAGATAGCATTATTGGCAAAGTCTAGAAAGTTCTGTTAAGGAGAGGTTATGTCATCTAATTTCGCGCCAATAAGGAGAAATCCTTATCGAAAAACCCCTTCTTTCCTAGGAACAACCTGATTGTCATTATTGTGATTCTGTAATATTATTTGTGAATAATTAATTATTGATTTATATGATAATAAAATATTTATTTTATGTGGATATAAATGATGGATAGGGAAATGTTTATTTTGTGTGGATATAAATGAATGAATTAATACTGAGGTGTTTTATATTTTGTCGGAATGGAGGAATTCTTAGAAAAGTGACAAATGTTGAAAATTGATATTTTGTCTTTTCTGATAAAATAATTCATTCAAATATATTATTATCTTACATTATAAATGTATAATGTGATAATATAATAATATAATAATGGTGATATTTTTACACTAAATTCACGGTGCATGAATCAAATGAGAGAAATCAAAAGAAGAACAAAATATGAGATTTTTAGAAAAAAATTAGTTTATTACTTGATTTTGTAAAATCCATAATTCTTTGTGTATAATGAGTTAGGAGATGAGCCATATATCAAAAGAAAGCCCTAGAAGTAAGCTAAACGGTGAAATTTGAATCACCCAAAAATTCTTTTTGGATTTTTCGTGGTGACAGTTTGAGTGAAACTGGTCCGAAGGACTTATAACCCGAAAAATCAGTTTTATTAATCTCTATTGTGTGAGTTATAATTTTTAATCCGACCGTTGGATCGTTGTGATTTTTGGATATGTTATACATATATAAGTTGAGTATATGTCTGCAAATTTTGAACTGTTAAAATTTAACGTATGATTTGTTATGAATTTTAAGAGGTGATTGATTTAAAAATTATTTTTATAAATAATTTTGGTGGAGATTTCTAGAAGGTGGGACCCACTTTTGGTTATTGTGGAAGTTGGCTGATTTTTGGTGGGCCCCACTTATGGTGGCTGAGTTTTATTGAAAGATGTGTGCGTAGAAAAAACTTTTATTAATATTTTATTAATTTAGTCTCCTTTGACGTCCTAGCATTTTCCTATAAATAAGGTGCTTAGTTAGAATTAAAAATCACACCAGAATTATAAGTTTTCTCTCGCTATATTATCGAGCGTATTTTGTGAGTTTTTAGATATTTTGAGAGTTGTTATTCAGTGCAAGTTTCCTTCAGCATTACATCCGATATTCCAGTCAGAAATACTGCTCTTTTGGGGTAAGGGATTGTAAGGGTTATTATGTTTTTCATATTCTAAAGCGAGATTATTCAATACTCGTAAGGGGTATTATTTCTTTCGTATTCATGAATAGAGTTATTTTCTTTCAATACTCGTAAGAGTTATTATGTTTTTCATATTCTGAAAAGATATTATTTTTCGTATTCATATGAATATTATTTTCTTTCAACCGTTGTAAGTAAGGGGTTTCTACCAGGGGTGGTTTCATAATTTTTTCCAATCTCAAAAATTCTGGAAAAATTTAAAATGATAATCTGAAGAGTTTTATAGATTGTGTCCAAAAATGGCGATTTTTGAATGTATAGATTAGGAATTATGAATTTTATGGGAAAAGACTATTTTAAAAGTAAACCCTTATAACTCCTTGTGGTTAACTCCAAAATTGGAAAAAAAAATTTTGGGAGTACATGTATATAACAGCAGTATACTCTGTAAATTTCAGAATTTTTGAACAAAAGTACAGTTTATGATAAATGTCTAAATATTCGACAGTTTTGGTCATATGAAAAATAGTAAATGAATTTTAAAAATTATGAGAAAAATATATGTTCAATAGGGGACTATATTCTGCTAAATCTCAGAAAAGAAAATTTTCTAGGACTGATTTGGTATTTTTTTTATGAAAATGGACTAGTTATGAGTAAATGAATTAAATATGTTATGTGAAGTAAGAAAATTAAAAAATAGGATTTTATGGCTTGATAATCCTATATAAGGTATATGCAGATTTTTTGATGAGGGTTTTGATTATTGGTGATGAAATCTTATGAGTTTGGCATTTTAGGATGATTAAATGTATTAATTAGTAAAGTGTAAACAATTAAAATAAATTGTTTATAAGTTTAATAAATGATTAAAATATTGTTGTAATATTAATAATATTAGATTATGAGATTATTAAGTGATTTATAACATTTGGATTAAGGTGTTATGAAATCATTGATTTAAAATATTGTTTAATGATTAATAATATTAATAAATGGATTTAATTTTATTATATAATGAATAATATTAAATGGAGTTTATAATATAATGAATAATGTTATTATCTTCGTTAAATATTCGTTGAAATATTATTTTCTGTTCAAATCATTTTTGATATAATATTATTCTTGAATTTTACTCCACAAAGCAGTATCATGTTGACAATTTGGATATTATTGAATTCTGAATAAATTAAATTGTTAAAGTCTTTAAAATTTATCCTTTATCTCATGTGATTGATTCTTTATATCCTTGTCATGATCCCCATGCTTATATTGTGATGAAAGTCATCTTTGTCCCGTAGTGCATAGATGGACTGTTGTTTATTGGTTTTACAGTTGTATGGCTTTGGCCTGTAGTGCAAAGAAGAACTGTTGATTGATATATTTGGCCTGTAGTGCAAAGATTACTTGTTGTTGAATATCGTTGGCCTGTAGTGCAAAGATGACCTGTTGTTGAATATCTTTGGCATGTAGTGCAAAGATGAACTGTTAATGAATATCTTTGGCCCGTAGTCCAAAGATGGACTTATTAGTATGATTATGAACAGGAACTGTGATTTGGTATAACCATGATCTTTGATGTTTCAAGTAAAGACAGGTGACAAAATTTATCTTCGTCGTGGATGAGAAGAGGAATTTAGAACCACAATTATGATTAAGAGTTATTCATATGATTGTGGACCAGAACTGTTGATTGATGTTACAGGGATAAAACATTGTTGGTGAACCTTTAACATGGAGAAAATAGTAGACATTATGGTCTATTTGACTCTTCTAAATGATTGCTCATTCCGCTGCAACTATGGTTGAAAAGTTTTATCATCTAGCATATGTTCTAAATCTCTGATTTATTATTGACGAAGGCTATTGATAATTTAATTATCTTTAGTCATGATCGATATTCTTTACTGGGCTAGTTGTGCTCACCATTCTTCTTCACAATTCCTTGTAGGTAATAAGAGTGTAGCTGGGTCGAGCGGGGGTAACAGGGGAATAGAACGGTGGTATCTAGCTGTGGAGGTTCTCCCTCAATAGTATGAAAATAATTTTATTGAGAACTTTAGAATAGTGTGTTGTATTTTATACATCATTTAGTAGTTATATTTGGTGAATCAAATAGGATGAGGCGAACCCAACGTTGGAAGGTTGTTTTGCCACTATCATACAAGATGTCTAATGACCTACGACTTCGTGTTATCATAAGGCAGGGTTGTACACATCCACTTGCTGAGTATATCTACGATCACTACCTATATAATCTTGGAGTTTGGTTGAAATATAATTCTCAATTGGAGACAATGGAGATAATTATATGTCAAGAGAAGACTCACCATTGGAAAGAACATGATAACAATCTTCTCGTTTTTCTTTGAGGTCTATTGGGTCAACCAATGATAATTCTCCAGTCATATGATATTAATTATAACTTAGATGCATGGTCTCCCATGTACGAAGGTTTCCTTAAACATTTTCCAAAGATTTTAATTTCTAAAACAGTTATTAACTGTACCTTTAAGTAAGATGCGATTGTGACGTGCTATCCAAGGTTGGGATGAGAGTTACAGTTGGTATATATTTGTATCAAAACTCACAACATATGTGTCGTTGTAATTTGCACGACAATTATAATAATGAAGTTGTAGTTATTTTCTGTACCATGTATTTGGCGACTCAAAATGGGTTGGGTGGATTGGACCTATTTTGGGGGTCGTCACACCGTCTGTGGGAACGTTTGTTCTAATATTGAATTAAAATCACCGATTTAATTACCAAGAAGAGGAGAGCCTACGCATAAAAGATAAGTGGTTCCCTTTTTCAAATCGCAAAATATGGTTGAGGAGAGAAAACGGTGGAGGTGGAGGGTCGTGATATATTTATTAAGGTTATTGGTGGGAGAGTACTTCGGATATGGAGATTACTGGTGGGAGAGTACTTCGGATATGGGGGCTACTAGTGGGAGAGTATTTTGGATATAGAAGCTACTAGTGGGAGAGTACTTCGGATATGGACGTTACTGGTGGGAGAGTACTTCAGATATGGAGGCTACTGGTGGGAGAGTAGTTCGGATATGGAGATTACTGGTGGGAGAGTACTTCGGATATGGACGTTAGTGGTGGGAGAGTACTCCGAATATGAAGGCTACTGGAGGGAGAGTACTTCGAATATGGAGGCTGCTGGTGGGAGAGTACTTCAGATATGGAGGTTACTGGCCGGAGAGTACTTCGGATACGGGGGCTACTGGTGGGAGAGTACTTCGGATATAGAAGCTACTGGTGGGAGAGTACTTCGGATATGGACGTTACTAGTGGGAGAGTACTTTGGATATGGAGGCTACTGGTGGGAGAGTACTTCGGATATAGGAGCAACTGGTGGGAGAGTACTTCGGATATGAAGGTTACTGATGGGAGAGTACTTCGGATATGGACGTTACTGGTGGGAGAGTGCTTCAGATATAGAGGCTACTAGAGGGAGAATACTTCAAATATTGATGCTGCTGGTGGGAGAGTACTTCAGATATGGAGGCTGCTAGTGGGAGAGTACTTCAGATATGGAGGTTACTGGTGGGAGAGTACTTCAGATATAGGAGCTACTAGTGGGAGAGTACTTCGGATATGAAAGCTACTGGTGGGAGAGTACTTCGGATATGGAGGCTACTAGTGGAAGAGTAATTCGCATATGGAGGTTACTGGTGGGAGAGTGTGACAACCCCAAAATAGGTCCATTCCATCCAACCTATTCTGAGTCACCAAATACATGGTACAAAAAACAACTACAACTTTATTACAACAAATGTCGTGCGAAATACAACAACACATATGCTGTGAGTTTGGATACAAATATATACCAAATGTGACTCATATCCCAACCGTGGACAGCACCTCACAATGACACCTTACATAAAGGTATAGTCAAAAACTGTTTTAGAAATTAGAATCTTTGAGAAGTGCTAAAGAAAACCCTTGTACATGGGAGGCCATGCTTCTAGGTTGTGATAGATATCATATGGCCACAGAATTATCCTTGGTTGACCCAATATACCCCAAAGAAAAACGAGAAGATTACTATCATATTCTTCCCAATGGTGAGTCTTCTCTTGACTTATCATTATCTCCACTGTCTCTAATTGAGAATTATACTTCAAACAAACACCAAGACTATATAGGTAGTGCTCGTAAATATACTCAGCAAGTGGATGAGCACAATCATGTCTTATGATGACACGAGGTTGTATATCATTAGACATCTTGTATGATAGTGGCAAAACACCCTTCCAACGTTGGGTTCGCTTCACCCTAGATGATTCACCAAATATAACTACTAAATGATGACCACCGTTCTATTTTCCTATTACACCCGCTCGACCCAGCTACACTCTTATTACCTGAAAGGAATTGTGAAACAGAAGGGTGAGCACAACTAGCCCAGTAAAGAATATTATGACTAAAGATAAATACATTATCAATAGCATTCAACAGAATTAAATCAGAGATTTAGAACATATGGTAGATGATAAAAATTTTAACCATAGTTGCAGCGGAACGAGCAATCCATTAGAAGAGTCAAATAGACTACAAAGTCTATTATCTTCTCCATGTTAAAAATCCACCAACAATATTTTATCCCTGTAACATCAATTAATAATTCTGGTCCACAATCATATGAATAACTTATAATCATAATTGTAGTTCTAAATTCCTCTTCTCATCCAGGACGAAGACAATTTTCATCACATATCTTTACCTGAAACATCAAAGATCATGGTTACACCAAATCACATTTCCTGTTCATAATCATACTAATAACTTCATCTTTGCACTACAGCCAAAGATATTCATTTGTATCACCAGTTGGTCATGTTCATCTTAACACCTGTTCAAATTTGCACTACTGACCAAAGATATTCAATAACATGTCATCTTTGCACTACGGGCCAAAGATATTCATCAACAATTCATCTTTGCACTACAGGCCAAATATATTCATCAACGGTTCATATTTGCACTATAGGCCAAATATATTAATATCTCAAAGAAATATATAATCATTTCAGAATTTATATAAACAATAATTATAATCATGTTGATCAATTCACCTTTGCACTTAAGCTAAAGATATTCAATTATAAATTCAATGGTCATGATCATACCAGTCAACAATTTAACTTTGCACTACTGGCCAAAGGGAACCCATAGTCATGATCATACCAAAAATTTACCTATCTTTACACTCAAGTCAAAGAGAAATATCATCATTAGGGTTATAAAAATATTATATATGATAATAAAATATAATCAACATATAGATCTAATCTCAAGAGTAATATTCATAAATCAACTATAATTTGGTTAGAAAAAGAAACCAATTTTATCGTGAATAGTAACTCATGAATAGTATCTCGTGAATAGTAACTCGTGAATAGTAACTCGTGAATAGTAACCCCGACACAAAAAGGTAGAAATTACACAATAAAATTCATATCAATATTTCGGTATAATGATATTGAAAGAATAACATTTCTTAAACTTATAAGAAATTTTTTTTAATTGTTTACACTTTAATAATGCATTTAATCATTCTAAAATGTCAAACTCATAAGATTTCATCACCAATAACCAAAACCCTCATTAAAAATCTACATATACCTCATATAGGATTCTCAAGCCATAAAATCATATTTTCCAATTTTCTTACTTTACATAACATATTTAATTCATTTACTCATAACTAGTCCCTTTTTATGAAAAATACCAAATCAATGTAACCAATTTTTCTTTTCTGAGATTTAGTATAATATAGTCCCATATTGAACATATATTTTTTCTGGAATTTTTAAAACTCATTTACTATTTTTCATATGGCCAAAACAGCCGAATATTTAGACATTTATCATAAATTTTACTTTTATCCAAAAATTCCGAAATTCATAGAGTACACTGATATTATATAGATATACTCCCAATAAGATTTTTATCAATTTTGGAGTTAACTACAAGGAGTTATAAGCGGTTACTTTTAAAAATAGTCTTTTCCCGTAAAATTCATAACTCTTAATCTATACATTCAAAAATCACCATTTTTGGACACAATCAATAAAACTCATCAAAATATCATTTTAAATTTTTTCATAATTTTCTGAAGGTCAGAAGAATTACGAATTGAAAAACATAATAACCCTTAAAATCCCTTACCTCCAAAGAGCAACACTTCTGACCGGATATCGGATATAACGCTGAAGGAAACTTGCATTGATGAATAGCAACTCACCAAGTATCTAAATACTCATAAAATATACTCAATAATCTAGAGAGAGAAAGAGAAAACTTGTTTCTAGTGTGATTTTCAATTCTAACTTAGCCCTCTATTTATAGGAAATTGTTAGCACGCCGAAACAGACTTGACCTGATGACTTTACCTGGTACTATTGCCACCCACCACATTTGAAATAAAATTCAGCACATTTCTTCACCAACCACAAGTGGGACCCACTCAATTCTAGAATTTTCCACCAAAATCATTTATAAACCTAATTTTCGAATCAGTTGCCTCTTAAAATTCATAACAAATCATACGTTCATTTTTAACGGTTCAAAATTTGCGGACATATACTAAACTTATATATGTATAACATATTCAAATATTACCATGATCCAACGGTCGGATTAAAAATTATAACACTCGCAAAATATTTCAAAAACCCTAATTTAATTTTTAATACCTCCGTTCCGACAAAAATACAGATAAAATACCTCAACATTAACTCTTTCATTTTTAACCACAAAAATATATCTCTCATTTATATCCACATAAAATAAATATTTCCTTATCATATGAATCAATAATTAATTATTCACAAATAATATTACAGAATCACATTTATGACAACCAGTCCGTTCCCAGGAAAGAAGGGGCTTTCCAATAAGAATTTCTCCTTACTGGCGCGCAATTAGGTGACCAAACCTCTCTTTAGACAGAGCTTTCTAGACATTGCCAATAATGCTATCTAATAATATTATTCAAATAATATGAATTATTGATCTGATAATGGAGATACTGTGCAGTGACAATTATTGAAACAACAATAATATAAAATATCAACGCAGCAATTATTGATTCAATAAAATAAAATATTGAACAGAAATTACTGTAACAATTATTGAGTAGTGCCTTCTCACGTAAGAATCAATAATTGAAAAAAAAATATTGTTCAATACCGTGTGCTACTGTGCAACTACGCGTATTACTGTATTTTAACCACCAGATATTCCAACAGTGTTAACGGTAACAACTACGTCGTTATTTATAAAAACTCAAATTTGTCGTTTTCTTCATTCGATAGTTATTCTGTTATGTGGCCCACAAATAGATGCGCCGTCGTACGAATATTTCCCGACAGAAAGAATATTCCACGACCAAACGAATATTCCCCGACAACAATGAATATTTTATAACCACTTGTGTATTTTGAAAAAAATTCATATATCACCCTTAACTTTAACATTTATCAATTTATCCATTTACTGAATAGTAATTATAAGAAAAATTGAATACTTTTATTTCATAAAATTCGGGGTCTTACAATCTCCCCTCCTTATGAAATTTCGTCCCCAAAATTTACGTACTTGGTATTTCGAAAAGTTGAGAATACCTTGCTTTCATTTCAGATTCTATCTCCTTGGTCATCATGATTTCTCCATTGCTCATCTCCCGTGATAACTACATTTGGGTTCCTCACTTGTTGGGAAGTCATGATAACCGCTCTCCCTTAAACTACCCGGCTTTGACTTGTCTTGGGCAGCATTTGGCGTCATCACTACCGTTGGAATATACTTTTCTATAGGGCATATTCCTCCCTCAACTGCCTCGTCGTACTCCTGATTCATGATCTGAATCATCAATCTTCGATCCATATCGAATTCAGGTTGACCGCTCTGTACAGGGTAATTCAAAACTCGATGTTGGGTTCTCCCAATTACTTTCAAAAAGAGAAATTCATATCATCTATTTTAGCCTTCTTAGATCGGATATCTCTTTCCACAATATCCACGTGTCGTGCGGCTTTTGCCCATGCATCACTTATTCTCACTCGTTCAGTTTTTTCCTCTTTCAGCTTAGATTCCATCTTTATCATCTTATACTCTGCTAAAGAATGCTTCTGTTCAAGCATCACATATCGGGTAACTCAAGCTTGAATTGTTGCATCCTTTTGCTCCACGACCGCCTGTCGTTCTTTAGCCTGCTCTTCTAACTCATGAATACGATTTTGTAATTCTACATTTTGATCATATAATACCTCTAATAAATTCTCCTCAGGTGCTTCTTCTTCCTCACTCTCAGCTACTACCTCTGTGACTAGCTCGGGTGCAACTATCAATTCTTCACTCACCACATGGATATCTCTAATTCCTTCTTCGCCTGACATCACATTATCCTGGTTGATGATTAGAGGTATCCCCACGGTCTCATTCACTCCATTATTAACATTCTCAGCAGCCATTCTCAAATACTGCCATAAACAAAGGGTTAATTAAACAAATTAACATATCACATAATATCTCGATATTATGACTGACCAACAATTAAACTTAGGTAGGACACACTAGCGAAGGATTTACTCATCTCTCCCCTCCTAGTTATATTCCCCGATCTCCGCCAGAGACCACATCCCTAAGCTCTGATACCAACTGTGACAACCTCAAAATAGGTCCATTCCATCCAACCTATTCTGAGTCGCCAAATACATGGTACATAAAATAACTACAACTTTATTACAACAATTGTCGTGCAAAATACAACAACACATATGCTGTGAGTTTGGATACAAATATATACCAAATGTGACTCATATCCCAACCGTGGACATCACTTCACAATGACACCTTACATAAATGTATAGTCAAAAACTGTTTTAGAAATTAGAATCTTTGGGAAGTACTCAAGGAAACTCTTGTACATTGGAGGCCATGTTTCTAGGTTGTGATAGATATCATATGGCCACAGAATTATCCTTGGTTGACCCAATATACCCCAAAGAAAAACGAGAAGATTACTATCATATTCTTCCCAATGGGGAGTCTTCTCTTGACTTATCATTATCTCCACTGTCTCTAATTGAGAATTATACTTCAAACAAACACCAAGATTATATAGGTAGTGCTCGTAAATATACTCAGCAAGTGGATGAGCACAATCCTGTCTTATGATGACACGAGGTTGTATGTCATTAAACATCTTGTATGATAGTGGCAAAACACCATTCCAACGTTGGGTTCGCTTCACCCTAGATGATTCACCAAATATAACTACTAAATGATGACCACCGTTCTATTTCCCTGTTACCCCCGCTCGACCCAGCTACACTTTTATTACCTGAAAGGAATTATGAAACAGAAGGGTGAGCACAACTAGCCCAGTAAAGAATATCATGACTAAAGATAAATACATTATCAATAGCCTTCAACAGAATTAAATCAGAAATTTAGAACATATGGTAGATGATAAAAATTTCAACCATAGTTGCAGCGGAACGAGCAATCCATTAGAAGAGTCAAATAGACTACAAAGTCTACTATCTTCTCCATGTTAAAAATCTACCAACAATGTTTTATCCCTGTAACATCAATTAACAATTCTGGTCCACAATCATATGAATAACTTATAATCATAATTGTAGTTCTAAATTCCTCTTCTCATCCAGGACGAAGACAATTTTCATCACCTATCTTTACCTGAAACATCAAAGATCATGGTTACACCAAATCACATTTCCTATTCATAATCATACTAATAACTTCATCTTTGCATTACGGCTAAAGATATTCATTTGTATCACCAGTTAGTCATGTTCATCTCAACACCTGTTCATCTTTGCACTACTGGCTAAAGATATTCAACAACATGTCATCTTTGCACTACGGGCCAAAAATATTCATCAACAATTCATCTTTGCACTACAGGCCAAATATATTCATCAACAGTTCATATTTGCACTATAGGCCAAATATATTAATATCTCAAAGAAATATATAATCATTTCAGAATTTATATAAACAATAATTATAACCATGTTGATCAATTCACCTTTGCACTTAAGCTAAAGATATTCAATTATAAATTCAATGGTCATGATCATACCAGTCAATAATTTAACTTTGCACTACTGGCCAAAGGGAACCCATAGTCATGATTATACCAAAAATCTACCCATCTTTACACTCAAGTCAAAGAGAAATATCATCATTAGGGTTATAAAAATATTATATATGATAATAAAATTAATATAATCAACATATAGATCTAATCTCAAGAGTAATTTTCATAAATCAACTATAATTTGGTTAGAAAAAGAAACCAATTTTATCGTGAATAGTAACTCATGAATAGTATCTCGTGAATAGTAACTCGTGAATAGTAATTCCGACACAAAAAGGTAGAAATTATACAATAAAATTCATACCAATATTTCGGTATAATGATATTGAAAGAATAATATTTCTTAAACTTATAAGAAATTTATTTTAATTGTTTACACTTTAATAATGCATTTAATCATTCTAAAATGTCAAACTCATAAGATTTCATCACCAATAACCAAAACCCTTATTAAAAATCTACATATACCTCATATAGGATTCTCAAGCCATAAAATTCCTATTTTCCAATTTTCTTACTTCACATAATATATTTAATTCATTTACTCATAACTAGTCCCTTTTCAAAAAAAATACCAAATCAATGTAACCAATTTTTCTTTTCTGGGATTTAGTATAATATAGTCCTATATTGAACATATATTTTTTCCGGAATTTTTAAAACTCATTTACTATTTTTCATATGGCCAAAACAGCCGAATAGTTAGACATTTATCATAAATTGTACTTTTATCCAAAAATTCCAAAATTCATAGAGTACACTGATATTATATAGATATACTTCCAATAAATTTTTTTATCAATTTTGGAGTTAACCACAAGGAGTTATAAGCGGTTACTTTTAAAAATAGTCTTTTCCCGTAAAATTCATAACTCTTAATCTATATATCCAAAAATCACCATTTTTGGACACAATCAATAAAACTCATCAAAATATCATTTTAAATTTTTTCATAATTTTCTGAAGGTCAGAAGAATTACGAACTGAAAAACATAATAACCCTTAAAATCCCTTACCTCCAAAGAACAGCACTTCTGACCGGATATCGGATATAACGCTGAAGGAAACTTGCACTGATGAATAGCAACACACCAAGTATCTAAATACTCATAAAATATACTCAATAATCTAGAGAGAGAAAGAGAGAAAACTTGTTTTTGGTGTGATTTTCAATTCTAACTTAGCCCTCTATTTATAGGAAAATGTTAGCACGCCGAAGCAGACTTGACCTGATGGCTTTACTTGCTACTATTGCCACCCACCACATTTGAAATAAAATTCAGCACATTTCTTCACCAACCACAAGTGGGGCCCACTCAATTCTAGAATTTTCCACCAAAATTATTTATAAACCTAATTTTCGAATCAGTCACCTCTTAAAATTCATAACAAATCATACGTTCATTTTTAACAGTTCAAAATTTGCGGACATATACTCAACTTATATATGTATAACATATCCAAATATTACCACGATCCAACGGTCGGATTAAAAATTATAACACTCACAAAATATCTCAAAAATCCTAATTTAATTTTTAATACCTCCGTTCCGACAAAAATACAGATAAAATACCTTAACATTAACTCTTTCATTTTTAACCACAAAAATATATCTCTCATTTATATCCACATAAAATAAATATTTTCTTATCATATGAATCAATAATTAATTATTCACAAATAATATTACAGAATCACATTTATGACAACCAGACCGTTCCCAGTAAAGAGGGGGCTTTCCAATAAGAATTTCTCCTTACTGGCGCGCAATTAGGTGACCAAACCTCTCCTTAGACAGAACTTTCTAGACATTGCCAATAATACTATCTAATAATATTATTCAAATAATATGAATTATTGATCTGATAATGGAGATACTGTGCAGTGACAATTATTGAAATAACAATAATATAAAATATCAACGCAACAATTATTGATTCAATAAAATAAAATATTGAACAGAAATTACTGTAACAATTATTGAGTAGTGCATTCTCACGTAAGAATCAATAATTAAAAAAAATACTGTTCAATACCGTGTGCTACTGTCCAACTACGCATATTACTGTATTTTAATCACCAGGTATTTCAACAGTGTTAACGGTAACAACTACGCCGTTATTTATAAAAACTCAAATTTGTCGTTTTCTTCATCCGACAGTTATTCTGTTATGGGGCCCACAAATGGATGCGCCGTCGTACGAATATTTTCCGACAGAAAGAATATTCCACGACCAAACGAATATTTCCCGACAACAATGAATATTTTATAACCACTTGTGTATTTTGAAAAAAATTCATATATCACACCTTAACTTTAACATTTATCAATTTAACCATTTACTGAATAGTAATTATAAGAAAAATTGAATACTTTTATTTCATAAAATTCGGGATCTTACAGAGAGTACTTCAAATAAAGAGGCTATTGGTGGGGGAATACTTTGGAATTAGATTACTGTTTGTTGTCACTCTCTTTGGCATGACAAAAAAATTAACAGGAGAAAATATTTTTGGACAAGATATAAGTTTGGTATTTGATTCAGGTTTCTTTATTTAATCGGGCTGAATTGGCTGTGGAGCTTGATTCTCAAGCTTGGTGTAAGCTTCAATAGTCTGAGATGTTCACCTGTGATACTTCGGATGATAGCAGTATACTTCGAATTACGTCATATTGGCTTCATTCTAGCTTTGACTATCTAATTTGGTGTTTTTGGAGGTTTGGTGGTGTGTGTTCAGCCTTCATGCGACCTTTGGTAATTTTGGAGGTTCGGTGGTGTGTGCTCAGCCTTTACACGAATAATTATTTTATGTTTGGAGATACATTCAGCCTTTGTGAGAACATTGGTGTTAAAGGAGGTTCGGTGATATCTATTATACTCCTGGGAGAGAATGAGATTTTTTGGTGTTCAGTGGAATCTGTTCGGTTCCTGGGAGCGAACGAGGTTTTTCAGTGTTCAGCAAAATCTGTTATGCTCTTGGGAGAGAACGAGAATTTTTGGTGTTTGGTGAATCTGTTCGGCTCTTGGGAGCGAACGAGATTTTTTGGTGTTCGGTGGAATCTTTTCTGCTCCTGGGAGATAAAGAGATTTTTTGGTGCATCTGTTCAGCTCTTGGGAGTGAACGAGGTTTTTTGGTGTTCGGTGGAATCTGTTCAACTCCTGGGAGAGAACGAGTTTTTTGGTGTTCGCTGATACATATTCTGCTACTGGGAGTGATCGAAATTTATTGGTGTTCAATGGGTTATTTATTTATCTTCGGTAGTGATAAGATTTGTTCGGTTGGTATAAGGTTGGTTCTTTATATCTTCGGTAGTGATAAGATTGGTTCGGTTGTGATAAGATTGGTTCTTTATATCTTCGGTAGTGATAAGGTTTGGTTCGGTTGGTATAAGATTGGTTCTTTATATCTTCGTAGTGATAAGGTTGGTTCAGTTGTGATAAGGTTGGTTCAGTTGGTATAAGGTTGATTCTTTATATCTTCGGTAGTGATAAGGTTGGTTCGGTTGGTGTAAGGTAGGTTCTTTATATCTTCGGTAGTAATAAGAGCAATTATTTATCTATCTTAGGAGTGAATAAGAGGAGTGAGGCGGCGATATTCGTTCGGCGAATGGAGTTCGGGTGATAATTCATCTTCGACAAATATAGATTTTCGGTTGGTATAAATTTGTATACTCTCGTAATTTAAGTTCCTTATAAATAAGAGACTGTGGGCAATGTTGGGGTGTGATTATTTGGATCAAGCCAAGGTGTAGTCCAATTTATTTAATGGACTAGATTTGGTGTTAACCCATCATATATATTTATTTTGACAGTGGGAGAGTCCTTCTTAAAGTAAGATTGTGTTTTCTTATTTGGTGGGATAAGGAGGTTTAATTTGGGAAAGGAATCTATCAGTCATTAATTACAGATATAAGATGATTCTACAAAGGACTTCTACTCCTGATTGAATTTTGGTGCACATGACAACTATAAATACAGCAATAAGTAAGGGTTTAGGATATACAATGACAAGAGTATACGACACAAATAAACACTTTGTGTTTGTTCCCAGTAGGCACACAATAGATCTAGAAGGGGGGTTGAATTGATCCTTTTAATTTCAAATATTTTTATCGTTTATTTTGTATTGCTAATGATTTAGCATGTGACAAACATAAGAATCTTTTTAAGCACAACGGAATAAGTAAAAGATCCCCTTCATTGATATATTCATAAACATACACACATTGTTCTTTGAGTTAGTTAAGTGGTAAGCAGTTAAAACATACATAGCAGTTATAGCAGTACATAATGTAAATGACATAAAGTAAACGACACAGGGGATTTTAAGTGGTTCAGAGACTCAAGCTCCTAATCCACTCTTCTGCTTTTAACTAGCAGGATTTCCACTAAGGAAGGGCAGCACCCTGAATCACTAAGATTCCTTTAAGGCCAGTGAACTTCAGTTCACTAAGAACTCTTCAAGGCCAGCAGCCTTGGAACTTCTCTAGTTCCCTAAGAACTCTTCAAGCCCAGCAGGCTTGGAACTTCATTTAGTCCCTCCGGACAAGGACCCCTCAGGCCCTGGATTCTTATTGTTGTTGATGTTGTTGTTGTTGGTGCTGAGCTGCTAAGATGTCTTTAAGCTTGAACATCTTCTGTACTTAGCAGCTTGGCGTGGTCCTCTTTGCATTCTGCTTCGAGTCTGGACCACATCTTTTCTGGTGTAGCTGATCTTTACTCTTTTCTGCTCATCTTCATCTGATGTCAGCTGTGCACCATCACCATCTGGATTTGCTAAGTCTTTGAGCTTTTGGTAGACTTCGTCTGGTACTTAGCAATCCCTAAACCCTTCTTGAATGTTTTACAGACATGATTCTGCATCTGTTCTTTTTAGTTTTTGGTTCATAGTGATCTGTAGAGTGGCTCTCTTGATCTTCTTTGTACTCTGCCACTTTTCTGAATGCTATCTTCTTGGCCTTCTCGGCTCTCAGCTTAGCTGTCATCTTCAGTGGCATTCTCATCTTTGTTGAGTGAAGCTTTAGTCTGTTCAAGTCCTTTTTTAAAGCAGCTTCACTTCCTCCTTTGTAGTCTCACTGTCACTGAGACTTGTTCTGTTTAGCTCTGGTGGAACTCGTAGAGTCAACAATATAGCATTCCAACAACTCAACGATCCTTCAACTTTTCAACATCAGCTTCTTTTTGATCTTTGAAGCTCTGGCTTATATATACTACTTCCCAATCTTCTCGTTGGTATATAGCCGTTGAAAGCTCTTAAAAATTGCTTCGTAGATATCGAGTTATTTGATGTAAACTGCAGATGTGACATGACATCCCCTTTATTACTTTCTGACACTGCAGTCTACTGTTTCACCTACCCCGTCAGAGATGTCACTTTGATGTCTCGGGCAGGTAGTCAACTTTATTTCCTCCTCCTGATTTCTCGATCAGAGGTTGTCCTTTTGCATCTATGCTCTCAATAAGCTTTGTTTGAATATCAATCTTCAGATTGAACCATTGCCAATGCTTCAACCTTCAGATGACTGAACTCTACGATTCTGATGCATATCTTCTTGGACCTGATCGTAGTGTCTTAGTGAATGTTGCTCATTGACAGGTAGAGACAACACTACGATCTTGAAGAGTGTTTATTGAATCTTTAATGTAGAATATCTCTTCCTTTTCTTGTGCAGTGCTTCAATACTTCTGTTTGCCTCGACTGCTCTCAAATACTGATGGCTTGACTCCTTGTTCTGGCCCCTTCTGAACACCAAGACACTTCAGATTTGTGGCATGCCCAGCTTGCTTTCTCCTTGTGATCTCCCGTTCACTTATCATCAATGGACTGACCCAATGCTTAATCACTTTAGCCTTATTCTTCATAGGCTGACCAGTATCTTTGTGTACACTCCATCAGTTCCTTCTTTATTTGGCAAACACTACGATCCTGGTTACTTTCAAGATCGTTATCTTCTGTTTACTTGACAGCTACTGCACTTGTTGACTTTTCTTAGTCAGTTACTGAAGTCTTCTACTAATCAACTTGTGAAAGACTTCATCTCGAATGGCTTCACAACTCAATCGAAATGTTGATTGGGTTGGTGCTTAGATCTTCTGTTAGCTTTGCATGCCATTCGTTGATTGCTCTCTAGTTTCCTTCAGGTGGGATGTATCTCTGCAGCATAGACCAGAGGCTCCATACTTTGGATATTCTGGGAGTGCTCATTTGCTGAGAATCATGTTTGCTCTATGATTCTACCTTGGCGTTGTGAGCACATCTGTTGAAGCCTTAGTTCTGCACTCTACGATTCAGCTTGGGTTGTGTAGACACTACGACTCCGAGATCAGATCTTGACACTCTACGATTTCTGTCTTTATGCTCGTTGTCTTCATCTGATCTTGCTCGACTACGGTCTCTGCCTCTGATATGATCAGTAGACTCTACGACTCCGAGTGTAGTCTACGATTCTTGACTTGGCTTCGGTAGATGCTCGGTCGGCTCGTAGACAGACTATCTCTACGATTCTGAACATGACTTCCTCAGTAGACTACGGCTCCGAGAAAGTTCTCCTCGACACACTACGATCCTTCCTTGTCTCTCCTAGTAGTCGACGAACTCCCAGATCTACTATCTTGCAGACTACGATTCTGCCTTGATAGCTTTCGAGTTTTCCTTGACTCTCCTGGCAGACTATGATTTCTGGTGCAGTGCTCGACGATCAGACAAGCCTATCTATTACATTATAAGATCAACCTAACAAGCTTGATCTTTCTATATTTATAGTCCTTGTACATCATTTCTTTTTAAGGGCTTTATAGAGTTGTTTTGCTTATGTAGGATCAGCCTAACATATTTGATCAATTCATTCTAAGTCCTTGTACATATGTTCTTATTATCTATCAAAGGACTTTACAACTTTTCTTAATGCAAGTATACTTGCATATTCATTCATATATATCATAATCAAATCATATGTAAATAGGAATAACATTCACATGCTTATTCGTGACAATCTCACCCTATTTGATTATGACAAAAATAATTAGTGCATATGCATGATATGAATGAATCTTATATACAGTGAGCAGCTGTATTTCTAAAACAGATAATCATGAATGTCATTGATAATAATATGAAAATTGCATAAACTATGACACTTGACATCCTGGATCCAGAACATACCTAACTAGTTAGAGATGTACCTTTTTGGCTCCTTATATGTTTCCAGGATGTCTGTTGATCAACTACTTATCTGCTTGATCTTTTTGCTCCTGCTCCCCCTTGGATGATGACTTCATTTCTTTTCTCTGCTCCCCCTCAAATTCATGTTATTCTTCTTTTTCTAACTCCCCCTCAAACTCTACATTCATAGGATCATCATCTTTTGGCTCCCCCTCAGATGATGATTCTGCTTCTGCTGCTGCTATCTTCTTATTTGCCTTCTTTTTAGCCTTCTTGTCTTCTTTGCTTCTTTTCTCCTTGCTCCTCCTTGAGTGCTTCTTCCCATGTCTCTTTTTCTCCCCCTTTTTGTCATTAATCACTTGTGAAAGCTGCTCCATGTTGGACATTAGTTGCTCCATAAGGTGAGATGAGTTACCGACGTCAATCTTAAGTTCTTGTTGGCTCAGCTCAATTTGCAAGGAGAGAGACTGATTCAGATTGTCAATCTTGTCAGAGAGGGATATGATTTGCTCTTCATTTGCCTTCTGTGCTTGTAGAGCTTCTGTCTTCTGATCATTTATAGCCTTCAGATAGATTTGATCTCTCTCGTTGATTCTGAGAGATATATCAGATATAGTGGCTTGAATTCTGTTTTGAACTGCATTGTCTCCTGCTTCTGTCAACACCTTTGACTCTTCAGTGATGATAGATATCTTCTTAACCAATTCACCAGTATTCTTTACTAACTCCTGCTCCATAGAAGTTTGGTCATTTGATTGGACAGCTTCTTATTGAGCACTAGACTGGACTCCACGATTTCCATTCTTGAACATATTTTCGAAAGCAGTTAGAATCTGATAAATTGTTGAGTGTCAATCATTGGTTGAGGATGAAGGAATGTCAGATAATTGTGCTTGGGCAGAGAGAAGCTTCTCAAACTGAACTTGATCATTTTTAGTGATAGAGTGAAGGGACTCTACGATCATATCCTTGGCTATTATCCTTCTGCCATCAGAACCCACTCTACTATCATAGGGAATGTAATGGTTCCCAGCATGTTGGTAGACTTTGTAGTGAGGCTGGTCTTTGATCATCTTGGTTGCAAACTTCTTTAGCCTTGGGAAGTTCTGAGACACCAGCTCTACGTTGGGAAGGTGAGAGAAGACTCATGTGAGATAGTTTTTGTCTTCAGTGAGGTATGCCTTTACCCATGGCATATAAGAGTAAAACTATCTTATTGCATGATTCTTAGCTTCAGGCTCATAAATCACAGTTGAAGTGTCCAGCTTCATGGCTCTACGATTGTTGAGAAAGTTTTCTGAGGTCATCATTTCCATATTTAGCCTTTCATTTCCATGATTAATCCATCTATCAGGAAGCACATCTAGTGGTTCTTCATCAATTTTCACTACAATTCTTCTCTTTTGATGAACAAGGTGGGGAATGTGAAAATCTTCCGGTTCTTCTTCTGTAGAACTGGAGTTTCTTCCATCTTCTCTCTGTTCTGAACTGGAGTTAGACCTTTGTAGATTTCCCTCATCGGACTGATCAGTTTGTTCCTTCATTTTATCATCATTCTCCATTTCATCACCTTTTGAGCTTGTATCATGCTGACTCCTTTTATCTGATTTATCAGAGAATTCTTCTTGCTGATTTTCATCACTAGCACTTTCTTCAGCATCTTCTTCCTTGGATTCAGATTCATCATCACCCACTTCAATGATTGCAGCAGAATGTTCACTTTGCTTCTTTGGGACAGATTTAGCAAGTAGTCTGTTGCTCTTTCTTCTCCTTGGAGGTTCAGCTATAGAAGAGTCAGATTTTTCTTTTTCTTCAGAATCTGAAGCCTCTGAATTACCAGACAAGCTTCCTTGATGTTCAGCATTAGTATGGGCAGGTCCTTCTTCTTCGAACTCAACATCTTTGGAGTCATTATGTGAACTTGTTGGAGCATTTTCAGTAGGGAATGCAATTATGTTAACTTGCAACCCTCCTTCATCAGCAGAGTGGATGCTCTGAGGACTAGCCATAGGACTTGTACATTCTTCTTCATTTCCAGACTTGCTTTTTGGGGACTCAATCTCGAGACTTTCATTTCCCTTCTCATCTTCTGACTCTACGCTCTCATCCTTGGAAAATAGACTTTCTTTGGAACTAGAGCTGACTTTTTTATCACCTTTGCTTTCTTTTTAGATGACCCTTGGAGTAATCTGTTACTCCTTCTCTTTGGGGTTTCTGCAGTTGAGACCTTTTCTTCTCCTGCTTCCTTGTTGTCAGTGGAGAGACTTCTTAGTGGAGCCTCTGTTTTCTTCACACCCTTGGACTTCTTCTTTGCTGGTGTGGCTACTACTGGTACAGAGTCATCAGATTGATAGCTTTCCATCTCTTGTGCATTCCTCTTCTTTGTAGAGACCTTGCTGCTGCTCCCAGTTGTTATTAGCCTCTTATTTTCCTTAGGATTTTTCTTTCAGTTTACAAACAGCTGTGGAGACATGACTTTATGGACGTTTAGTGGTTCTCCCTCATCATCCTTGATCTTTATTCCCAATTTCTTCTTCGGCACAATGCTCAAGAGTCTTCCATGAAAAACCTTAGTAAGGGGTTTATCTGTAGATTTCTTCATCTCAGCCTTCTCCACGCATTTGATCAGCCAATCAATTGGAAGGGCTCCGAAGTTCATCTGTTGCTTCATGACAATTGCAGTTATGATTCTCAATTACAGATCACTGACTGTATCATATGCGGTGTCTTTGCACAAGATACATTTTCCTGTAATCTTTGCCAGAAATTTAAATTCTTAAGGAGACTCTTTCTTCTTCATATCCTTCAGATTTACGTTCCTCATGTAATGCATTAACCTTTTGCCTTCCTCAATGTCAACTTCATCTAGGCTTATCAGACCTTGGTTAGGAAACCCTAGACATTGATTGATGTCTGATGCCTTTATCTTCAGACTTGCTCCTTTGACCTTCGTGGACAGAAGCCCAGAATCCATTGATGAATTGGAGTAGAACTGCTTCACTAACTCTGTATAGACTAGAGTGTTGTCCTCCAAGCACTCAGAAAACCCATCTTTCCTTACGAGCTCAAGTATGTCCTTGAACTTCTTTTCTGATCTTTCGAACTTCTTGAAGCCGAGTTGGATTCCGGTTATAACTTGCCATTCTTCCATTATGAGGGTTCAAAATATATGGTATTTGGTTTTAGACCTCTTATGAGAGATAGTTGAATGCGATTTGGGCGAATCCAGAGGTTTGATGGATTTAGGCTTTGAAGAGGATTCTAGGGTTTGAAAAAGAGAGGGAGAGAAATTCGACAGCCTTTGATAACTGTTTGCAGATTTTGAATTTGTCTTTATGGCGGTTCCTTCTGGCTCTGCATAAGCTGTGATGTGTCAACCAGCCATTGGTTATACGATGCCCAGTAATAAACTGTAACTTCCCATAAACTTTTCAGTTTGATATTCCTTTAAAAAAATAAACATTACTAACGTGGATTTACCTTTGACCTTTTTGGTTCGTAGAGTAGCTTGGTGAGGTGGATATGGACTCTACGTTTTCCTTTGTTGACTCAACGATCTTCTGCTGAGAGATGTTGCAGTAGATGGTTTGACACTAATCTTCATCTTGAAGTTGCATGGCTTAACCACTGATGTACCCCAAGACAGTTTGGGCACTGAAGTTCTGAGGCGAGTTTGAAAGATATCTTTCCAAACTGTATTCGTACTTATCTCCACACGATCTTTATAGCTGGTCATGTGTCTAGTTCTTCCGAGCTCCCTATGAGCTAGTATATCCTCTAGGAAGACTGCGATCGTCAACCCTACTCTACGATCATTGAGGTTGTACTAAGATCGTTGAGTTTACTTCAGAATTTATTCTACGATCATTGTCCGACCTGGTTCATAAGATGAACTTGACTAAGCATTCCTTCTGGGTTAAGGTAGCTCAGGAAGAGCCAACCTCTTAGAGTGAACTAAGGGTCAGGTTTTTCCCTGAGACGCTTTCCAGATGAAAAACTTTAGAAGTGATTTGTATTGATATCTTATTTGACCTTTTCTGCTAGGGAGTTCCTTTACCAACTTTAAGCATTTGTATTGGTTGTAATCGTGGTGTCCTCCTGTTCTTACACTACGATTAGATGTTTAATTGTAGGTGCTTCATGATCTTGAGTTGGGTGGCTGACAAGGTTATCAGTAGTACGTTTTGAGATGTTCCTAAGGACTGTGGATCTTCATTTGGTTCATCAGCCACAAAGTTTTGGGACTCTATAACTGGTACATTGCTTCATAGTATATTTCTGATATTTTTAGTGATGTTGTTCTTTGGCGGATCACTGCTCCCCCATAGTTGATAATATCTTCTCAGAGAGGTGTGATTTCTTCTTCTTCATGTGCATTAGAAGGTAGCCTTGCATATATCCTTCTGATCACTCTACGATAGTTTGACAGAACTACGAACGTAGTCTTCTTTGACGGTTTGTACTTGTGGAGTTCTGCATCTGTAATGAGTTCCTCATGATTAATGCTCGATGATCCTCTGATGAGAACTTTCTTGAGGATTCTTCTCATATGATATGCTTTGCATGATTGAGCATATAAGACCTTTTTCATCTTAGGTTGAATGGCCTGCTTCCATATAAAGATCAGCAGCCATGTGAGCTTTAATCAGGTTAGCTCAGCAGGTCTTCAAGGACAGGCTTTGACAAATAGGAATTTTATCAGAATTATTTCTAAACAGTCTTAAGCCTTCTGCTGGTTAAATCTTCTTGACTGAAGCCTTCTTCTTCAACATTCCTTAGTGTGGTCAGATGGACCAAGTACCTACAGGTTAGATACATTTCTATTTTTGGTACCCATAGTTAAATGGGGCCTGCCAGGTTAGTTTTCAAAATCCCTGTTCCTCATTTGTTTGAATTTTCATCATATTGATCACCAACAATCATATTCATGCATATATCCAATTTAGATATGACATTTTAAGATGCATGATGATGAGTGTGTGTAAGATTAGTCATTTAATTAAAACACTCTTTTTCTTTGATAGTTTCATCATTTGTTTGGTTATGTTCACAGAGTTTAAATGTTCACAGAGTGAGAATCAACACTGTCACTTATTTGTATCTGCTTGATTTATGGAGGTGATCAGTTTTTACGAATCTTCAAGATACTCTTGTAGAACTGATCATACTCTATGTGTTATCAAAAACCTATAACATAGGTTTGTACATAAATACTAACCCATCAGCAAAGAGTACTCCACTTAAGATTAATTAAATCATGATATGCTTATGACCTATTTTAGACTTCTTTCAAGATGTAATCTTTAACCTAAAACTTGGATTGGAGAGAAAGTTTGTTAGCATTTGTTTTTCCAACCTCAGTGTACTTTCTCTCTTCCCCTTTTTAGGTAGAGTATGGTCTCTTGAAAGAGTACTGTTATAGTGCATAAGGTGATGTAACATGATGTACACATTTATATAAATGAGGAACCGTACCTTTCTACTGTCAGTTTCTTAACAGTCATTTAACTTAGATATACTGAGGTTAGGCATTGATGTGCATAGTTTTTCATTTGCTCCTGACAGCTTGTTGCTCCAGTTGTCCTTCAATCAATCAGTCATGGCCTTGAAGATGTAAGCTAAGAGAATCTTAACATCTTTAGTTCTTTGACATTCTTGAGTCCACAAGATTTACATACAGCTGCTGGTTGGCCAAATACATATTTGAGAGGTTCTTCTTTCTTCTCTGGATAAGCATTTCTTAGCATGTATGGCCTTTTCATCTTTCAGGCTGGTGGATGTTTGACTCTTTACTGTTGATGTCTCTTAAGCTTCCTAGCCTGGTCTTCAGACTACAAGATTGACTGCGGTAAAGAATTGGTCTTGTTGTAATGGCATTTAAGAGCATGAACCAATCTGAGCAGCTTCAGATGTATATACACATCTACCTGTACACAATATTTCCAACGTGTGAGCTCATCTGCATTTACAAGTGACTTACTACTAAACTAAGTTTAGAATAATGTTTGGGCCTAGGATCAGACTCAAAGCGATTAACTTTTGAATATAGCATGAGAACCTGCTCTGATACCAATTGTTAATTTCCAGTAGGCACACAATAAATCTAAAAGGGGGGGGGGTTGAATAGATCCTTTTAATTTTAAATACTTTTCTCATTTATTTTGTATTGCTAATGATTTAGCATGTGACAAACATAAGAATCTTTTCATGCACAGCGGAATAAGTAAAAGATCCCCTTCATTAATATATTCATAAACATACACACATTGTTCATTGAGTTAGTTAAGTGGTAAGCAGCTAAAACATACATAGCAGTTATAGCAGTACATAATGTAAATGACATAAAGTAAACGACACAGGAGATTTTAAGTGGTTCAGAGACTCAAGCTCCTAATCCACTCTTCTGCTTTCAACTAGCAGGATTTCCACTAAGAAAGGGCAGCACCCTGAATCACTAAGATTCCTTCAAGGCCAGCGAACTTCAGTTCACTAAGAACTCTTCAAGGCCAGCAGCCTTGGAACTTCTCTATTTCCCTAAGAACTCTTCAAGCCCAGCAAGCTTGGAACTTCATTTAGTCCCTCCGGACAAGGACCCCTCAGACCCTGGCTTCTTGTTGCTGTTGATGTTGTCGTTGTTGTTGGTGCTGAGCTGCTAAGACGTCTTTAAGCTTGAACATCTTCTGTACTTAGTAGCTTGGCGTGGTCCTCTTTGCATTCTGCTTCGAGCCTGGACCACATCTTTTCTGGTGCAGCTGATCTTCACTCTTTTTTGCTCATCTTCATCTGATGTCAGCTGTGTACCATCACCATATGGGTTTGCTAAGTTTATGAGCTTTTGGTAGACTTCGTTTGGCACTTAGCAATCCCTGAACCCTTCTTGAATGTTTTGCAAACATGATTCTGCATCTGTTCTTTTTCATCTTTTGGTTCATGGTGATCTGTAGAGTGGGTCTCTTGATCTTCTTTGTACTCTACCACTTTTCTGAATGATATCTTCTTGGCCTTCTCGACTCTTAGCTTAGCTGCCATCTTCAGTGGCATTCTTATCTTTGTTGAGTGGAGCTTTAGTCTGTTCAAGTCCTTTTTCAAAGCAGCTTCACTTCCACCTTTGTAGTCTCACTGTCACTGAGACTTGTTCTGTTTAGCTTTGGTGGAACTCATAGAGTCAATAATATAGCATTCCAACAACTCAACGATCCTTCAACTTTTCAACATCAGCTTCTTTTTGATCTTTGAAGCTCTTGCTTATATATACTCCTTCTCAATCTTCCCGTTGGTATATAGCCGGTTAAAGCTCTTTGAATTGCTTCGCAGATCTCGAGTTATTTGGTGTAGACTGCAGATGTGACATGACATCCCCTTTATTACTTTCTGACACTGCAGTCTACTGTTTCACCTACCCCATCAGATATGTCACTTTGATGTCTCGAGCAGGTAGTCAACTTTATTTCCTCCTTCTGATTTTTAGATCAGAGGTTGCCCTTATGCATCGATACTCTCAATAAGCTCTGTTCGAACATCAATCTTCAGATTGAACCGTTGCCAATACTTCAACCTTCAGATGACCGAACACTACGATCTTGAAGAGTGTTTATTGAATCTTCAATGTAGAACACCTCTTCTTTTTCTTGTGCAGTGCTTCAACACTTCTGTTTGCATCGACTGCTCTCAGATACTGATGGCTTAACTCCTTGTTCTGGCCCCTTCTGAATAGCGAGACACTTCAGATTTGTGGCATGCCCAGCTCACCTTCTCCTTGTGATCTCCCATTCACTTATCATTAATGGACTGACCCAATGCTTAATCACTTTAGCATTGTTCTTCATAGGCTGACCAGTATCTTTGTGTACACTCCATCTGTTCCTTTTTTGTTTGGCAAACACTACGATCCTAGTTACTTTCAAGATCGTTGTCTTCTGTTTACTTGACAGCTACTACACTTGCTGACTTTCCTTAGTCAGTTACTGAAGTCTTCTTCTGATCAACTTGTGGAAGACTTCATCTCGAATGACTTCACAACTCAATTGGAATGTTGATTGGGTTGGTGCTTAGATCTTTTGTTAGCTTTACATGTCATTCGTTGAGTGCTATCTGATTTCCTTCAGGTGGGATGTATCTCTGCAGCTTAGACCAGAGGCTTCATACTTTGGATATTCTGGGAGTGCTCATTTACTGAGAATCGTGTTTTCTCTACGATTCTGCTTTGTCGTTGTGAGCACATCTATTGAAGCCTTAGTTCTGCACTCTACGATTTAGCTTGGGTTGTGTAGACACTACGACTCCGAGATCAGATCTTGACACTCTACGATTTCTGTCTTTATGCTCATTGTCTTCATCTGATCGTGTTCAACTACGATCTCTGCCTCTTATATGATCAGTAGACTCTATGACTCCGAGTGTAGTCTACGATTCTTGACTTCGCTTCGGCAGATGCTCGGTCGGCTCGTAGACAGGCTGTCTCTACGATTCTGAACATGACTTCCTTAGCAGACTACAGCTCCGAGGAAGTTCTTCTCGACACACTACGATCCTTCCTTGTCTCTCCTGGCAGTCGACGAACTCCTAGATCTACTATCTTGCAGACTACGATTCTGCCTTGATAGCTCTCGAGTTTTCCTTGACTCTCCTGACAGACTACGATTTATGGTGCAGTGCTCGACGATCAGACAAGCATATTTATTACATTATAAGATCAATCTAACAAGCTTGATCTTTCTATATTTATAGTTCTTGTACATCATTTTTTAAGGACTTTACAAAGCTGTTTTGCTTATGTAGGATCAACCTAACATATTTGATCAATTCATTCTAAGTCCTTGTACATATGTTCCTATTATCTATCAAAGGACTTTACAGCTTTTCTTAATGCAAGCATACTTGCATATTCATTCATATATATCATAATCAAATCATATATAAATAGGAATAACATTCACATACTTATTCCTGACACTTTGTACTCTTCATATTATTATAGTGGATTTCTCTCTCTCTCTCTCCGTGGTTTTTTCCCAATTGGGTTTCCACATAATATCTTATGTTCATATTTTATATCTCTTTGTTTATGTGAGGGTATTTCGTGAGTTTGATTTCATAACAATACAATCAAACGTTAGCGCGATTTTGGCCTATTGTTTTGGTGATTTTGTCAGGCGTACAAAATTTGGCATTAACATTGGCGCCGTCTGCGAGAACGCTTGCTCTAATATTGAATTAAAATCACCGATTTACCAAGAAGAGGAGATCCTACGCATATAATATAAGTGATTCTCTTTTTTCAAATTGCAAAATCTGGTCGACGAAAGATAGTACAGTGGAGGTGCAGGGTCCTAATATATTTGTTGAGGTTATTGGTGGGAGAGTACTTCAGATATGGGGCCTACTGGTGGGAGAGTACTTCGGATATGGAAGCTACTGGTGGGAGAGTACTTCGGATATGGAGGCTACTGGTGGGAGAATACTAAAACAGTAGAACAGCAGGCCAAAATCGCCCTAACGGTTGATTGTATTATTGTGAAATCAAACTCACTAAATACATTCAGATAAACATACACACATAATTGTAAGAGATAAAATATGAACACAAGAATTTACGTGGAAAGTCAATTAGAAAAAAATCACGGAGAGAGAGAAATCTACTATAATAATATGGACAGTATAAAGTGTTTATTTGTGTCATATGCTATTGTGTATTGTATATCCTAAACCCTTGTTTATTGCTGTATTTATAATTGTTATGTCCACCGGAATCCAATCATGAGTAGAAGTCCTTTGTAGAATCACCTTATAACTTCAATTAATGTCTGATAGATTCCTTCTCAAATTAAATCTCTTTATCCCACCAAATAAGGAAATACAATCTTACTTTAATAAGTACTCTCCCACTGTCAAAATAAATATATATGATGGGTCAATTTCAAATCTAGTCCATTAAATAAATTGGGCTACACATTGGCTAAGCCCAAATGATTACATCCCAACATTACCCCACAATTTCTTATTAACAATGGACTTAAAATAAGAGAGTATACAAATTTATCCCAACCAAAGATCTGTATCTCCCGAAGACGAACTATTTCACCCAAACACTATACGCCGAACGAATATCGCCGCCTCACTCCTCTTGTTCACTCCTAAGATAGATAAACAATTGCCCTTATTACTATCGAATATATAAAGAACTAACCTTATACCAACCGAACCAACCTTATCACTACCGAAGTTATAAAGAACCAAACTTATCACAACCAAACCAACCTTATCACTACCGAAGATATAAAGAACCAACCTTATACCAACTGAACCAACCTTATCACTACCGAATATATAAAGAACCAACTTTATACCAATTGAACCAACCTTATCACAACTGAAGATATAAAGAACCAAACTTATACCAACCGAACCAACCTTATCACTACCGAATATAGATAAATAACCCACCGAACACCAATAAATTTCGATCGCTCCTAAGAGCAGAAAAGGTATCAGCGAACACCAAAAAATCTCGTTCTCTCCCAGGAGTAGAACAGGTTCCACCGAACACCAAAAAACTTCGTTCGCTCTCAAGAGCCGAATAGATTCCCCAAAAAATATCATTCTTTCCCAGTAGCAGAACAGATTCCACCGAACACCGAAAAACCTCGTTCGCTCCCAGGAGCTGAACAGATTCTACCGAACACCAAAAAATCTCGTTCTCTCCCAGGAGTAGAATAGATATCACCGAACCTCCTTTAACACCAATGTTCGCACAATGGCTGAACGTATCTCCAAACATAAAATAATTATTCGCCCAAAGGCTGAACACACACCACCGAACCTCCAAAAACACCAAAGTAGATAGCTGAAGCCAGAATAAAGCCGATATGACGTAATCCGAAGTATACTGCTATCATCCGAAGTAACATAGGTGAACATCTCAGACCGTTGAATCTTACACCAAGTTTGTGAATCCTGCCCCCCCCCCCAACCAATTCAGCCCGAATTAATAAAGAAGCCTGAATCAAATACCAAACTTATATCTTACCCAAAAATATTTTCTCCTGCTAATTTTTTTGCCATGCCGAAGAGAGTGACAACAGTCAGTAATCCAAGTCCGAAGTACTCTTCCACTAGTAGCTTCTATATCTGAAGTACTCTCCCACTAGTAACCTCCATATTTGAAGTACTCTCCCACCAATAGCCTCCATATCCGAAGTACTCTCCCACCAGTAGCTCTCATATTTGAAGTACTCTCCCACCCGTTTTTAGCACGGCCCGTGGAGGCCCGGCCCGCCCAAGTGGCCCGTGAACTTTTTTTTTATAAATAAAATGTTACTACTTGTGGGTTGTGAAGCTTGAACACAAGACTTGTAAGTAAATAAATAAGAGTTCAAACCAACTAAGTTACAACAACTATTAATTTTTAATGCAATCTTCAATATACTTTAACTATAATTGAAAATTATAATTAAGATATGTAGTTAATGTAGGTAATTAATTAATAATACTAATTTATAATACTATTAAAATTTTAATTGATTGAGATATGTAGTTAATAATTTCAAAGTATAAAACTATTAAACTAACAATTATTAGTTTAAGTTAGATAATATAATTATAAAAATTTAAAATTATCTATATATTAGTATTAATTACAGAATTTATTATTTTTAAAAGTTAAATAAATTCTATTAATTTTAAAGAATCAAATTTGATTATATACTTTGAATTACTAGCAATATATAATCCGAATCAACCACTAATTTTTTAGACTGCAAGTCCAAAATTTGTACACAATAATATAGATAATTTTATCCCTTAATTATGCAATCCCCCTACTTATTATAGTACATTTGGAAAGTAAATCAATCATTATCCCTTAATTATGCATTCCCCCTACTTATTTGGAAAGTAAATCAATAATTATCACAAATCGTGCCTTTAGAATAATATCTAAAATTATAATACTATTAAAATTTTAATTGATTGAGATATGTAGTTAATTTAAGTAATTAGAATTATTGTTTATTATAAATTATTTTATTATTTTTAATATTTATTATTATTACTATTTTTGATGTAGCAAAATTTTGCCAAAAAAAATAGGAGGAGAAGCCCGTGGACCGGGTCTGGCCGGCCCAACCCGGGCCATGGGCCTCACATTTTCAGCCTGCCAAAATCCGGACCTTTTTAGCCCGGCCCGTTTTTGGCACGCCTGCATTCGGCCCGGCCCGGCCCGGCCCTGGCCCGCCCGTTTGTTTGCCACCTCTAGTCAAATCCATCGATTTGAGATCGATTACCACTAAGGCTTTGTTAATTACCCATTCCCGAGCAAATTAGGGTTGTATTCAACATCAAACAAACTCAAAAAAGGATCGAAGTCATCATCACGTTGTTGCTCTGTTTTGGGGTTAGCAAGCTTGGATCTATATGGGGCCGCATCCTTCTAAATCTTTGCACTGAAAATGAAACTGTCCATTTCTGGTTTATAACTTGGGATTAGTGGCATTTTTGTTTTGATGGATCTGTTTTGGTGATGATATGTTTTGATAAAGAATAAAAAGGAAGCCAAATAAAGAAGATGTGTTATTTTCACTTTCAAGTTTTTTATTAATTTTTTGTCACATAAGTGATATTTTTTTATTTTTTTATTTTTTTATTTTTTAAGAGACACATAAATAAAAAATTAACGTCTATTTAATTTTTTAACAGAGTGGTGCAATTATATATTTTAAATAGTTTAATGTGATAATTTTTTTTTAAAGTTTAATGGTGTAATCAATAAAACGTGTCAATCACAGTGCATAATTTATTAGTTTTCCGCTATATATATTGCGTATAAATAGTTGTGCGCAAACACTACTATGTTATATATTTAATGGTAAAAAATGATATAAAAAACTAATAAATCTTATCAACAATGTAAATGATTGTGCACAATTATTCTTGCATAGTTTGTATAGATTGAACTAATATTACTTCACTAGAACAATATCATATTTTCACTAGTTAAAACTTAAAAGTGATTATTCTTAAACAATTGATTTAAGAAAATAATTACAATAAAATTGGGGTTATTGGCCTTGCTAATATGAGTACTTTACCTTGAGACTCTGCCCTCCAAGAAGTGTGCAGGCAATAACTGCTCCATAACAAATTCCCAACTGAAGAGGGCCTACAAAATACTTGCCCCATCCTGGTCCTGTAAAACTCCACCAACAACCATATACTTGGCTTATATAGATTAAAATGGAAGTTTAGCCTTTGCAGCATTGTGACCATATTGTCCTATAATTTTCATAACTTTCAAACCCTAACATTTAGGTATTTTAAGTCGTTAGACTCAATTACAACATAGAGACCACTTATTTTGCTACATCATATATAAAAATATAATAAAAATCATATTAATTTATGTTTTAAAATTTTGCAAATTGATTAAAAAATAATCAAATGAGATTTTTTTTTGTTGAAGAGGAGAGCAATTAGAGACTTAGGAACAATTTGAGACTTAGAATTGCATAATTAATTTACATGTCATTGTCACAAAAAAATAAAAATCTACAGTCCTAATAATCGTGTTTAATCAATCTGAGAATAATAAAAAAAGTCAAATAATCTAAAAGATTATTGATTTCAAAGGAGCATATAATACAAAATTTAATTGTACATATACAAAAATCTTGTTTATCTAGCTAGGAGACAAATAATGTCTGACCTCCGGTGCAATATTGACCTAGTAAGGAATCTTTGATACTTCATGATTCTGCCCATCAACCATATATGTTGTGATATGATGCAGTTTAAATTTGTACTATATAGAATTAATTTATTATTATTATTATTATTATAACTATATATATGTTACGTTATTTATTATTATTATATATATGTCAAGTAATGATTGTTGATATTATTAAAATAGAAAAAATATTATCAGAATAATTATATATTAAACTACACTTCAACATTAATTAACACTTTAAATAATATTTATTATGATGATAATATTATATTTGTTCGTTTAAGATGTCAAGTATTGTTGAAATAATTATAAAATTGTGTTAATTGTATATTTGTTTTGACATCATAAATTTTGGATTAAGATTCACTACATTATATCTTTCACCTATTTTTTTAATATACATTAGAACCACAAATAATACATTTATCAATGATACTAGTGACATAATTATTGGCGACGAATTTTCTTATGTAACTAAATGTAATATTTTTGTTGCTAAATGTGTAATAAAAAAAGTATCTCATCGATTACGCGTATCCTTCAATTTTCTCAATACATATTTAGCAACACAAATATTATTTTTAGTGACAATGTAAGCGACACAATAATTTGCGACAAATTTTTTTGTCTTTAATTATTTACAACGAATTTTTTTGTGTCGCTGAATGTTTATTGGGAGATATTACAGGATATGTGTAATGGAGGGATTCAATCTCAAATTAATTTCTCCCAATACACATTCAACGACACATATATACTGTTTGTGATGAATTTAATGTGACGCTAGTTATTGGTAACAAAATTTTATTTGATATACTTGTAGTGTTAAATGTTTATTAAGAAAAAATAAAGAATAAAAATTATTGGTTTGACAATATCAGCAGACTAAAAATATGTAAAATGAAGATTAGAAAAACATGAGATATTAACATGTTACCTAAAATATCATGAGCCATGTCCCCAAACCGAAGCTGTCTTTTTCCAAGTTGAGCATGGTGCTCCAAAACTATAGACAAAAGGTTGTAAGAATAGAAAGTAACAAGACCTGCGATGGTGAGGCACACAACTCCTCCCACCCAACCCAACAATCCGATGGCAAACGGGATGCTCAGAAGTGCCGGTGCTACGATCGCGGTCGTCAAGTGGTACCCACAGTGCAACCATGATCCTAATTTGTTCCAATTAAATCAGTGGTGCAATAACTTAATTACTACTAATAATTATATATATTCTTCAATTTCTCCTTATACACAATTAGCGAGATAAATATTACTTTTAATTAGTGACGATATTATCAGCATAATTACGACGAATTTTATTACCTCTCAGGATGTGTATTAAAAGAAACTGGTGTGTAATGGAGGGGGATTCTAATTCTTTATTGTGAACAGCAATATTTTTGAAGGATATCATTACATATATAAATAAATTTATAATTACTAATAATAACAAGAATTATTAGTTTCACAATAAAAGGAAGAAAATCTTTCTACAATTCTATTGGTTAAATATTGTTTGGCTAAATATATATATAGTGGTGATTTAGTAAGGAGAAAAATTTAAAATTCTTTTTGGTAGTAGTGGGCTAAACAAACAAGCAACTCTATGTAATATATATATATATATATATATATATATATATATATATATATATATATATATATATATATATATATATATAGTCTGTTTCTCCAGCGAACTGGAGAGAGCGAACTAAGAACGAATCGACTATAGCGATGGTTTTTTCCGTTGCTATAGCATAGAAAACCGGTTTTTTATGCTATAGCGACGAAAAAAACTGTCGATATAGCCAATTCGTTTTTAGTCCGCTCCCTCCAGTTTGCTAGAAAAAGCTGATATATATATATATATATAGAGAGAGAGAGAGAGAGGGGGGGGGGAGAGGGAGATAGCTTTCTATGTGGGTGGTCCGCACGCAGACCACCTTTAACGACGGACAAAAGTGTCGCTAAACTCGTCGCCATAAGGTTTGAACCGTTGCGATAGCCCAGAATCATCGCTATAGCCCCGTTCAGACCCTAAGGCGACAAGTTTAACAACTATTTTGTCAGTCGCTAAAGGTGATAATATATATATATATATATATATATATATATATATATATATATATACACGATCTGAATCTTAAGCTCACCCCTTATTTAACTCACCCGAGCTCACCCCCTTTAGCGACGGACCCAGCGACGGTTCGGTCATACAACCGTCGTTTATACTTTTAGCGACGCTATATGTTGTCCGTCGCTAAAAGTATAAACGACAATTGTATGATCGAACCGTCGCCGGGTCCGTCGTTAAAAGGAGTGAACTCGAATGAGTTGGATAAGGGGTGAACTTAAGATCCGAACTATATATATATATATATATATATATATATATATATATATATATATATATATATATTATTTTTAGTTTTTAGGAAGTTGAAAAGTCTATAGATTGGTTATGGTCACTGAACATGTGAGTACATTTAAAAAGGAGAAGCATCGATCAATTAGTATGTTTATTAACTTTTTATAATTACTGCATTAGTTCCAAAATAAGAAATACAATTGTAAAACACGATGACTTTTAAAAATAATTTTATATTTTTAAATATAGTCTTAGTTAAGAATTTCGTTGTGGCGACGTGATATTAAAAATAATAATAAAAAAAATACTGATAAATTAAAAATATTATGTCATTTTATAATTTTAAAATAAAAATATATATCTAATTTAACAGCATACTAAAAAAAATATATCTCTAATTTTAAAATAAAGAAAGTACATATTAATTTATTTCAGAGTTAGTCAAAATTCTAAAAGTCTCTTTCTCTTATCACACAAGTATCTTTCTGTGATTTTTTCTCCAGTACGTGTTACTGATGACTTTTATTCCAAGATTATGAAGGTTAAGGTCGACCAATTTATGAAATACTAGCAAAAGATTTTTATACAAAATAACTTATAAAAAACAACTTGTACAACGTAAACATCGAGTCTATGGACGAACCTGTACGCAACCATGTCAATTTAGACTGGTCATTACAACGTAAACATGACATAACATTTCCTGATAAATGAGTCTCAGTTTCTTTGTAGTCCATCCGAGTCTCATATCTAAAAATTAATTAGGGGGTCACATGATTATTTGAAATTTACTTTAATAGAAAGTGGCTAAATCTAGTTTTAATTTAAATTTTAATACTGCTATATATATAGTTTGAATTAAAAATAAAAATGGGAAAATTGACAACTTTCTTAAAATATCATGGGTTTCTACCAAAAATTATACTACATTAATTTTAAAACTAGAGATACATTTTGATTTTTTAAAACTAACTTGCCAAAATTAATATGAATTTATATAAATTTGCAAGTAACAAATACAATAATTATTGCTAATAAAAAATAATTATATTTGATTATTTAAAAATGCAACAAATTCTTATCAAATTTAAAATTTTAAAAACCGACCTCCAAAAGTCAAAATCCATCTCAAATTTTTTAATCTGAAAGAGTATTCTCTACGAAATATCTCCATGAAAACGAACAATAAAATTATCTCGATGAAAAAACATACAGATACAATATCCACAAAAATCATGGTTTTCTTAAAACGTATTCTTTTTACTAAATATTTGAGTATTATATTCTGTACAATTATCTTCATGAAAATATATACAACTGCTTGCATACTTGAGTATGCATAAATATACAATTTTGAATTTAATTTTTATTATATATCTTTTGACAAAAAAAAATACAATTTTGTTGTTGTTGCAAGTAGACACGTCCACATTTACCCATATATCTGCATTTATTTTCATAGTGTTTTATTGTATTTGATCTCAACAAAAGTCTTAATATTTTTCGTTAAATAAAACACGAATGAAGGGAAAAAAACTCTCTTAGTGAACAGAAATCGTAGTATATATCCCTAAAATTAATCTACTATCAATAAAGTTATGAAATATTCTGAATTCTTAGAATATTTATAACATTTTTTTAATAAACTCTCTATCCCCATATTTGAAGAATATATCAATAAATTAATATCCAACAGATTCTTTATCCTTATATAATTATCTATTTTAATCCCTATATATAATTTGACTCCTCAGAGTGAGGAATCAAAAGTGTGTTCCCTATTTATATAAAATGACCTTTCACACCCTATTTATTGTTATTTTATGTTGGTTAAAAGATTTTATCTCACTCAATTGCTGATTTGGGTATGCCTATCAAATTCATTCATTTTTATTTTTTAAACAGAAGATTTAGAGAAGAAAGAGAACTATAAAAAAATTAAAAGTCAGTCAAATTTTGATTTTGATCATTTTTATAAAAAATATTACTACTAATTATAAATTTTATTATTTTGTAATTAAAATAATGTTATTTTAGTTCTCATAAACACATAATGATCGTTGCACATTTTGATTTCTAGCAATATCTATTTTTAAATTAAAATAATTTTAAATTTTAAATTCAAACAACAATTATTTTTAAATAAAACATAGTTATAACGTTCAAAATATGATTTAACTGTTAGAACTTTCAAATTTTAACTTTTAAATTTTAAAATTTAACATTTAAAGAATCAATATAAGAAATCTATTAGGTACATAGTGAAAAAATTAAATCTCTATCCAACAGAATGACCCAACAACACTATAGAGTACTGATAGAGATTAAGAAACTATTATGAATGCTCTTATATACTTTTCCCTTACTTTACTATGAATGAAAAAGTACGCAAGTTTCCTAATTACCTCGAGATTTGAGGATGAATAAAGCTCCGGCATCGAGCTTTTTAGGAGGGCCAACACCGGCACCGTTCTCCTTCTTTGTTGCCGTTGTATCGCCGGTTATCGGAGCTAGTGTGCCCATCTACTAGCTCCCACTGTGTGTTTGTGTGTGTGTTTTGTTTCATTATGCGGAAAGATTGGTTCCAGTATATATAAGGGAGTATGATGAGGAAGAATGAGAAAGTCAGTCACGGCAGTTGTTTTAACTTTGACGTGACAGCTGGAATTTATAATATGACAAAAGAAAAATAATAGCACAAGAAAAAGACGACAATTGGAGTTGAAAGCAAGTTTGGACTTGAATGTTATTACATAAGATTTTTTTTGAAATATAATATCATGCATATGGATCCAATCAGAGCCGGCCCTGGACAAGGGTTACCGGGGCGATCGTTCAGGATATACGGTTGAAGAGGACACAATTTTTTTAATAAGTTTATGTATTTATGTGTATAAAAAAAATAAAAAATTAGCGATATTATGCATTAAAAATAATATGTTAGAAACATTAAATATGATAGTATAATTGATGCTTTTGTATCTAAAAGTACAATAAGAAGACATTTTAAATGATGTTTTGTGGTTTAGATTTCATTGGGCAACACTAAATAAATACCCACTGTAGTTGGTATGTTTTACTGATTACATCATTGAACTTTAAATTTTTCAAATTACACCACTAAACTAATTATTATTTTGAAATTGGGTCATTCCGTTAAAAAAATAAACGAACGTTAATTTTTATCTACAAAACTAATGAATTACTCACTGTAGTTGACACATTTTACTGATTATACCATTACATTTTTAATTTTTCAAATTATCCCATCACACTAATTAAAAATAATTATTTTAAATATTTTTAAAAATAATTATTATTTTAAGTAAAAAATATTAAAAACTTTTTTTCTTCATAAAAGGAGTAGAGTTTCATAAAATATATATTCAAAAAAATTAAAGTGATTTTAAATTAAATTAATGTCTATTTAATTTTTTTAACAGAATGACCCATATAATTTTTTTAAAAAAACTAAAAATATAAATTAAAATAAAAAAACAGTAAAAGATAAATAAAAAAACTGATTCAATTTTTTCAAAAAAGAAAATAATAATTTTTATGAATAAATATTATTTTCAAAAAAAATTAGAAAATTCTTCATATTTTAAAAAAATGAGTAAAATTTTATAAAATATAGATTCAAAAAAATAAACTTTATTTTCAAAAGAAAAAAAAGTTTTTTTTAAAATGAGTAAGATTTCATAAAACTTTAATTTTTTTAAATCTATATTTTATGAAATTTTACTCATTTTATGGAAAAAATTAAAGTTTCTAATATTTTTTATTGAAAATAATAATAATTGTTAAAAATATTTAAAATAATTATTTTTTAATTAGTTTAATGGGTTAATCTGAAAAATTAAAAATTCAATGGTGTAATCATTAAAACGTGCCAACTACAGTGGGTAATTCATTAGTTTTGTAGATAAAAAATTAACTTTCGTTTATTTTTATTAACGGAATAACTCAATTTCAAAATAATAATTAGTTTAATAGAGTAATTTAAAAAAATAAAAATTTAATTGTGTAATCAGTAAAACTTACCAACTACAGTGGGTATTTCATTAGTTTTACCGATTTTATTTATATTTTTATTTTGTAGGGTACATGTGATGATTCTTTGTTTCGATGATATTTTAAAGTGTTCTTCCTTATCTTTTGTAAATTCTTATAATTTTAATAAAATTAATTAGTTGATAATTTATTTATTTATTTATTTAAATTGTATAAAGGGGCATATTTGAAATTTTTTACTCCGGACCTTAGAAAACCTAGGACCGGCTATAGATCGAATTATCAAATGCAGCAAGTTTAAAAGATTGATTTTATTTAAAAAAATGAAGGACCTAATTTTAATAGTCTCTACGCGATAAAATCTTAATTGGGTGTATCGAATCACCCCGAGAAGAACTTATTTGATTTTATAAATTTTAGTGGGTTCCAATTGATGACTGTAATAAATGGTATATAATTGCAATTTATTTCTTTTATTTTATAATTAAAAGTTGATGTATTTTATCAGAAGAACATATGTGTGTTTTGTCACTATATATTTTTGAACTTTTTACATCCTTTTGCTATGTTTGTAGAATTATAATCTCAAGACTAATAATTAAATAGTCATAGTTATATGTTTATGTTTTATAGGATTATTCATAGGATAATTTAAAATAATCTCATGTTATGTTTATTTTTTTCAAGATTAATTAAACGATTAGATAAAAATATATCGTTTGAACTATTATACTCTTATTAATAATAACATATTTTAAACTATAATTTAAACTTATTTATACATCTAAATAAACATATAACTATAATAGAGTTGATTTCTACAAAAACATATAATTATTTTAAGAAAACCAATAGTTAACGAAAATATAATTAGTGTGAATGCCCCATTATTGATATTAATAAATTATTTTTATTAATGACGGATTAATATAAACGAATCATTAATGACGGATTCAACTGTTAATATAAATAGTGACGTATTAATATAAAAAGTGTTAACCAATCATAATGACGGATTCAACTGCTAATATATTTAAATGTTGTGTGGATTGTGCTGACGGATTTCTTTTCACAAAATAATTTATTGATCATACCAATATTTAAATAAGTTATAATTTAAACAATTTAAATATAAATTATTGAACTTTTATAAAAATTTAAATATTCAACAGTCCAATATCTTTTAAATTATAATATTTAAAAAATAGTTCCCCTTCTCCAACAAATCGTAGGGAGTGAGCAAAAAACGAACCGATTATAACGTTAATTTTTTCCTTCGCTATAGTATACAAAGCCGACAACATAACTATGATGACGGTCAAACTAAAGGCGACACTTTCTGTCGCTAAAGGCTATAGCGACAAACTTTTTAATTTAATTTAATTTATTTTTTAAAAATCATTTAAAAATAGTAATTAACTATTAAAAATTCTAAAATTAGTTTTAAAAATTATTTTAAGTTATAAAAATTAACTTTTAATAATTTGACATATTTTTCATAAATATTATTATTTATTTGATAAATAATGATATTAACTTTATTTAATTAATGTATTAAATAAATTGATTAAAAATGATTTTATTATATTAAAAATTATTTTAAATAAAAATAAAGTATGTAAATATATTTTAAGTTATAAAATATAACTTTTAATATTTTAAGGTAAATTTCATTAATTATTTAATATTAATGATATTAGATTTATTTAATAATTATATTAAATAAATTGATTAAAAATAATTTTAATATTATAAAAATTATTTTAAATGAAAATAAATAGTTTAAAAATATTTGAAGTTATAAAATATAACTTTTAATATTTTAAAGAAAATTTCATTAATAATTTAATATTAATGATATGAGATTTATTTAATAATTATATTAAATAAATAGTTTAAAAATGATTTTATTGATTTATAAATCATTTAAAAAGGATATAAATGATTTAAAAATATTTTAAGTAATAATAAATGACTTTTAATATTTTGGTGAATAATACATTAATATTTAAATATTAATAGTAATTATTTAAAAATAATTTTTAAATATTTTAAAAATTATTTAATGGTAATATTAATGTTTTAAAAATATTTTGAGTAATTATAAATAACTTTGATATTTTGACAATGGTTTCATTAATACTTTAATATTATTTAAATATTAATGATAATAGAATTATGTAATATTTAAATTATTTAATAATGATTCCAGAGTTTGAAAAATCATAATAAAATTATAATAATTATTTAAAAATTATTAAAAGCCACTGAAAAATAATACGACTGCTATTCAAATTATCTGTAGGAATATTGAATTACATAACAGAGTTTTAGACTCGATAATTACCCGATAAAGCCGTCAGTACACTGAAATGTTTCAAAAATTGATTTGGACTTATATAGTTTGTCAGTATAAGTGTCTGTTTATGATCTAATGACTGCTAAACATATGTGATAATGTGATTAGGTTATGTGTTGACTGTAAATAGCAGTACTAGGTGTTACAATATATTATTCTAATCGACAGAATGATCTTATTAATGATAGGTCGCTATATAAAAGATAAAACTAAGTTGTGTAATCAGCAGATTAGGTAAGTATCTTACCTTTGCATTTACTTTATGCAATGGGTATGTGTTAGCTAGTATCTGAACTATTCTTTTTCACTGTTCAAATGTCTTAACCTTGTATGTACTTATGCAATGATTCTGTATAAGTAAGTTATTAAATTATAATCTGTTGTACAAGTTCTTTAATTATGTTATTATAGATCAAAAAATATATTATGTTCGTTAATTTCTAAATTTGGTTATGCAAGTGTCCTCACTTGAATAATTGTTGTACTTGTTGATACATACCTAATAAATTCTGGTATGTATACATTAATTAAAAAACTATCTAAGCTATTTGACTCGGCTAGACACAGATTTAAAAATATTGTGGAACATGTTAAAACATTATTGTTATTCAACTGAATTATTTTGGTTCGGATTCCCGACTAAGTATGAACATCCCGAACAGGGAAACTTTTATGCGTCTAAAGCGAATATGCTGGACGAAAATATCGTTCGAACACGTAGTATTGATCAATATAGGGCATAACGGGCTGAGCACCCCCCGTGCCCGTAAGTTATGACGGTTTGCGGATGATGTTTTGTAAAACCTTTTTAAAAATTGAAAACAAAGTTCATAGTCTGTCGACTGGTCATTATTTGTAGTCAGTACGTAGTTTCAAAATTTGAGATAGATTTGATATATTGTATAGTATTGCTTCAGCTTACTTCACAACTGTTGTTTGTTGTAGAAGTGTTGTTCAAAGAAAATATTTACTTCTTTCAGCTAAAGTTTATTATCTGCTATTACTTGCTGGGCAATCGAATGCTCATTCTTGCTTTAAATTTAAATATTTTCAGCTAAGCGTGATCAACCTGAAGGTTCAGGAAAGAATAAAGGAAAAGGAAAGCAAACAGAATAAGTTGTGGTATCTTATGTAATAGTTAGACTTTATTAAGATAATGATATTTATTATCTATCATGTAATGAAATGTCTAAAGGTCGCGTACCTGGGATTAGACTCTAATATATGTAAATTATGTTTAATATTTATATTATTGTTATTATTCCGCTCAAATAAATGATATCGTGACCGAGTTTGGGTTTCAAGTACCTGAATTTGGGGGTGTCATCACTGGGTATTTCAACAGTTAACGGTAAAAGTTTTTTCGTTCTTTTTATAAAAAAGTTATTTCTGTCGCTTTCTATATCCGACAGTTATTCCGTTATGTGGGGTCCACCAATGATTTTGTCGTCGTACGAATATTTCTCGATAAAAAGAATATTCTCCGACCAAACGAATATTTAATTTATGACAACTTGCTAACTTACAAAATTTGCACATGTCTCCCATAACTATATCATTAAATCAAATCCACACCTTATTATTCAAAATAACATTTAGAGAAAATTAAATTTTTATTCATAAAAGTTGGGGTCTTACAAGTTATGTGTTTATGCTATATTTATAAAAATTTAGTTAAATGGGGCCTTGTATTACTATAGAATTTTATGTCTAGGTTATGATTTGATGAGAAGGTGCTTGTATATGTTATGTGGAGCAATAAGGCAGAAATTTTTGGTTAGAAATATGTACAAATGACTATGAATTCTGAAATTAAAAACTATGCATGCATAATGTTTGATAAAACACCTCAATGAGAATTAATGCTTAAAAATTGAAAATTAAGCAAAGATTGGGGTTGAGTAACCTTTATATATGTATTATGATGTAAACCTAGTTGATTGAGTGAATCAAATCAAATTCAAAACAAATTTTAAAGATTTTGAAATAAGTTGGTTTCAAGTGAAAAACTGAGTAATAGAGCATCTTGGAGTCTCTATAAGTATGCCTTAAAGAATCCTTTTCCGCCATGTTATATTTTTATAAAATACTATGTAGTAACATCTCAGACATATTAAAATTTGAGAGCAATCGGATGTGTGTATTGCAAGATAGAAAATCACAAAGTAGGCAAGAAAATAAAAGAGTTGTTGGAAATCCGAAAATTTCTAAGTCTAAAACTGTGTGAATGGGCTGTTTTGGGCTAATGTTTCGAAGCCTTTCCAAACTCTTTTCACACATGTTATATTTTAAAAAAATACAATGTAGTATGTGGTAGAACATATCAAAAAATGGCTTTAATCTGATGTATAACGAGTGAGATAAAAATTTGTAAAACTAGCCCGAGGAACACAAAAATGCAAATTTCCAGAATCTGGACAGATTCTGGGCAGCACCTTTGGTCGATTTTTTGTATCGAATGGTTTGAGGACTGAAATCATGGCCTATATGATGTTAAAGTAGATGGAATAAGATTTAATTTGGCGTAAGAATGAATGAAAAAATGATAAGTAACGAAGAAGTTATAAATAAACGAAAAACAAGGTTCGTTAACGATTAAAATAATTCAAACGAGTTTTAAAATGAAACTTAGAGGATTGATATATTGAGACATATGATGATATTGGACGTTTAATAGCGCATTTTGACATATAATTAACCTATAATCTTATTAATAAATCCAATAAATTTGGTAAAGCTAAAAGTGAGTTATTAAGCTTGGGAAATGTAAGTTTAAGTCGAAGTTCATGGATTATGGATACATTAAGCTATGTAATAACCTTATGCATGTTACATAGGTGCAGTGATAATGTTTCGAGTTCGCGAAAGTGGATATAATCGATAGTATGGTATCGCTTAAGGCAAGTTTTTCAGTTTCATTTGTACTATGTGAACTTGTTATGGGTTATGTGCAAATGTTATCGCCTTATGATGACATTTTTATGAGTATGTTGAAATACATATTTTGAATTACAATGCTTTACGAATTGTTGAAGTCAAATTATGACTAAAGGTAACTGAGTTATGAAACTCAATTTATTTGTGATATGTGAATTGAGATATGTGAGAAATGTTAAGTTTGATAATACATTAAGTATGTTCTAAATACAATATGATAACTTTGAAAGTACGCATATGAAAATGCATATTATGAAATACATGGAGTACATGTAGACACATTGTATAAGAATTATGATGCCTGTATAAATTGTGTAACATGAAAAACACAATGTACGACTAAAATGCATAGTATGTATGAATGCGATGCATGAACACTGTTAGACTTGCAATGCCATTGTGCTTAAACTTGCAATTATACGCAGATTAAAGATGTGATGCAATTCTCTCGCTATCACGATGATCAAGACTTAAAGCACGTTTAAAAGAGAACTTTTAATTGTTTTAGTTGTTTCTATGTTAAGTCGAGATGACGGTTTACAATCCATGTACGCTAAGTTATGTAAAATTTTGAATTTTAGATAAAAGAATATTCATTTTGAGGTTGAGATGTAACTATATAAGTTACTTTGTAAAGTAGATTAGTTTAATGGTGATGGTGTGTAAAGGACAGTGAATAATGAATATATATAGTTATTGGTGTACTTTGCTAATATTTAGGGAGTAACTAAAGTCAAAAGTTGAACCTTATGTTCACATATAATACTTTGGAATGAATAATGGTACTCATTTGATCCCAACCATAAGTGTAGAAGTTAATGGTTGCGAATTCTAGAACTGAGAAAAGATTGAAATAGCTAATTTTTAATATCTATATTGTTATTGACTGTTATATACAGTAAAAATAAAAATTTAATTGAGATGAATATATAGGATATTAAAGAATATCATAAAATTTAAAATTTATCTATATTTTATCGATTATAACATCGAATAATGATGCATAATTATAATATGATTGTATTTTAACGCATAAGATCGGGAGTGAAGATTTTGGGATCGTTACATTAGGGGATCAACCTAATGTACCACAAGTTATGCATAACCATTCTTTCACGTTGAAAGCATCAAGTCTGTTTCCAGACATACATATCACCTTTATCAGGGTTATTCATACTTAGTCTTAGGCTCGGAATTCGTACCAAAATAATTTGGATTGGATTACATTAACTATCTCTAAAAATATAAAATAATTCAATAATTTAAAGAAGCACATCAGTAGACACATTAATTAAGTATAGTTGAAACAAATAGCTCAACTCATTAATTTAAATAATCTCATCAATTGAGTCTAGCCGAAACAAATGACATAACTCATTACATAAAATAATCTTGTAAACTGAGTCTAGCCTGTGACACCCCCAAATTCGGGTACTCCATTCCCGCAGGATCTGGTGTTCACTATCCAAAATAATTACATCTATCTACCCATAATAAAGGATAAAGACATAACACAATTTAAACAATAGTCTTTCCCATTAAAGGGTTGCATCGTCTTAAATCAATCCAAGGTAATTTAACCTTAAATTATTACATAAGTCTTATAACATATCTTCAATTAAGTAAATTTAAATAAGTCTTCATCACTTGGACATCTTGCCCTTTCCTTTGCTAGTAGATGGCTCATCGACCTTCTCGACTTTAGCTGCAGTGTTAATTGCAAGAGTGAGCAAACAATTTCCCACTATTATAAAGAATAATAATAGTAACAACATGAGTTTGAACAACGAATGCTGAATAATAGTGAACTTGTTCTATGAATCAAAATAGAAAACAAGTTCGAGTTTACTATCTGAGGGTCTTATGATCACGAACTATGTCCCTAGTAATTAGGTATTATTATCTTAACCTTAACAATCATTTAGATTGTACAAACCCTTCCTTACGTACTTATAGGGATCATCCCTTTGTACCATGTATTGTGCTCAAACATCTAAACGCTAACGCATACAAAATCCCCTATATTAGGGTTGTTCATCTTAGTTTGACTTTAAAATTTCCACACTAAAGATGGTTTAGTTTGGAACTAGCTTATCAGTGGTTCTAGAATTTTAGAACACTATTCCATTATGGATTAGTCAAATCAATAAGAGCGTTCTTGCTATTTGAAGGTTCAACATAATAATATAGAATTGAACAATGATATTTAAATCAAAGATTGAATAATGACAATATACATTTGAATAGATATGGTATATACGCAAAGTACTACATCCAAAAGAGTTAGAAAAATCTCATTTGAAATAATAAATTAGAACAATATATGCTTTGAATAGCAATAACAAGAATTAGGAAAGTGAAACTCGCTCAATGTAACGAATTTGATTACAAGAGCTTGCATAATCATGCACAAGATAGAATCAATAGGCTTGCTCAACTTTAATATAAGATTTGCATAATGATAATTTAGGACTAGAAAGCTTGCTTGACAATCACAAGATAACGTAGTTATGAAACTTGCATTCATTATACAGAGAATGAAGTTAGGGAACTTGCCTCGTGTGTAAGCTACATAAGTATAATAACGTTCACCAATTGCCCTACACATACCATTGAAATCGCAATACCATTTAGTTGTATCATCATTAGCTTTATAAGTTTAACCCACCATTTAAGTCATAACCTTAACTTAATGTCTAATCATGTTGGTTAACCACCCTTACAGATCTGAAATCTCACTATCGCTTAACATAAGCTTTATCATTCACTTCTAACTCTTGTAAACATCAATTTTTATTCATTACATAACTTGTTTAAGTGATCATTTAAAATCTCCATATCTAGTATTACATTACATTACAATATGTTATTGTATTTTATGATAGGATTTAACATCTTTATCATGCTTACTAAACTAGATTAGGTCAACAAACTATGGTATGCAATTAATCAGAACTCACTGCCTCTGCTCAGGGCACGACGCAGCTGCGCTACCCCAAGCCTTGGCACCGGCGCAGCTGCGCTAGTGCAGAAACTCAGAGGGCCATGCAGCGCAGCTGCGCCATTTCTACCTGTGTTACCAGCGCAGCTGCGCTGTACACAGACATAAATTGCAGTTGCAGCCCTGTTACACAGCACACTCCAAATTTCTCCCAATTCCACGAAAATTCACAAAACCTAACAACTAAAATCTTGTAATAACATCAATAAGCACACAATTCACAATTCTAACAACATATACATTTTATATAATTAACTTTTAAGGATCAAAATCACATTTTTTCCAATTTCTTCATAGTTTAACACTTTTAGAGTTTTCGATTACCAAAACTTCATTTCTAAACCAAATTAAGCCATTCCAACTATGTTATTTTCGTTTCTTGATATGCTAACGCAATATATAATCAATTTACTGATTATTGATGATTGGGTGATATACACATGAATTGAATATAATCGAACTTAGATTGTTGTATTTTCTAAAGTCATTTAGAAGCATTTTTACTGTGTTTAGTTGTTATTGTGCAGATTTGGGAGCTGTAGGGGCATTATGGGATTTTTAAGCTAATAATGGCACAATGATAATTTCAGTAAAGACCAGCGCCGGGGGGCTCTAGCCAGTGTATTCCACAGCACCGGGGCGCTGAAGGCCGGACCCAATTGACTGAGCACACGCGTTAACCAAGGGTTTGACTGCACAATTGGAGATTATTTGAGAAGTTGATTTGGACTAGGATTGTGGTGTAATGTGAAGAGTATATAAAGGTTATTTTCATTGAAGTAGGGGATCGATCAACCACAATTGGAGGCGAAGGAAGAGATTACTTGAAGATTGAAGGATTGGCTCTAGAGTTTTATTCTTCTCCATATTTTCAATTGGTGTAATTTCTTTAAGGATGATTTTTCAAAGATTGTTGGTTTTAATTTCATTCATGAACTAATTTCTTTAATTAAGATTTCAATTGAACCTTTTATGGCTATAAATTAGTTATTTGATTTATCCCAATTATTTGTGTCGAAGTGAATTATTTATCTTGTCTTGAGCTTATTGATTAATTATTTGATCAATAATTACCTTGTTTCTCTAGAAGGAATTGGAAGAGGAATTCTAAGGTTAGAACTGGGCATGATAACATGTGACTTAGTTATTTGCATGGTGAATAATTAGGTTTGTGAATTGAATAGAAATATCTATTCACCGCATGTAACACATAAAGAATTAGAATTGAAGGAGTTTAATTCAATTGTTTTGCATAGGAATATAGCAAGATTAATCTGGATTAAATAGAAGTCAATTGATCACTTGGAAAAGGACTTTTGGCACTGGAGAATTATTGTTAACAATTTAGTAGACATAAAAATTGGGTTAATTGGATAATTGGTTTATAGTTCATAATTGGAGATATTGGAGTCTTAATCTTTATTTACCTGAATTCATTCGTTAAAATCTTAGTTTTATTTAGTTGATTTATTTTAGAATAATCTCTTTTTAATTGTTTAATTTAGTTTCCATATTTAGAAAAATCATATTTTATGGTTGTTTAAATAAAATTGGATTGATATAGTGCTAGTAGTTGGAATTTATTGATTGAAATTCTTTGTGGGTTCGACACTCTATCTTATCACTTTATTACTTGTTCACTGTGTACGCTTGCACAAATTCATTGATTACGAAATCAACCAACAAGTTTTTGGCGCCGCTGCCGGGAAATTCTTTAATAATATTAATTCCATATTAGTTATAATCAATTCGGTCTTAATTTAAACGCTATTTATTTTTCTTCTTGTATTTGCAGGAAGTCTTTGCGAGTGTATGCACACTAGATCAAGGGCTAAAAAGGAACTTTTTCGTTATACAGACGACATCGAAAGGAAGTTCTAAAAATTACAGTCGACTAGTGCAGTTTCACCTGAGGAAGAAAAATTGGCAGAACAGGAAAAACCCGTAAACAGGCACGGGAAGAACAAAAATCACTTAGGGAATATGCCATGCCGAATGTCACAGATATATAGTTGAGTATTAGGAGGCCAGCGATTAATGCAAACAGTTTCGAGATAAAACCCGGAACAATTCAGATGCTCCAAAATACATGTCAGTTTGGGGGTAGTTCGATAGATGATCTTAATGAGCACATCTTGAGTTTCTTGGAAGTTTGTGACATCTTCAAGTTTAACAATGTATCGGAAGATGCTATAAGGTTGTGGATGCTTTCGTTTATGTTGAAAGATAAAGCTCGGAGTTGGTTACATTCGTTGCCTTCTGGTTCAATCACTGCTTGGGACGACTTAGCTCAAAAATTTCTAGCTAAGTTTTTCCCACCAGCGAAGTCGGCAAAACTACGGAAAGACATTCACACTTTTGCGCAGTTCGACTCAGAAACATTATATGAGGCGTGGGAAAGATTCAAGGACATGCTCCGTAAATGCCCACATCATGGAATTCCACAGTGGATGCAGGTTGGGATATTCTGTGATGGATTGCATGCATCCACAAGAGCCAGTATTGATGTCGCAACAGGAGGAGCAATCATGTCTAAGAATTTTGATGAGGCATATCAGCTATTAGAGACGATGGCCAATAAAAACTATCAGTAGCCCATGACTAGGTCTAATCCTCCGAAAACACCAAGAAAGTTTGAAATGGATCCTATGACAGCATTATCAGCACAGGTGGCCACAATAGCTAAGAAAATGGAAACATGGAGTCCACCGTCCACACAGCAAGTAGCAAAGGTTTGTGAGCTATGTGCTGGGAGTTATGCTACAGATCAATGTGCCATAAATGCTGAATCAACTCAGTTTGTAGGGAGCTATAGTCGATCTACCCATCCGTATCCGAATCAAAACGTATATAATCCGGGTTGGAGAAATCATCCGAGATTTTCATGGAGTAACAATCAAACTCAAGCACCTAGACAACAAAACACATCCGGAGTTCAAAATAAGACTCAACAACCAGAAAGGAAACCAGGTTGGGAGGAAGCCTTGGAAAAATTCATTAGAGCTATTGACAAAAAGATCGAGGAACAAGACAAGATATTGAATCAAGTAGATATGAATGTGAAAGTCAAGGTGCGTCGATAAAGAATCTGGAAAATCAATTGGGGCAGATAGCACATGCATTGAAAAACCATCCACATGGAACACTCCCTAGTGAGATAGAGATAAATTCGGGCAGAGATGAGCATTGCAAGGCCGTGACTTTACGCAGTGGAAAGGATTTGCAAGAGCCAGTTAAGGATAAGGAAAATAGGGACAACACAATAGATGAAATAGAAGGAGTGGTGGAAACCAAAAAACGTCAAGATGAGACCTTAGAGCAGAAAGCACCGGAGCCGACTATCACAATGCCTCCCATTCCGTATCCGTAGAGGTTTCAGAAATCCAAGTTAGATAAGCAGTTTTCAAGATTTTTGGATATTTTCAAAAAATTGCATATCAACATTCCATTTGTCGAAGCCTTGGAACAAATGCCGAGTTACGCCAAGTTTATGAAGGAAATTTTGTCGAAAAAGAGGAAATTGGGTGAGTTTGAGACAGTGGCGTTGACCGAAGAGTGCAGTGCAATTATACAAAATAAGTTACCTCCGAAGCTCAAGGATCCGGGTAGTTTTAATATTCCATGTGAAATTGGAAATCAGTTTTCGGGGTGAGCATTGTGTGATTTGGGGGCCAGTATAAATTTGATGCCACTATCCGTCTACAGCCAGTTTGGACTTCAAGCACCACGACCGATAATTATCAACTTGCAGTTGGCGGATCGGTCCATTACATATCCATGAGGTATTGTTGAAGACGTTTTAGTAAAAGTGGATAAATTCATCTTCCCCGCGGATTTCTTTATCTTGGATTGTGAAGTAGATAGCGAAATTCTAATTATTCTTGGGAGACCATTCTTAGCAATGGGGAGAACATTGATTGACGTTCAAAAAGGTGAATTGATGATGCGAGTTAAAGATCAACATGTCACCTTTAATGTGTTTAAGTCAATGTCTTATCCAAAATAAAAAGGTGAGTGTATGCGGGTGGATATCATGGATGAATTAGTTAATCACAAGTTTCACAGAAATTATTCAGAGGACTCGTTAGCATCCATTTTGCTCGGGATGAACAACTATGGTATTGAAGATGACATTGAGCATGTCAAATGGCTAGATACATCATCTTTCTTCCAAAAATGCAATCAACCATTCGACACCCTTGATAGCACCGAAACGGAAGGTAAAAAGTGCAAACCCTCAATAGAAGAGCCACCGGTGTTGGAATTAAAACCGCTACCATCTCATCTATAGTACGCCTACTTGGGAAAAGATGCCACCCTACCAGTCATTGTTTCGACAGAGTTAACTGACGCGCAAAAGGAAAAATTGCTACGGGTCTTGCGAGAGTTCAAAACAGCAATTGGGTGGACTATAGCGGATATTCGAGGAATTAGTCCATCATTCTATATGCATAAGATTTTAATGGAAGAGGAGGCAAAACCAACCATTGAGCAGCAAAGAAGGCTAAACCCCATTATGAAGGATGTGGTGAAAAAGGAGATCATAAAGTGGTTGGATGCCGACATTATTTATCCAATATCAGATAGTTCATGGGTAAGTCCTGTACAGTGCGTTCCAAAGAAAGGTGGTATGACAGTGGTGAAGAACGAAGCTAATGAGCACATCCCTACTAGAACCGTTACAGGATGGAGAGTATGTATGGACTAACGCAAGCTGAATAAAGCCACACGCAAGGATCACATTCCCTTGCTGTTCATCGATTAGATGTTGGATAAGTTAGCGGGACATCAGTTCTACTGTCTTTTGGATGGATATTCTGGGTATAATCAAATTGCCATAGCACCGGAGGATCAAGAGAAAATTACATTCACATGGCCCTACGATACGTTTGCATTCTGGCGTATGTCTTTTGGGTTATGTAATGCGCCGGCAACCTTTCAACGCTGCATGATGGCGATCTTCTCCGATATGGTAGAACATAATTTGGAGGTATTCACAGATGACTTCTCCGTGTTTGGTGATATTTTCGACTTATGCTTAAATAATCTGGTCTTAGTGCTGAAACGATGTGTGGAAACCAACCTAGTTCTTAACTGGGAAAAATGTCACTTCATGGTGTAAGATGGGATTATTTTGGGGCATAAGGTTTCTGCAGCAGGCTTAGAGGTGGACAAAGCGAAGATTGAGACAATTGAGAAATTACCCCCTCCATCATCTGTAAAGGGAATTCGGAGCTTCTTGGGACATGCGGGTTTCTACAGACGCTTCATTAGAGATTTTTCCAAAATTTCAAAACCCTTATGTTCCCTATTAGAGAAAGACGTGCCTTTCAAGATGGATCAGTCATGTTTCGAGGCATTTGAAGTATTAAAGAGGAAATTGGTTACAGCTCCAATTATTGTGGCTCCCGATTGGTCTTTACCGTTCGAATTGATGTGCGACACCAGTGACTACGCAGTTGGAGCAGTATTGGGACAACGTCACGACAAAATTTTTCACACTATCTACTACTCCATCAAGACATTGATGAATGCCCAGTTGAACTACATAACCACCGAAAAAGAATTACTTGCAGTTGTGTTTGCCTTTGACAAGTTCAAAGCATATCTCATAGAGACTAAAGTAATTATTTACACTAATCATTCTGCCATTAAATATCTGATTGAGAAGAAGGATGCCAAACCACGGTTAATACGGTGGGTATTGTTGCTACAAGAATTTGATTTGGAGATCCGAGATAGAAAAGGTACCGAGAATCAGGTGACAGATCATCTTTCCCGGTTGGAAAATGTAGAAGTTCAGCAAAACGACAATGTCATGATCAATGAGAAATTTTCGGATGAACAACTTCTCCGAGGAACAATAATATTGCCATGGTATGCAGATTACGTGAATTACATGGTTGCTAAGGTATTACCATCGGATTTGAACTCACAACAACGAAAGAAGTTCCTCCACGATGTTAAGCAATATTATTGGGATGAACCATTTTTATTTAAGGCTTGCGCGGAACAAATGATTAGAAGATGTGTGCCACATGAAGAGATGGACAGCATATTAGGTCATTGCCACTCATCAGATTATGGAGGTCCTTATTTCGGTGATCGAACAGCAGCCAAGGTGTTACAATCAGGATTTTTCTGGCCTTCTCTATTCAAAGATGCTTACCTCTATATGTTTTTATTATGTGTTACTCGTCGAAGCACTTCAAAAGGTCCTATAAACCTAGGGCTTAATTTCCCCTTTTTGCCAAACCGAATTTTCCCCTTCCAGGGAGACACTTTTAAGAAAACAAAACTACCGATATCGAATTCTCAATTTTGTCGGTGTTGATCGGCATATTTCTTTTGTCTATCTTGTGCAGTTATCAATCTTGTCCGAATCACCTTGATGATCTCTACTATTTGTTGTACCAACTCTGGTAGCTGACATTCACCTACCTCATCCCAACATAATGGAGTTCTGCATTTTCTGCTGTATAACGCTTCGTAAGGCGGCATGCCAATACTCGTGACCAATGGTAAATGATCATCCTAATTTCCTTTGAAATCCATAATACATGCTCTGAGCATATCCTCTAGTGTCTAGATGGTTCTCTTACTCTGTTCGTCAGTCTGAGGATGATACGTTGTGCTCATTCTTAACTGCGTTCCCAAGCATTCTTGTAGTCGTTTTAAGAAATTTGATGTGAAATGTGGATCTCTGTCTGATACAATGGATTTTGGGACACCGTGTCTTAAAATAATTTCCTTCACGTACAGTTTTGCCAACTGATCTAAGTTAAAACTAATCTTGATTGGCAAAAAGTGTGCTGACTTCGTCAATCGATCGATAATCACCTAGATAGTGTCGAAACCTTGCTGAGTCGTTGGAAGACCTACCACAAAATCCATTATGATATGCTCCCATTTCCGTTTTGGTATCTCCAACGATTGCAACAATCCGCTTCGCCTTTGATGTTCAGCTTTAACTTTCTGACACGTTAAGCATTTTACCACACACTCAGCCACGTCCTTTTTCATATTTGGCCACCAGAAATGATGTCTGAGATCTTGGTATATTTTCGTACTTCCAGGGTGAATCGAATATCATGAGTTATGGGTCTTGCTTAAAATTTCCTCTTTAACTTTCGGTAGTGGCAGAATCCAAATTCTCCCTTCAAATCGAAGTAACCCCTTCGAATTAACTTTAAATTTGTTTTCTTCACCTTTAGATACTTTTCTTCTTATCTCTTCTCTGTTCTCATCCTGAAGTTATGCATTCTTTACCTTATCTACCAATGTTGAACTGTTTCCCATCTAGAACAACTTTTCGCCTGATTCTATCGGATATTTAATTTCTAATTCCATCTTTGTCATTTCCGATACTAGCTTCTCCTAAGCAGTCAACATCATTAACTTCTTCCGTCCCTTTCTACTTAAGGCATCAGCAACAACATTTGCCTTTCCGGGATGATAGAAAATCTCGCAGTTGTAGTCTTTGATCAACTCCAACCATCTTCTCTATCTCATATTTAAATCTTTATGTGTAAAGATATACTTCAGACTTTTATGGTCGGTATATATCTCACACCTCTCTCCATAAAGATAATGTCTCCAAATCTTTAGGGCAAACACCACCGCAGCCAACTCTAAGTCATGAGTCGGATACCCTCTCTCATAATCTTTTAATTGACGTGATGCATACGCAATAACTCTACCGTTCTGCATAAGCACACAACCTAGTCCTTTATGCGAGGCGTCACTATACACCACAAAATTCCCTATATCATCAGGCAATGACAACACATGTGCTGAACTCAATCTCTTCTTTAATTCTCGAAAACTTTCCTCACACTTCTCCGTCCAAACAAACTTAACTGCCTTCCTAGTTAAATTCATCAACGGAGTTGCGATATTGGAAAAATCTTGAATAAAATGCCTATAGTAACCTGCCAATCCCAAGAAACTTCTTACTTCTGACGGTGTCTTTGGCTGATCCCAGTTTATTATAGCTTCCACTTTTGATGGACCTACCAAAATTCTGTCCTTATCAATAACGTGCCTAAGAAACTATACACGTTCCAACCAAAACTCACATTTTGAGAATTTAGCGTACAACTTCTCTTTTCTTAATGTCTCCAACGTCACTCTTAAGTGTTCAAAATGTTCCTCCTTGGTTTTGGAATACACCAATATATCATCGATAAACACCAACATAAATTTGTCTAAAAATGGTTTAAATACCCTGTTCATCAAATCTATGAACACTGCAGGTGCATTGGTTAAACCAAAAGACATAACCAGAAATTCGTAATGACCATACCGAGTTCTGAATGCTATTTTCGGTACATCCTCCGGCTTTACCTTCATCTGATGATAACCACTTCTCAAGTCTATCTTTGAGAAATATCTTGCCCCCTTCAGTTGATCGAACAAGTCATCGATTCTTGGTAATGGATACTTATTTTTGATCGTGACCTTATTCAATTCTCGGTAGTCAATGCAGAGCCACATCGATCCATCTTTCTTCTTAACAAACAACACTGGTGCTCCCCATGGCGATACACTTGGCTGTATATACTTCTTATCAAGCAATTCTTGTAATTGCACCATCAACTCTTTCGTCTCTATTAGGGCCATTCTGTATGGGGCTTTAGATATCGGGGCCGTTCCTGGTAATAAATCAATCACGAACTCAATTTCTAGATCCGGCAGAAGTTCCGGTAAATCGTCTGAAAATACGTCTGCAAAATCTCTAATGATCTGTATCTCTCCCAACTCCGCACTCTTCTTCTGTGTATCGACTATGTAGGCTAAGTATCCTACACATCCTTGTCTCAACAACTTCTCGGCTTGCATCACCGTCAGATAAATTTCTTGTCGAGGTGACTTAATGCCATAAAATACTACCTTTGACGAAGTCATAAGGTTAACACATTTCTTTTGGCAATCAATTACTGCTCCGTAATTGAATAATCAATCCATTCCTAGTATAACATCAAATTCCCCAAGTTTAATTGGTATTAAATCTACCATCATCTCGTGACCCTTAATAACCACTCTATAATTTTTGTATAAGAATCTAACAGGAATTACCTCCCTATTCGCAATCTCTATGCTCAACAGATAATCTAATTCTTCCTGAGGCAATTCTAAGTTTTGAGCAAATTCATCGGATATAAATGAACAAGTAGCACCCGAGTCAAATAGCACATAAGCATTAATACTATTAATCAGAATGATACCTGACACCACATCCTTTGAATGCACAACATCCTGCACGGTCATATTAAAAGTTCTCACAATAGGTCGGCTTGATTGTGCTGGTCTAGTGATAGTCAATGTACCACCATTGTTGTTTCCTTTTCCTCCACTTGCACTTCCCGGTGTTTTTTTAGGGCAATCACGAGCCATGTGATCCTTCAAACCGCAGGTGAAACATGCTCCTTTCTTTGGGCTAAAATAGTTCGGTACAATGTGTCCCTCCCGGCCACAATTAAAACATACCCGTTTTCCCTTCAAACACAAACCAGTGTGGTTCTTTCCGCAAGTAGCACAAGCTTCAAACTTCTTCTTGTGTTGACTTCCTTGCTGTCCTCCCGTATTCGAATTTTCATTCCATTTCCTTTTCTGGTTGTTACTTCCATTATTGCTTCCACCAGCCTTGTTTTCATTCTCATTCTATCTCTTTTTCTATTCTTGATTGTACTTGGTTAAAGCATCGCTTCCACCTTTCACGATAATTTCCTTTTCCAGTACAGCTGCAAATGTGTTCAACTGGAACATTGAAACCTTGCTATAAAGCCAGGGCTTCAACCCTTGCTCGAACCTTCTCGCCTTACACTCGTCTCATTAAACTTCACAGCATACTCTGGCACAGTCATGGTACCTTGCTTTAGTTCCAAAAACTGAACTTCTAACTGATTTCGAGAACTAGTCGGAAAGTAAATTTTGAAAAACATTTCTTTGAACCTATCCCATTCTACTATTCCATGTCCCCCACGAACCTTATTCACCTGCCACTATTAACTAGCTTCAGACTTCAACATGAACGTTGCGAAAGCGGTCTTCTGATCCTCATTGACTCTGGCAACGTCGAATACCTTCTCCATTTCCATGATCCAAGTTTGGGCTTCAACTGGATTCAAAGACTTTTGAAACTCCAGTGGTCCAACCTGTGACGCCCCCAAAATAGGTATACAACACCCATTCTGAGTCGCCAAATACATGGTACAGAAAATAAACTACAACTTCAATAATACAATTGTCGTGCAAAATACGACAACACATACTGTGAGTTTAAATACAAATATTGTCTTCTAGACAATATCCACACTCAAATAAGTCCTCGTTACAATTATTCAAACACTATTTTACAGAAATAGTGAAGACTGCTAAAACATCTTTCTAGAACCATCACTGCGTACCCCGACTAGTTCCTGCTATGTTCTCACCTCCTGAGAAGAAAAATGGAACAAAAAGGAAAAGGGTGAGCTCAACTAGCCCAGTAAAGAATATTATGACTAAGATAATATACAAACAAATTATCGTTAGTCTTCAACAGGGAAAAATCTGATAGAATATAATCGACAACAAGTTTTAGATCAACAACTGCAGCGGAAACAGCAAACCATTAGAAGAGTCAAGTAGAGAAAGAATTCTACTATCTTCTAAGGTTTAAAAGTCCATCATCAATATTTTATCCCTGTAACATCAATTAATAATCATCTTTATCCAAATATTCATCTTTGCACTACAGGCCAAAGATATTCATTTGTATCACCTGTCGGTCATGTTCACCTCAACACCTGTTCATCTTTGCACTACAGGCCAAAGATATTCATCAAGTAATCATACATCTTTGCACTACAGGCCAAAGATAGTCAGTAATATCATCATTTAGGACTGAGGATGATGAAAAATATCTTAAAGAGAACGAATCCAGTGAGACAGAAGGACAAATATTAGGGATTCGTATAACAGCTTATCCAAGATCAATAATACTTCATAATAATCAATTGTGAAGCAGAATTCAAAAATAAAGATCAAAACATGGATACAATCAAAGATAGTAACCATAATAGACATCTTGGACAAAAAGGGAAAATTTTATTTTTCGGTGAATAGTGCCGTATTCGTGAATAGTACCGTATACGTGAATAGTGCCGTATACGTGAATAGTAACCCCAACACAAAAAGTTCCAAATTTGATAAAAACTCATATCAATATTTCAGCATAATGATATTGAAGAAAATAATATCATTTAAGAAGAAAATAATATCCCTTACCTCAAGATATCAGTACTTCTGGTCGGAATACCGGTATAAGGCTGAAAGAAACTTGCTCTGATGAATAGAAACTCTCAAAGTATCTAAATACTCACAAAATACACTCAATAATCTAGAGAGAGAAAGAGAGAAAACTTGTTTCTGGTGTGATTTTCAATTCTAACTTAGCCCTCTATTTATAGGAAAATTTTGGTAGGTTTGACCTGCAACCTGATGGCTTTACCTGCTACTATTCCCACCCACCACATTTGAAATATAATTCAGCACATTTCTTTACCAACCACAAGTGGGGCCCACCAATTCTAGAATTTTCCATCAAAATGATAAACTCCGAAAATTCAACAATTTCTGAACCAGTCATCTTGTAAAATTCATAATAAATCATACGTTCATTTTTAACGATTCAAAATTTGTGGGCATATACTTAACTTATATATGTATAACATATCCAAAAATTACCACGATCCAACGGTCGGATTAAAAATTATAACCCCCGCAAAATATCTCAAAAACTCTGATTTTTAATACCTCCATTCTGACAAAAATACGGATAAAAATCTCAACATTAACTCCTTCATTTTTAACCACAAAAATATATTCCTCATTTATATCCACATAAAATAAATATTTCCTTATCATATGAATCAATAATTAATTATTCACAAAAAATATTACAGAATCACATTTATGACAACCAGGCCGTTCCCAGGAAAGAGGGGGCTTTCCAATAAGGATTTCTCCTTACTGGCGCGCAATTAGATGACCAAACCTCTCCTTAGACAGAACTTTCTAGACATTGCCAATAATGTTATCTAATAATATTATTCAAATAATATGAATTATTGATCTGATAAAGGAAAATACTGTGCAGCAACAATTATTGAAACAACAATAATATAAAATATCAATGCAACAATTATTGAATCAATAAAATAAAATATTGAACAATAACTACTGTAACAATTATTGAGTAGTGTCTTCTTACGTAAGAATCAATAATTGGTGCAATACCGTGTGCTACTGTATTTTAACCACCGGGTATTCCAACAGTATTAACGGTAACAACTACGCCATTATTTATAAACAACTTATACTTGTCGTTTTCTTCATCCAATCGCTTTTCGTTATGGGGCCCACACAAGGCTGCGCCGTCGTACGAATATTCCCCGACAGCAAGAATATTCCACGACCAAACGAATATTCCCCGACAAAATGAATATTTTATAACCACTTGCTTATTTTGTAAAATTTGCACATTTCACCCATAACCAAAGTATTATATCAAATTAACCCCTTATTATTCACAATAATATTTAAAGAAAATTTGATTTTATTCATTAAAAAGTTGGGGTCTTACAACCTCCCCTCCTTATGAAATTTCGTCCTCGAAATTGACGTACGTACCTGATGTTTCAAAAAGGTGAGGATACCTCGCTTTCATTTCTGATTCCAACTCCCAGGTCATTTCTTCAATAGCATGGTTTCTCCACAAAACCTTAACTTGTGGTATAACCTTCGTGCGTAGGACATGCTCTTTCCTATCCAAGATCTTAACAGGTATCTCCTCGTACGTTAAATCTTCAGCTATCTCGTCTGGTTCTAACTCAATAATGTGGTTCGGGTCTTTAACATATTTACGAAGCATAGATATGTGAAAACATTATGAGCACGAGACATGCTTGGAGGTAATGCGAGTCTATATGCCACATTTCCTATTCGCTCAAGAATCTCAAATGGACCAACAAATCTTGGATTGAGCTTTTCTCTCTTCCCAAATCTTGTAACTCCCTTCCATGGTGCAACACGTAATAATACATGATCCCCAATATTAAATTCCACGTCCTTCCGATGAAGATCCGCATAACTCTTTTGTCGATCCTGTGCCGTTTGTATACGTTGTCGAATCGTTTGGATCTTCTCTGTAGTCATGCGTACCAACTCTGGTCCCAACAATGTTGCTTCACCCACCTCGTCCCAACATACTGGAGAACGACATTTTCTTCCGTACAACGCCTCGAATGGAGCCACACCTAAGCTCATCTGATAACTGTTGTTGTAGGAGAATTCCACCAATGGTAGGTACTTATCCCAACTCCCTTTGAGATCTAGGACACAAAGTCTTAATAGATCTTCAAGAGTTTGAATAGTCCTCTCTGATTGTCCGTCCGTTTGAGGATGGTATGCCGAACTGAATCGTAAATCCGTGCCCATAGCTTTCTGCAAGCTAACCCAAAATCGTGAAGTGAATCTTGGGTCACGATCCGAAACTATGGATACTGACATGCCATGCAATCTCACAATCTCGTTCACGTACATACTAGCAAGACGTTCAAGGGAATAAGTCTCACGTATCAGCAAGAAATGAGCGAACTTGGTTAATCTATCAACAATAACCCAAATCGCATCTATACCTTGAGAAACCTTGGGAAGACCCGTAACAAAATCCATAGTAATGTGTTCCCACTTCCATTTTGGAATCTCAAGTGGTTGCAATGGACCCTTTGGTACTTGATGCTCCGCTTTTACACGTTGACAAGTTAAACATCTCGAGATAAACTCCGCGATCTCTCTTTTCATATTGCTCCACCAAAATGTATGTCGAAGATCGAGATACATTTTGGTACTCCCAGGATGGATTGCAAACGGTGTGTTGTGTGCCTCCATCATTATTCTATGCTTTAAGTCAAAATCGTTAGGAACACAAAGTCTGGAGTTGACTCGAAGTATTCCTTCTTCATCGATTCTTGCTTCTGGAATAGCACCTTCTTGCACTTTCTTTTTCATACGCATCAGCTCCATGTCCATAGCTTGAGCAGTTTTAACTTTATCGATTAAAGTCGGTTCTACTCGTATATTTGATATCATCATGTGGGTACTTGGAGCCTTCATCTCTATCTCCATCCTTTGTAAGTCATACAAAATGGGCCTTTGTGTTAACAATATTGCACTCGTACCCGCATATGATCTTCTACTCAATGCGTCAGCTACTACGTTTGCTTTTCCAGGATGATATTGGATGATATGATCGTAATCTTTCAACAGCTCGAGCCAACGTCGCTGCCGCATGTTGAGTTCCTTTTGGGTGAAGAAATATTTGAGGCTTTTATGATCTGTATAGATCTCCACTTTCTCCCAATACAGGTAGTGTCTCCAGATCTTCAACGTAAAAACGACTGCTGCCAACTCTAAATCATGAGTAGGATAATTCCTCTCATATTCTTTGAGTTGTCGCGAGACATAGGCTATGACTTTCCCATGTTGCATGAGAACACATCCTAACCCTTTGCCTGAAGCATCGCTGTAGATAACAAATCCATCCGAACCAGATGGTATTGTCAGAACATGTGCCGAAATGAGTCTCCTCTTGAGTTCTTGGAAACTCTTCTCGCATTCCTCACTCCATACGAATTTTGTATCTTTCCGAGTCAGCTGAGTTAACGGAGTAGCGATTCGAGAAAATCCTTCCACAAATCTCCGATAATAACCAGCTAAGCCTAGAAAGCTACGTACTTCGGTTACTGACTTAGGTTGCTCTCAACTGTGACTCATATCCCAATCTTAGATAGCACGTCACAATGAAACCTATCAGTTTACTACCACACGAATATGGCGTCCCCTACGGATAGTTTGGCTTCAGTGCATTCCGCAAAGGAAGTCACCAGATATAGGCTCGGGTACAAACTTCTACAGTTAGATTTTTAACTCCTGAAGTTCAATAGGAGCCATTCGATATGAGATTTTAGAAATGGGTTTTAAACCGGGTTCAAAGTCGATACAAAATTCAATATCACGCTCTGGGAGTAAGCCAGGAAATTTTTCAGGAAATACGTCAGGAAATTTACTAACAACAGAAATATCATTCAAATCTAACGTATTTTTGTTCAAGTCCATAACATGGCTAAGAAAGCTTGACATCCATTTTTCAATAAACGAATGGCTTTGTGGCTTGATATGACAGTGACTGATTTTAGTGGTTTAGTAGTTTGAATTCGTATGACAGGTTGGTTAGGAATATGAAAACTAACAACCTTACGAAAATAATCAATTTTAGCATGATGAGTGGTTAACCAATCAATTCCTAAAATCACATCAAAAGCAAGTATCTTTAAAGAGATAAGATCAACAGGTAATGTGATAGTGCCAACTTGGATCATGCAAGATTTATAAACTGTAGATGTAACGAAGGTTTCACCCAATGGAGTCTCAACAGATAAGTTAAAGTCCAATTTCTCCGGAGTCAAGTTTAAACGTTGAGCACAAGCAGGAGAGATAAAAGAATGGGTAGAACCGGTATCTAGTAAAGTATAAACTTCGCAAGAATTCAAGATTAGCTTACCCGTGATCACCTCGTTCGGGTTTCTCGAGTTTTGTCCAGTAACGACAAACGCCCTTCCAGGAATCGCTGATCTCGACTTATCCGGGACAGTTTTTGGAGTCACCATCCCCGCTGAACTTGGTTTTGCTACGGAACACTCTCGAGCTATATGACCCTCCTTTCCACAGTTATAACATACCTTGGATTGTTGTGGGCAGTTTGGGCTGATATGTCCCTCTTTCCCACATTTGTAACATACGACCGGTGGTCGTTCTCCTCCCCTAGAAACAGTTGATGTTTGTGCTGACGTCTTCACGTTATCATTGTTGTACCTTCTCTTCTTGAAATCTCCTCCCGACTCGCTCCTTCTATTATCACGACCACGATTACCACTAGAGTGGTTACTGCTTTTGTCCGAATGTCTTCCTCCCTGCTGGTTTTCATTGCTTCGATGACTGCCGCCACCGGTATAACCCTGGTTGTGGTCCCTCGGTTGCACATACTCATTATCTCGCTCTAATAATTGAGCCCTATTTACAACATTTGAATATAAAGAAAATTTATGAGAGATAAGATATTGTCGAATCTCGGGTTTTAGACCTCTCAGAAACATCCTTGTCATTCGTTCCTCATTTTTGACCAAATGAGGTGCAAACCTGGATAACTCTGCAAACTTTGCCTCGTACTGGGACACCGTCATGTTGTTTTGTTCCAGTCTGATAAAACTCCACCTCCTTCATATGACGAATACTTTCAGGAAAGTACTTGTCATTGAACAGTTTTTGAAATGTTTTCCAGGACATGTTGAGTGCGTCAGGCTGGGTACGCTTCACAGACTCCCACCAGTAGTCTGCCTCACCGCGGAACATAAAGGTGGCGAATGGAACCTTTTGTTCCTCCGTGCATCCCAAGACATCGAATATCTTGGTAATTTGCTTGACCCACGTTTCCGTCATGATCGGATCCGGCTTTCCCTTAAATTCTGGTGGTCCCAATTCTTTGAACTGCTTGGCTGTGACAAACCGCACGTTATCATTTCCACCCGTATTCTGCACACGAGTCTCCCTCGTCTGATTTTGCATAAACTGCAAAAAGCTCCTAAACATTCCATCATTCATCGTTTGCTCGGTAACGTTGTTTACAGGAGGAATATTGCCTTCCTGTTGCACATTCCCCTGGGTGGTGATCAAAGGTGTCTCCACGGTCTGATTTACTCCATTATTAACGTTCTCAGCTGCCATTCTTAAATACTGCCATAAAACAAGGGTTAATTGTCATGTCATAGTCAAGTCATACTAGTGAAGGAATTCCCCGTCTCTCCCCTCCTAGTTCTTGTCACACATCTCAGCCAGGGATCATATCCCTAAGCTCTGATACCAACTGTGACGCCCCCAAAATAGGTATACAACACCCATTCTGAGTCGCCAAATACATGGTACAGAAAACAAACTACAACTTCAATAATACAATTGTCGTACAAAATATGACAACACATACTGTGAGTTTAAATACAAATATTGTCTTCTAGACAATATCCACACTCAAATAAGTCCTCGTTACAATTATTCAAACACTATTTTACAGAAATAGTGAAGACTGCTAAAACATCTTTCTAGAACCATCACTGCGTACCCCGACTAGTTCCTGCTATGTTCTCACCTCCTGAGAAGAAAAATGGAACAAAAAGGAAAAGGGTGAGCTCAACTAGCCCAGTAAAGAATATTATGACTAAGATAATATACAAACAAATTATCGTTAGTCTTCAACAGGGAAAAATCTGATAGAATATAATCGACAACAAGTTTTAGATCAACAACTGCAGCGGAAACAGCAAACCATTAGAAGAGTCAAGTAGAGAAAGAATTCTACTATCTTCTAAGGTTTAAAAGTCCATCATCAATATTTTATCCCTGTAACATCAATTAATAATCATCTTTATCCAAATATTCATCTTTGCACTACAGGCCAAAGATATTCATTTGTATCACCTGTCGGTCATGTTCACCTCAACACCTGTTCATCTTTGCACTACAGGCCAAAGATATTCATCAAGTAATCATACATCTTTGCACTACAGGCCAAAGATAGTCAGTAATATCATCATTTAGGACTGAGGATGATGAAAAATATCTTAAAGAGAACGAATCCAGTGAGACAGAAGGACAAATATTAGGGATTCGTATAACAGCTTATCCAAGATCAATAATACTTCATAATAATCAATTGTGAAGCAGAATTCAAAAATAAAGATCAAAACATGGATACAATCAAAGATAGTAACCATAATAGACATCTTGGACAAAAAGGGAAAATTTTATTTTTCGGTGAATAGTGCCGTATTCGTGAATAGTACCGTATACGTGAATAGTGCCGTATACGTGAATAGTAACCCCAACACAAAAAGTTCCAAATTTGATAAAAACTCATATCAATATTTCAGCATAATGATATTGAAGAAAATAATATCATTTAAGAAGAAAATAATATCCCTTACCTCAAGATATCAGTACTTCTGGTCGGAATACCGGTATAAGGCTGAAAGAAACTTGCTCTGATGAATAGAAACTCTCAAAGTATCTAAATACTCACAAAATACATTCAATAATCTAGAGAGAGAAAGAGAGAAAACTTGTTTCTGGTGTGATTTTCAATTCTAACTTAGCCCTCTATTTATAGGAAAATTTTGGTAGGTTTGACCTGCAACCTGATGGCTTTACCTGCTACTATTCCCACCCACCACATTTGAAATATAATTCAGCACATTTCTTTACCAACCACAAGTGGGGCCCACCAATTCTAGAATTTTCCATCAAAATGATAAACTCCGAAAATTCAACAATTTCTGAACCAGTCATCTTGTAAAATTCATAATAAATCATACGTTCATTTTTAACGATTCAAAATTTGTGGGCATATACTTAACTTATATATGTATAACATATCCAAAAATTACCACGATCCAACGGTCGGATTAAAAATTATAACCCCCGCAAAATATCTCAAAAACTCTGATTTTTAATACCTCCATTCTGACAAAAATACGGATAAAAATCTCAACATTAACTCCTTCATTTTTAACCACAAAAATATATTCCTCATTTATATCCACATAAAATAAATATTTCCTTATCATATGAATCAATAATTAATTATTCACAAAAAATATTACAGAATCACATTTATGACAACCAGGCCGTTCCCAGGAAAGAAGGGGCTTTCCAATAAGGATTTCTCCTTACTGGCGCGCAATTAGATGACCAAACCTCTCCTTAGACAGAACTTTCTAGACATTGCCAATAATGTTATCTAATAATATTATTCAAATAATATGAATTATTGATCTGATAAAGGAAAATACTGTGCAGCAACAATTATTGAAACAACAATAATATAAAATATCAATGCAACAATTATTGAATCAATAAAATAAAATATTGAACAATAACTACTGTAACAATTATTGAGTAGTGCCTTTTTACGTAAGAATCAATAATTGGTGCAATACCGTGTGCTACTGTATTTTAACCATCGGGTATTCCAACAGTATTAACGGTAACAACTACGCCATTATTTATAAACAACTTATACTTGTCGTTTTCTTCATCCAATCGCTTTCCGTTATGGGGCCCACACAAGGCTGCGCCGTCGTACGAATATTCCCCGACAGCAAGAATATTCCACGACCAAACGAATATTCCCCGACAAAATGAATATTTTATAACCACTTGCTTATTTTGTAAAATTTGCACATTTCACCCATAACCAAAGTATTATATCAAATTAACCCCTTATTATTCACAATAATATTTAAAGAAAATTTGATTTTATTCATTAAAAAGTTGGGGTCTTACACAACCGCTTTGAATTTCTTGAAGGTTGTGGCTTGAGCTTGCGGTTGATTCGCAAGTGCTCCTATTACCAAAGTCACCAACTGCTAAACCGGGTTAGCGTTGGCCTCGTTATTATTGTTAGTAGACCCCTCACGAGGTGGTTGTTGACGTGGTTGTCTTCTTCTAGGAGGCATTTTCTGCTAAAATATACACTTATTAGTTCATTACTAAACTTTTTTGAGTATTTGAAATTTTACTAAAACATTCTAAGGTTAAAACTATAGCACATAACATTTCAATAAACTTTAATTTTTTTTATTCATTTAAAACTTTTCATAACATAGTAAGGATGACATCTCTGCTACCATCATCAATTTACCTGAACTAAACAAGTTTCAGGATTATATACTCATACTACCCCTTTATTTATCTCAAAATAAGGGATTCACAATTTATTTATTCACATACTTAACCACATATCATTATTATTCTTATTCTTTCTATCTGGGCATATTAAGACGTCGAGAGGCTTTTCTACGCCTTCCTCCATAATACGATATTCCTCCGACGATCCATCACGAACCACGGCGAGTCTTCAAACTGAGGTGGGTAATAAAAGACTCGATCCTGGGTCCTATCAATCGCAGAATGAAAGGCATGATCCATCTCATTCATCTTAGCCTTCTTCATTTGAACCTTAGCTTCAGCACGATCTGCACACTGAGTAGCCTTCATCCAAGCGTCTTCTGCCCTCGCACGCTTAGCTGATTCCTCCTTTAAGTCATCTTTCAGCTTCTCCACATCAGTCTTCATTTTCTCATTCTCAGCCAACAGATCCTCTTGCTGATCCTTTGTATGAAATAGATCCTATTCCGTGTTTCCAAGTTGTAAGTCGAGTTCCTGAATCTCGGCATCCTTCCGCTCTATAATAGCTTGACGCATCTTAGCCAACTCCTTCAACTCCTCAATATTATCCTGTAATTATATATTTCGATCATACAGTGCATCATACATCTCAGCTGATATGGAGTTTGGTGGAAACTCCACATGATCCTTTTCCTCATCCTCCACCTCTATCTCCTTAGAGTTCTCCTCCTCAGGATCAAACACATGTTCATCCTCCTGTTCTTCCTCAGCAACCAACAGAGAAGGCTCCCTCTGAAATAACTATTCCCGCACAACGTGGACATCTCGGGGTTCCTCTTCTCTAGGTATCTGAGGTATCACTTTCCTAGCTTGACTGGATCCTTCAACGTTAGACATCCTGACAACAAAATACTTTTAAGTTTTATTTATTATGCGGCATTATTCGATACTCGCGAGCATATAAGTTATTAACACATAGCACATAATGTCTTTTATTTTTTATCTTCAAAGGATGCCTTAATCCATTCTTTAAAACTCGATAAGAGTTTGACACTGATAAATGGGTTTTATACCTACTTATTGAATATCAATTCAGGCGAACTATGCCCATCTCAAGTACATTTTAGTATGTTTTTAGTTGCATTTCATGTTATTTTGCATTGCATATACTTAAAACTCCTTTTGGTGAAAAAGTGTAGGAAACGGCCTAATTTGGTGGAATTAGAAGGCACGAGGCGAATGGACGCATGAAGCAAGGCACAAGCTGGGATATGCGTGGCATGAGGATCAAGTGGAGCAGAAGACTAAGCGTGGATGGACAAAGGAAGGAGTAGCAGAACAGATCAGTTGCAGCAGCAGAACCAGAACTCAAAGTTACAGAAGCCGCGCGACCGAGCGGCAGGACAAGCTTGGGGACGCACACCCGGCTGGATAACATTACACACTGCAAGTTACGTGCCTGCGCGAGGAATATGAAGGGGAAGCGCGCGGCCACGCGCGACGTTGACTGAAGCTTATGACTTTATTTTAATTTGCGTAACTGAGAGGAGAGTGGAATTAGGTTTTATATATTAGACGTATTTTTAGTATGGAAGAAAACATTCCACCCCTTGGGGGCTCAAGCTACTATTGTTTTCTTTCTTCAACTTTGAATAAGTAGATTAGAGTAGATTAGAGTAGTGATTTCTCGAGTGGATTATATTGAAGACTTGAAGCGATTGGAAAGCATTGGAGATTCAACCTTGGAGCAAGAGAACAGATTTGCACTACCATTCTCTATTCTTACTCTCTCTTTGATTCCTAATTATATCTTATGATGTTTATTCAATATGTGGATGGTAAAATTGAATCAATTATGATTTAACTTCTATTCTGAGATTACAATGGATTCTATGGATTAGTTATTTCTGATATATTGCATTGTTAGCCATATTAATTGCTATGGAATTGTCTAATTAGACTCATGCTATTTGCTTAGTTGATTGACCATCAATTACCGTGATAACACATATGGACTCGAGAGACGACGTATGGGTTTAGATATGATCTTATTAGCTTGTGATTGTATGTTCTACATTGTGATGGAATGTATGATTTGTGCTTAGGATAGACATATACCGAAGCACCACTCGTAGTTAATTGAGAACTTGGGCTTAAACCCTATTTATTTGTAAATCACATAGACATATAGTGGTTTAGGTAATGTGGGTGTTCATGTGTATTCTATCAATTGTGGATTATATGTGATATGAGTATGGTACATCGAGAGATGGCTATATTTCACTTTCGTGTTCTCGACTAACAATCCGGTATAATTAATTTTGCTTAACATGAAATGTGTGGATTTGAATGAGTCAATAGATAAAATTGTGATCTCAGGTCTTCATTATCTAGTCTCACTCTAGGAATAGTTAGGCTTATTTAATTTAATAGTTTAAATATAAAATATAATATCATTCATTTAAATAAAACCGAAATGGTTATGGGTTAGTGCTTGGTGAACTTTATTAGTTAATTCTCTGTGGGAACGATACTTTACTTACTCTTTATTACTTGTTGACCGTGTATACTTGCACGCATATATTGATCGGTAAAATGACCAACTAGTTTTTGGCGCCGTTGCCGGGGAATTAGCTTAATAAATTTTTTCCAACATTAATTTCAATCAAATTGGTATTAATTTAAACATTTTTTTAATTATCTTCTTATATTTCTTTGTTTTCAGGTACCTTGGATGACTTTGTTTATCAATGGCCTTATGCGAATATGCCTCAACCAAGGGACATAAGCACTGAGGGAATCAATGTATTTTCTACATTGTCAGCACAAATTATAACACTTTCGGAGAGGTTGGATGTTCTTGCAGCCCAATGTACTCGAGAGATAGCAGTTACATGTGAATATTGTGCTGGCGAACATCCGAGTTATCAGTGCAACATCAGGGTTGGACAAGTACAGTTTGGGGGTGATTACCTCAACAACTATGCTTATCCCAATTATCATCATGGTTGGGGGTGTCACTCAGATTTTGAATGGAGTTATAACTATCAAGACCAATACTGTGTCCCAAGTCCAACACATCCATCAAATTTCTCATATCCACCTCCAATGCAACAAGAAGAAAATTCAAGGTTAAAGGATTTCATGTCAAAAAGCATAGCAGACTAGGAAGAGATGATAATGAGTCATGAGTTATCAACCCAGAATCTTAATCGACAAATGGAACAACTCATTAACTCTTCAATGAATAGTCCATAATACATGGATTTCGAGAATGAACAAGATAATTCAAGATTGGAGGATTTGTGGTTCAAATTTGTAGCATCAACTGAGGAGAAGATGATTGAGCAATAAAGGTCAATTCAAAATCTTCAGAATTAGATGGATCAAATGTTCGAAGCCTTGTACAATCACCCTCCAAACAATTGGTGCTATGACATGGACGATGAAACTGATGGAGAGCCAGAAGTGTACATGCCACTGAATGAACTTAAAGGAGTGGACATTGAGGAGACAACTGAGGGTATGGAAAATGAAGAACATGAGCTGACTTGTATAATACCCCAAGTGCCTTCTCAGTTAGAGTTGAAATATTCAGTGAATTTTGCACACCTATGTCCCCTTGGTAGTCACATCCAAAGCAAGAATTTCTGCGATTATGAGGCCTCTTACAAACCATGGTGGGCAGAGGAAGAGATAATAGAATAAGAAATTCTTGTTGTATCTGTCATGCCTTAATGCAAAAATCTATTCACAGATACAACGAAAGGAGCACCTGGCTATGTAATAGAACTGGGGACATCATGTATAGGAAATATGCTAGGTGGCTTTAATCCGAAGACTCTCATGATGGGGAACCTACCAAAGAACATAGCTGTTCTAATGGATGGAGGGTTCCTAGCTTATCGTAGAGGAATTGGATAGTGGTTCAAGAAAAGAGTCCAGCTAACGGACTATAAACCGAGCGCTAGATGGGAGGCCACCCATCCAATCTTTCTCCCTCCTTGTTTAATTTTTATTTACATTTCCATATTTAGTAGATGTTAGATAGTGGTAAATCTTAATAATAGTTTTATTGTTTCTGCTCTCAGGTTTAACCCAATTGCTATAAGCATTCAGGATCAAACAGAAGTCAAACCAAACTGAAGATGCCAGAGTACAGGGTCGCGCGGCCGTGCCCAACTACAAGCCAGACACCGCGCGACCGCGCCATACTCAGTCACAAAAAAAATTGCTAACTTTTTAGAATTTCTGACTCAAGCATTCGGACAGTTAGAAGCCCACACTCAGTTTTCAACTATAAAATATCTCGAACTTAGCCATCGCCTGATATACTACCGGATTCAACACCCGATGAGGGTGGTGCAGCTGAGCAGTAGGGGAGTTTTTTAATAACCCTATACCTTCATTCATCGGGACAATGAATATTATAAGTTTGGGGGTATTGGGGTAGTTAGTTGCATATTAGTTGCATATAGTTTGTGCATGATTAGTTTAAAATTGGCATGTTTATGTGTTAGTATATGTGCATGTTTAGTTTTAGTCATTATTACTTGTGTTAGTATATGTTTCGTTGCATTTTATGTGTCGTGCATGTCTCACACATTCTAGCTTTATAGAAATTTTGTCTAGCCTACGATGAAAGTGAAGTTTGAAGAATTGTGGAGTATTTTGGATAACATGAACCTAGTTATAATGTCTTACACAATGCAATTCATAATGCTATTTAAATGCTTTCGGTTTGCACCGACGTGTTCACAATCACTTGTAGGTACAAGAATTATGTGTTGCATTGCTCGATAGAAATTGTAGTTTTAAAAAGAAAAATATGTGGAAAGTGAATTAGACCGTTGAAACCATTGATTTTCAAACTTTGGGAAAACATGGGTATGCTATGTATATATATAAAAAAATAATCAAATAGCAATAATGTGACTAGTTTTATTTCGGGGCCCTGGTTACTTGAGTAAGTACGCCCGTAGGGGTGTCTTAACACCTAGCGCCCTAAGGTCTTTTATGGTCTGGGAGTCGTTGGTTGAAAGCTCGCTAAGGGGTAACAGTGTAGCCTAATGGAATGAGGCATTGCACAGTCATGAGAAAAAAAAAGGAAAAGAAAAGAAAAATAGCAATAAACACCGCGGAAAAAAGCAAAAATCGCCCTTGTGAGTAGTAATAAATCAGTTAAGTCCATTGTTAAACCTCAGCTTGTTTTGATATGTTGGAACAGTCTTTGTTGCATAAGTATACATAAATCTTGATTTAGACTGTAATTTTCTGTTTTGAGCAGTTTAGCATGTGTATTCTCGCTTTAATCAAGTTTTGGTGAACACAACACACACACACACAACATCTTTATAGCGTATATGAATTATTTGAGTGTATGATATTATGCATATAGTTTGGTTTGAACTTGTATTCTCGAATCTGGATAATTCGCTGAGGCAAGTTGGACTAAAATTCTGTTATAGCTGGAACAATGTGAGACTAGTTTGCATCATGATGTAGTTGCATTTTTAGTGTTTTATGTTGTATGCATTGCTTGAGGGCAAGCAATAGTTCAGGTTTGGGGGTATTTGACAAGTGGGTTTTATACCTACTTACTGAATACCAATTCACGCGAACTATGCCCATCTCAAGTACATTTTAGTGTGTTTTTAGTTGCATTTCATGTTATTTTGCATTGCATATACTTAAAGCTCCTTTTGGTGAAAAAGTGCAGGAAACGGCTTAATTTGGTTGAATTAGAAGGCACGAGACGAATGGAAGCATGAAGCGAGGCATAAGCTGGGATATGCATGGCATGAGGATCAAGTGGAGCAGAAGACTAAGCATGGATGGACAAAGGAAGGAGCAACGGAACAGATCAGTTGCAGCAGCAGAACCAGAACTCAAAGTTGCAAAAGCCGCGCGACCGTGCGGCAGGACAAGCTTGGGGACACGCGCCCGCGCAAGCACCCTGCTGGATAACATTACACACTGCAAGTTGCGCGCCCGCTCGAGGAATACAAAGGGGAAGCGCGCAGTCGTGCACGACGTTGACTGAAGCTTCTGACTTTATTTTAATTTGCGTAACTGAGAGGGGAGTGGAATTAGGTTTTATATATTAGACGTATTTTCAGTATGGAAGAAAACATTCCACCCCTTGGGGGCTCAAGCGACTGTTGTTTTCTTTCTTCAACTTTGAATAAGTAGATTAAAGTAGATTAGAGTAGTGATTTCTCGAGTGGATTAGATTGAAGACTTGAAGCAATTGGAAAGCATTGGAGATTCAACCTTGGAGCAAGAGAACAGATTTGCACTACCATTCTTTATTCTTACTCTTTCTTTGATTCCTAATTGTATCTTATGATGTTTATTCAATATGTGGATGGTAGAATTGAATCAATTATGATTTAACTTCTATTTTGAGATTACAATGGATTCTATGGATTAGTTATTTCTGATATATTGCATTGTTAGCTATATTAATTTTTATGGGATTGTCTAATTAGATTCATGCTATTTGCTTAGTTGATTGGCCATCAATTACTGTGATAACCCATATAGACTCGAGAGATGACGCATGGGTTTAGATCTGATCTTATTAGCTTGTGATTGTATGTTCTACATTGTGATGGAATGTATGATTTGTGCTTAGGATAGACATAAACCGGAGCACCACTCATAGTTAATTGAGAACTTGGGCTTAAACCCTATTTATTTGTAAATCACATAGACATATAGTGGTTTAGGTAATGTGGGTGTTCATGTGTATTCTATCAATTGTGGATTATATGTGATATGAGTATGGTAAATCGAGAGATGGCTATATTTCACTTTCGTGTTCTCGACTAACAATCCGGTATAATTAATTTTGCTTAACATGAAATGTGTGGATTTGAATGAGTCAATAGATGAAATTGTGATCTCAGGTCTTCATTATCTAGTCTCACTCTAGGAATAGTTAGGCTTATTTAATTTAATAGTTTAAATATAAAATATAATATCATTCGTTTAAATAAGACTGAAATGGTTATGGGTTAGTGCTTGGTGAACTTTATTAGTTAATTCTCCGTGGGAACGATACTTTACTTACTCTTTATTACATGTTGACCGTGTATACTTGCACGCATATATTATTCGGTAAAATGACCAACAGACGCCACTATATTTTCTGTTTCCTTAATGATTACTTCCTAAGGTTTTCCCCCACCTAAGGTTCATAACCTAAAGCTTTGATACCAACCTGTGACACCCCCAAATCCGGGTACTCCATTCCCGTAGGATCTAGTGTTCACTATCCAAAACAATTACATCTATCTACCCATAATAAAGGATAAAGACATAACATAACTTAAACAATAATCTTTCCCATTAAAGGGTTACATCGTCTTAAATCAATCCCAGGTAATCTAATCTTAAATTATTACAAAAGTCTTATAACATATCTTCAACTAAGTAAATTCAAATAAGTCTTCATCACTTGGACATCTTGCCCTTTCCTTTGCTAGTAGATGACTCATCGACCTTCTCGACTTTAGCTGCAGTGTTAATTGCAAGAGTGAGCAAACAATTGCCCACCATTATAAAGAATAATAATAATAACAACATGAGTTTGGACAACGAATGTTGAATAATAGTGAACTTGTTCTACGAATCAAAATAGAAAACAAGTTCGAGTTTACTATCTAAGGGTCTTATGACCACGAACTATGTCCCTGGTAATTAGGTATTATTACCTTAACCTTAACAGTCATTTAGACTGTGCATACGCTTCCTTACGTACTTAGGGGGATCAGCCCTTTGTACTATGTATTGTGCACAAATATCTAAACGCTAACGCATACAAAATCCCCTGTATTAGGGTTGTTCATCTCAGTTTTACTTTAGAATTTCCGCACCAAAGAAGGTATAGTTTGGAACTAGCTTATCAGTGGTTCTAGAATTTTAGAACAATATTCAATTATGGATTAGTCAAATCAATAAGAGCTTGCTTGCTATTTGAAAGTTCAACACAATAATATAGAATTGAACAATGATATTTAAATCAAAGATCGAATAATGACAATATACATTTGAATAGACATGGCATATACGCAAAGTACTATATCCAAAAGAGTTAGGAAAACCTCATTTGAAACAATAAATTAGAATAATATATGCTTTGAATAGCCATAACAAGAATTAGGAAAGTGAAACTCGCTCGATGTAACGGATTTGATAACAAGAGCTTGCATAATCATACACAAGATAGAATCAATAGGCTTGCTCAACTTTAATATAAGATTTGCATAATGATAATTTAGGACTAGAAAGCTTGCTTGACAATCACAAGATAACGTAGTTATGAAACTTGCATTCATTATAAAGAGAATGAAGTTAGGGAACTTGCCTCGTGTGTAAGCTACATAAGTATAATAACGTTCACCAATTGCCCTACACATACCATTGAAATCGCAATACCATTTAGTTGTATCATCATTAGCTTTATAGGTTTAACCCACCATTTAAGTCATAACCTTAACTTAATGTCTAATCATGTTGGTTAACCACCCTTACAGATCTGAAATCTCACTATCGCTTAACATAAGCTTTATCATTCACTTCTAACTCTTGTAAACATCAATTTTTATTCATTACATAACTTGTTTAAGTGATCATTTAAAATCTCCATATCTAGTATTACATTACATTACAATATGTTATTGTATTTTATGATAGGATTTAACATCTTTATCATGCTTACTAAACTAGATTAGGTCAACAAACTATGGTATGCAATTAATCAGAACTCACTGCCTCTGCTCAGGGCACGGCGCAGCTGCGCTGGTGCAGAAACTCAGAGGGCCATCCGGCGCAGCTACTCCATTTCTGCCTGTGGTACCGACGCAGCCGCGCTGTACATAGACAGAAACTGCAGTTGCATCCCTGTTACACATCACACTCCAAATTTCTCCCAATTCCACAGAAATTCACAAAACCTAACAAATAAAATCTTGTAATAACATCAATAAGCACACAATTCACAATTCTAACAACATAAACATTTTATATAATTAACTTTTAAGGATCAAAATCACATTTTTTCCAATTTCTTCATAGTTTAACACTTTTAGCGAATTCGATTACCAAAACTTCATTTCTAAACTAAATTAAGCCATTCTAACTACGTTGTTTTCGTTTTTTGATATGCTAACACAATATACACTCAATTTACTGATTATAACAAGAATTGAACATGAAATTTTTGACTCAAACAAGCCATTTTCATATATATATAACACTGTTATTTAATTTTCTTCCTACAACCCAATTTTTATGTATTTGGTTACCAACAATTGTGTATATATTGATAATAACAAATTATAAAATCATGCATACATGTTTATATCTCAATCCAACGTGACTCATCAATTTACAGAAAATTATCTCTGAAAATTCAAAACATGGAAATTAGGAGTAAAGTATACATTTAATCCTTGATTATATGCTAGCAAAAGATGGTGACAAGGTTTAACAATCCTTCTCCTTGCTCTTAGCAATATCAGAGAATTCAAAATCACAGTGTTTCTCTCTCTTCCTCTCCAAACTCTCTGTTCTTAGTTAGCCTTAGAAAAATAGAACGCGTAGATATAAACTGAAGGCTTCCCACGTTCATCAGGTAACAAACCCAACAGTCCGCGTCAGTTAGATTAAGCCAAAGGCCACAAGGCCTTTTTTGGCTAAACACAAACTCCCCTTCTCTCAATTTATTTTTATAATCTTTATATTATATAGTTTTACTTGTCACATTTAACTAATTTACATAACTTACAATTATAATAATTATAATTTTCATTATCATTATACTTTATACTTAATAAATTATTACATATCTAATTTAATTATTAAATAAAACTAGACCAACATTTTATTTATTTTAATTATTTCCTTAAATATCAAACAATTCATTTAATTTAATTATTTCATTAAATTAAATCTTTAAATAATAAAATTACTATAAATCAATTTAGTTACTAAATTATTGTACCACAATTTCATCAATTATTTATTTTTTCTCAATAAATAAATAATTATTTATAATATTTATTTAATTCAATAAATATTTAAATTAATTACAAAATTTCTCGATCGTTACATAGCCGAAACAAATGACATAACTCTTTACATAAAATAATTCATGAATAACAAATTATGTGTTTTTGAATTATGTTCTGAATAGTACGTTTACAAGAATGAAACTCATTGAAATTGATGGGGGCCTGCCCCAGCTGTGGATTATGTGGTTTAGTTTGATGCACAATGAAGAACATTACCAAGGTTTGACGCGGTAGTTGTCGAATCTTCTACAAGTACACGGATAATTGCATTGATTGATGTGAAAGTAATATGCATACAAGCCAATCATGTATGATAAATCATATACTTTGTAATCAATCTTATTTATTTATTAATAAAAGAATTATTTATTAAATACATTTATTATCTACATGGTGCTGTTTTAATAATATGTGATAAACCCATAGTTTTAAGCAATGCTTTTAGAATCATGATGAAATCATGCTAATGAGATTTAAATTCTTAGATAGCTTAAAACTAAAATGTTCCCAATCAATGGATTACTAAAACGAGGGTTAGTGAATCCGGATAGATTGGTACGTACGTTGCTTGCTCACTGGATGAGGATGATTGATCTCATGATCATTTGTGTGGAGACACTAAAGCAAGTATGTAGGTGCTTATTAGAGAATAAGTTCACTGAATGTGACTCGCTAAGGAATACCTAATGGAGTTTTACTTGCCTGTCAATAGAAATTCCTGTAGTGATAGTAGTACAAATAATCCTTAGACTTGAGATCATCATAGTATCTTGTGTATAATGATTTACACTTTGATTTATTCCTTAAGACCCTTAGGGTATATCAAATGTGACGCCCCCAAAATAGGTATACATCACCCATTCTGAGTCGCCAAATACATGGTACAGAAATAAATACAACTTCAGTAATATAATTATCGTGTAGAATACGACAACACATATAATGTGAGTTTGAATACAAATATTATCTACTAGGAGTATACAAACTCCAAAGGAGTTCTCATTACAATTATCACACTATTTCACAGAATAGTGAGGACTACAAATGCAACCATCTGGACCGTCAATCTATTCCCCGACTAGTCCCAACTATATTCTCATTTCCTGAAGAGAATAGTGAAAGAAAGGGTGAGCTCAACTAGCCAAGTAAGAAATATTATGACTAAGATAATGTACAACAAATTATCATTAGTCTTCAACAGGGAAAAATTTGATAAAATATAATAGACAACAAGTTTTAGATCAACAACTGCAGCGGAATAAGCAATCCATTAGAAGAGTCAAGTAGAGCATAAAACCTACTATCTTCTACGATTTAAAAGATTTATCATCAATTTTATTGCTGAGATTCAGCTTAATAAATAATCCACATCATCGAATCATCCATGCTCTACGGGCCAAAGATAATCGTGTTTTCATCAACGGTCATGATCATGCCATAAAATAATTCATCTTTGCACCCTTGGCCGAAGAGAATCTATGGCCATAATCATACCAAAAATTGTGCATCAATGCACTATGGGCTAATGAGGACTTTTATCACATCATTTGTAACATTACGGTCATGATTATACCGAATAATCCCTGGTCATAATCATACCAAGTCCATCTATGCACTACAGGCCACAGATGACTTTCAACAGAATATAAACATAAGGATGATGACAATGATATAATAATTCAATTAAACAAGTTCAAGGATAAATTTTAAAGATTTATAATTTAATTTATCCAGAAATCAATAACGTCCAAATTGTCAACATGATACTACTTTGTTGAGTAAAATTCAAGAATAATACACAGTTGGTCATGTTCATCTCAACACCTGTTCATCTTTGCACTACGGGCCAAAGATATTCATCAGGTAATCATTCATCTTTGCACTACAGGCCAAAGATATTCAGTAATATCATCATTTAGGACTGAGGATGATGAAAAATATCTTAAAGAAAACGAATCCAGTGAGATAAAAGAACAAATATTAGGGATTCGTATTACAATTTATCCAAGTTCAATAATACTCCGAAATAATCAATTTCGAAGTAGAATTCAAAAATAATGATCAAAACATGGATACAATCAAAGATAGTAACCATAATAGCCATCTTGGATAAAAAGAAGAAAATTTCATTTTTCGGTGAATAGTGCCGTATTCGTGAATAGTGTCGTATACGTGAATAATGCCGTATACGTGAATAGTAATTCCGACACAAAAAGTTCTAAATTTGATAAAAAGTTCAAACCAATATTTTGGCATAATGATATTGAAATAAGTAATATCATTTACGAAAAAATAACATCCCTTACAATCCCTTACCTCAAGATAAGAGTACTTCCGTTCGGAATATCGGTATAAGGCTGAAGGAAACTTGCACTAATAAATAAAAACTCACAAAGTATCTAAATACTCACAAAATACGCTCGATAATATAGAGAGAGAAAGAGAGAAAACTTATGAATTCTGGTGTGATTTTCAATTCTAACTTAGTCCTCTATTTATAAGAAAATGTTAGCACGCCGAAGCAGACTTGACCTGCAACCTTATGACTTTACCTGTTACTATTCCCACCCACTACATTTGAATAAAAATTCCAGCACATTTCTCACCAATCAAAAGTGAGGCCCACTCAATTCTAGAATTTTCTACCAAAATCATTTATAAACCTAATTTCCGAATCATTCACCTCTTAAAATTCATAACAAATTATACGTTCATTTTTAACGGTTCAAAATTTGTGGACATATACTCAACTTATATATGTATAACATATCTAAAAATCACAACGATCCAACGGTCAAATTAAAAATTATAACTCACGCAATATATCTCAAGAATAGTGATTTAATTTTTAATACCTCCATTCCGACAAAAATACCTCAACATTAATTCCTTCACATAAAATAAATATATCCATCAATTATATCCACATAAACTAAATATTTCCTTATCATATAAATTAATAATTAATTATTCACAAATAATATTACAGAATCACAATTATGACAACCAGGCCGTTCCCAAGAAAGAGGGGGCTTTCCAATAAGGATTTCTCATTACTGGCGCGCAATTAGGTGACCAAACCTCTCCTTAGACAGAACTTTCTAGACATTACCAATAATGCTATCTAATAATATTATTCAAATAATATGAATTATTGATCTGATAATGGGAAATACTGTACAGTAACAATTATTGAAACAACAATAATATAAAATATCAACGCAACAATTATTGAATCAATAAAATAAAATATTGAACAGTAACTACTATAACAATTATTGAGTAGTGTCTTCTTACGTAAGGATCAATAATTCAAAAATACTGTGCAAAAATCGTGTGCTACTGGGCAACCACGCGTATTACTATATTTTAACCACCGGGTATTCCAACAGTGTTAATGGTAACAATTACGCCATTATTTATAAAAACTCAATTTTATCATTTTCTTCATCCGACAGTTATTCTGTTATGGGGCCCATAAATGGCTGCGCCGTCGTACGAATATTTCCTGACAGAAAGAATATTTCACGACCAAACGAATATTCCCCGACAACAATGAATATTTTATAACCACTTGTTTATTTTGCAAAATTTGTACATTTCACCCTTAACCAAAATATTATATCAAATTAACACCTTATTATTCACAATAATAATTAGAGAAAATTTGATTTTATTCATTAATAAGTTGGGGTCATACAACCTCCCCTCCTTATGAAATTTCGTCCCCGAAATTTACGTACGTACCTAATATACCGAACAGATGGGGATACCTTGACTTCATTTCAGATTCTAACTCTTGAGGTATCTCTTTATACGTTAAATCTTTCGCTATCTCGTCCGGTTCTTAATCAATAATGTGGTTCGGATCATCCATATATTTACGTAACATCGATACGAAATAAACGTTATGAACACGCGACATACTTGGCGTTTAAAACGAGTCTGTGGGTCACAGTTCCTACTCGATTGAGGATTTCAAATATACCAATAAAATCGAGGGTTGAGATTTCCTCTCTTCATCGACTCTTGCTCCTAGAATAACATCCTCTTGAACCTTCTTCTTTACATTCATCAGCTCTAAGTCTGTAGCTTGAGCGGCTTTAACTTTATCGATTTAAAGTCGGTTCTAATCGTATATTTGCTATCTTCACGTAGGTTTGTATATTCGCACTCATAAATGCATACGATCTTCTACTCAATGTGTCAGCTACCACGTTCGCTTTTTCCACGATGGTATTAAATGGTATAATCATAATCTTCAACAGCTCGAGCCAATTCTTACTTTCTCTTTTCTTAATACAAATTTTCTTTAATCCGTATCTTAACATTTACCACTCTTTTTTGAGTTTACATCGTACCATTTCATAGTACATTCTCTTTATAGCGTCAAGCTATATCGTTCCAATCACTTAACATCTCATATGTTATTCAACGATTTAATCTGATCACATCGTGATCTTATTTTTGTAATCATTTCTCCTTATACTTACGATCGTTTTATTTTACGATCTTCTTATTCTTCTCTTTAATCATATTATAATATGATTTTATTTACACTTTTCATCTTATAGACATAGTCTATTTATTTTCACTTTTCATCTTTATTACTGGTGTCAGGTAACTCCAGATTCTTATCCTTATATCTCTTCAAGATTCTTCTTTGAATCTTATTTATCTTTCTCTTTACTTTAATGATGAATTTCCTAAATTCATCTCTTATCACTTAAACTCGATCTAAATTTATTCCTTATCATCATCTCCGTGGTTATAGCCTAAGGTACCCCTACCTAAGGTTTATAACCTACGGCTTTGATACCAACCTGTGACGTCCCCAAATTCGGGTACTTTTTACCTCAGATCTGGTACATCATTTCTATAACTATTACAGAAGATATAAACATAAATTGTTTATACATTAAACTTTTACACATCATTTCCAAGGTCTACAACCTTAACTTAATACATACCTTCAATATCTAAAAAGGTTTACAATGCTATTTTCGTCAAAAATTTTAATAGATCTAACTGCACCATAATTTAATCTTGCATTTTGCCTTTGTTTCTGTCTTTACTCGAGCTTTCATCTTAATCTAAAATTTTTTATCATGATATAGCAAGGGTGAGCAACGAATTTGCCCAACAAGTTTTAAGTTCAATAAGGATATATATGACAAGAAATAAGCTGTCAAACTTTCAACAATATAATGATTGTGAAAGAGCATAAATCAATTTCAATGATTGAATGACTGAGCCAATAATATTGGATGTCAACAATGAACATGAACAAGTTTAACTGAAACATATGGTAAAGAAAGTGATCAGCCTTTCATACCTGATGGACATATACAACATGCACAATGTGAAAATCAATAAATTATTGACGTGGTATAATAAACAATGATTAACCACTAACTTGCTTTGAATTAACAACTCAAGTTAAGTTAGGAAACTTGCCTGTATTGCTGATTACCGCTAAGCAATCTAATGCATCCTCTATTGGAAGATCTATCAGTTATAAGATTGATCTTTCAGTCAGTATAACATACCTGTTAGCTCATAATAATATTTCTTTATCCATAAAGTATCTAACACTTAATCACAAAAATCAAATATTAGATAACAGCTTAACACATCAGTATTATTATCATCCTTTGATAATTCTTTAATCACTATATCATATACATTATGATTTAACATTTTAATCTCATATATTATAAGTTCTTCTTTAACATATAATAAGTCAAATACTAATCCAGCAAACTAGATTAAAATCCAGCAAACTGGATTCCAAATCCAGCAAACTGGATTCAACTGATTTCCAATCCAGCAAGCCTGGATTCACCAATCCTTCAATCCAGCAGGTCTGGATTCAAAAATCTTTCAATCCAGCAAGCTGGATTCAATATTCTTCAATCCAGTAAGTCTGGATTCATAAATCTTTCAATCCAGCAAGCCTGGATTCATTAATCCTTGAATCCAGCAAGCTGGATTCAATATCCTTCAATCCAACAAACCTGGATTCATAAATCCTTCAATCCAGCAAGCTGGATTTAATATCATTTTCACGAAAATACCTAATCAACTTATTATTTTTCTATCTTTTGTCCAAACATATATACATATATTTCATACACAAAAAGTATTTTTTTCATAATTTTCGAACCGCCTTTAGTATTTTTTTCAAAAATCAATTTTAGTGTATAGCTTAAGAAATTAGCCCCATCATGCTTAACTCCAGAAATTCTCATCTCTTGACACAATATTATACGTGTTAACGTGACACTCCAGTTTAAATTTCGTTGCCATCGGAGTTATAGAAATCCGGTTATAGTCATTTTCGTCAGAAAATCCTAAGAATTGAAATGATCATAACTTAGTCATTTTAAGTCGAAAATAGCTCATTTTTTGACAGGAGCTACTTAATACCATAAATTTTCATGTCCCAAAAGGCCAGAATTTATTTCACAAATTAAGTGGCCGAAACTGCCCTTGGAAAGTTTTGGACAGTAGGTTTTTGTCATATTATAGTTTTGGCCTACTTTGCCAAAAACAGCCCATACGAAAATTTGCAACTCGGATTTAGGTTCCGTCAAAGGCGTTGAATTCGTATTTTCTTGAACTATAGTTTTCATTTATCAAACACCCAATTTAAAGCTATATAGGGCCCAGAAATTATGGTCAAAGTGGCTGGTCAGCAACATTACTATCCGATTTTACCACGTAGAGGTGTTTTAACATAAATTCCATAACTTGTTCAATTCTCAACATTTTTGTGTCATTCAAAAGGGATCATACTCATAACTTATGGCTCTAGCATAAACAACAATTAGATCTCAAGTATCAAAAATGAATCTTCAAAATAAATTACATGGATCCCACATATTAACTAAAAACTTCCATAAAAACTTACTAACTTAATTATTCCCAAATGTTTCTAACACAATCTAACATATATAACCAAGATATATAACATATCTCAAGATCTAAACTTTTCATAAGGTTTTCCCCAACAAGATCACAAAACTTCATAAATCACAATAAAAGTAACTAACTACACAAAACTTTAACTAAATCTAGAAAATAAATTTCTTTTTCTTTACCTTCCTTTGCTAGCTACTTTCATTTTCCTTCCAAAATAAGATATAAACTTAGGGTACACAGATGTTTGATCTCCTCCCTTTTCTTCTTCCTCCTTTGCCGTGAGCTCACTCACTTTCTCTCTCTTGAATTTTCTTTTTGCTCTCTTGGAAATGAAATGGAAGGAACAAAACTACTAAATGTGGTATATTAATTTTAAATGCTAGATATACAATGTATATCTATCCATAATCTCCTAATATCTCTTTCTCTCCTATCCTTGTCTTTCATCCATATCTCCTTCCTTACTAGTATCAAATTTAAGGAAACAAGTGGCTAAATGAATTAAGGACACCTAAGCCTAAAGGATAAGAAAATAAAGTAATCATTGCTCTCCTAATTCACCCACATGCTCGGCCACTTAAGGATAATTGCTCAAGTTTTGATTTTATTTTAATTGTTAATTTACTTAACAAATGACTAAAAAGTCCCTCCTTAAGTGGGTCAAAAATTGGGCCACTTATTAATTCATTTGGGCTTTTAAATTAATTCTTTGGCCCATGTAATTTAACATAGTCCAATCCTTTTCCATCTTATCTCACCCTAAATATTTAATTAAGGTTTTCATTCCAAACATTTAGAATTTAAATCATTACTCTTCTACATTAAATTTTATAACCCAATTGAACTTACTTTAATTAAGTTATAAAATTAATAAATTGAGATAGTAAAGATATATCTCTTGACTTAATATAATTTTTAATATTATTATTCTCCCACATGCTTTTTTAACAATTGGGCTCACTGGGGCTTAACACTTAGTTCCTTTGACTTTCCAAATAAAATATTTGGACTTCCTAATTAATATGTTTGGGCCATAAAATTAATATGGTCCATTATATTAAATTCTATCTTACCCTAATCATTTAATTAGGGTTTCCATGTACTCATTTTAAATACAAATTCTTACTCATGTACATTTAATTTTATAACCCAATTAGACTTACATTAATTAGGTTATAAAATTAATTAATTGAGATATATAAAATAAATATATTAGAATTAGTATATATTATAAATATTATTAATCTCCGATCTCATAAACTTTAAGTTATTCAGTCCTTCATTCCTAATATATAATTAGGATTACACTAGTTTCTTTTATTTGTTTATTTAATAAACAAATATAATCATCACATAATATTCATATTCACTTATTCACATAATCATATAAAATAATCAAATAGATTGAGATATGATTCACAAATCTCTTATATTAGGTCACTAGTATATAATTAAAATACTAGGACTACTAAATAACAATTGCCATTTAGGTTATTTAATTATCATACCTAGTTTAAATAACTTATTTAAATTATTCAATTTATATTGTATAATTAAATTTCATTTCCTCTTTCTCTCCATAAATTATTTTCAAACAATTTATTTATATATCAATTATATAATTTAATGTATTCATTCATGTATTCACATATGAATTTAATTTACTAAAGCTTTGATAGCAATATACATATTTTACATATTGGATATCATCTCATAATTTTATTTTACATCATTTGGTAAAATATTAAATATTATATAATTATCCATGTAACATAATATAATATATTCAATTATTTTCTTTACTTTCTATAAATTGTCTTCACAATTTATTTAACTGTAGTAAATATATCAATATATTCACCACAATAAATACATGCATACGTTACACTCAATAATGTAATATATGATTTATTCAATAAAATAGTTGCTATACATGAAGTATATTTAATGACACCAATTTACCACATTAAAATAATTTAATATTATAAATTATTTTAATTTTACCTATCTAATTTCCTTTAACAATTTACTCCTACACCTTACTTACATATAATAAATATATAATTCTAATATATTTATTATACACAACATCACATATTGCATGGAACATAATCCTTTGTGTACTACAATATCACATAACATATCATCTAATAAGAATTTTCTTTATTTAATTCTTATTTTAATATTACCCTAAAATTCGGGTTATCACATTACATCTCATACTTAGGGGGATCAGCCCTTAGCACAATGTATATGCACAATATCTTAACGCTATCGCGTAATATAATCCCATGTAGCAGGGTTGTTCATCTCAGCTTTGACATTAGAGTCCGCACCAAAGGAAGTTTGGTTTGGATTGATCTCAAGGGAAAGTTAGAGTTCAATAATCATCAACTAAGGATTAGTTGAATCAATAAGGATTTAATAATCATTCACGAGTTCGTTAACAACGTAATGTTATAAAGGGATACAATAGCAATGATAGAATACCGTTGAATCACAAGTGGATAAGCTTTATATATCAAAGTCATGCTTTCATACAGGAATAGTAGGCTTAACCAAAACATAGGCATTGAATAGTATAAGAAACCTTGCTTGAATAATAATAATCTAAGGTTAAACTTGCTCAATAATGACATAATATAAAATCAGAATTTGTTCAATGTAAGAATAGAGTTTGAAAACTCGAATAATCATAATTAAGATAGGGTATGGAACTTGCTCAACATAAGAGTAGGGTTAAGAAGCTTGCTAAATAAAGTTTAGGGTTAGAAAACTTACCTTGTGCATAGATTAGATGATTACTATTCACGTTCCTTAATTTAATCTTACATATCATTTACATTCATAATACCAGTTAATTATAACGTAACCGGCATCATAAGAACATCCTTTTTTTGTCTAAACTCCGATTATGATTATATTAATCACATCAAAACTTTAGTTTTCACATATTATTAGACTTCACGAACGACGAGTTAACTATGCGTTGGACATATCATTTAAACACGTAAGAACATTATTAGCATGTTAAGAATCTGTTTTAACATCACATTGTATACTTAATACATTTTTATGTTCATTATATTGGTTTTAAATCACATTTTCTAGACTTGAACAATTAAATGAAATTTTTAGGGCAATTCTGTTAACCGGCGCTGCAGCGCCTGTTGTAGGCTTATATTTTGATGTTTTTGTGAAAAACTTTATTTTTGACATTCTTAACGAAATTAACTTCCACGAACTTGTTTTTCAACCAAACTAGTCCATAAAAGTTTCATTTTTTTCGTTTTTACATGTATAAACATAATCATCCATCAATTTATCGATTAATATGCAATTTAAACATAAATTTTCATACTTTGAAGCCATATTCATATGTTCTTACTCTGTAAACTGCAAATTTCAAATAAAACACAATTACATGGATTTTCTTACTCTAAAACACACATAAATCATATATATATAACATGTTATGAACACATACAACATCATATATTCAACAATTAATCATAAAATTCAATTAAAGAGAGTTAGAAGCCAGTTTTCATGAAGAAATTTAAGAACGTAAATTAAATTTGGATATAAGAGTTTACCCTTAATTTCTCTGTTATGATTAGGCAAGATGATAGGAATTCTTTAATTCTCCAACTTATTTTTCTTTAATCTCACTGACTCTCAAATTCTCTTTTCTCTCTCCCTGTTACGCTCTCCAGGCTTGCAAATATGAACTACTGATATAATACGCATCATAAACTGGCGTTAACTGCCCCAACATAGGTAGTGGTTAAGCGCACCCTGGCCTTGACTGCTCCCATGTTGTTCAGGTCATGTTTGTTTTGCTTCAAATTAATTCATTTCCCATTATTTTAATTAACTTGTTTATTATATAGTTTATTTATCACACTTTAATTAATCAATTAATATTATTTAACTCAATTAAAAAAGGCAATATTACCCATTAACTCACACCATCACATACTTAAAATTCTCATTTATTATTTATAACAAATCAATAAATATCTAATTAATTATTAAATTAATTAGAACAACATTAAAATTATTTAACAACTCATTTAATTTAATTATCTCAATTACATTCTCACTTTGATCTATAAATTTATTTCACATTAATTTAATCAATGTGACACAACTTAATTAAATTAATCTACCACAATTCCATCAAATAATTATTTAACTCAATAAATAAATCAATAAAATATTTATTTAATTCAATAAATATTCAAAAATTAATTACAAAAGTCTCATTTGTCACATCTTTCACCCCTTAAAAGAATTATTTCCCCAGAATCACGATTCACTTAATTCGTCCCGTTACATTCTCCCCCATCCCTTACGAAGATTTTGTCCTCAGAATCTCTACACAAATATTAAGCAAATAAATATTGATAATTTTTCATCATTTGTTCCTCGAGTTTTCACGTTGCTTCTTCAGCGTTGTGGTTCCTCCATATTACCTTAACAGAAGGTATTACTTTATTTCTGAGTACTTGTTCCTTCCTGTCGACTATCTGAACAGGAACTTCTTCATAGGATAAATCTTTCTCAAATTGCAGGGGTTCATATTCTATAACATGTTTGTAACTGGGCTTATACAGTCGTTACACAGAAACATGGAAAACATTGTGAATATGCTCTAATGCCGGAGGTAAGGCTACCTCATACGCGACTTCACCAATTCTTCACAAAACTTTAAAGGGAACCTTGGGCTCAATTTTTTCTTCTTACCAAATCGGATCTTTCCCTTCCAGGGAGACACTTTCAAGAAAATATAGCTACCAGATTCAAATTCTCCATTCTGTTGGTGTTGATCAACATATTTCTTTTGCCTATCCTGAGCAACTATCAATCTTGTCCTGATCACCTTGACAATCTCGGTGGTCTGTTGCACCAATTCTGGTCCTAGTTGTTGACATTCACCAACTTCATCCCAATATAATGGAGTTCTGCACTTTCTGCCGTACAACGCTTCGTAAGGCGGCATGCCAATACTTGCGTGGTAACTATTATTATAAGCGAATTCCACCAACAGTAGATGATCATCCCAATTTCCTCTGAAGTCCATGATGCAAGCTCTTAACTTATCTTCCAATGTATGTATTGTTCTCTCGCTCTGGCCATCTGTTTGAGGATGGTATGCCATGCTCATTCTCAATTGCGTTCCCATGCATTCATGTAGTCAGTTTTAGAAGTTTAATGTGAAACGTGGAGCTCGATCCGAGACTATAGACACTGGAACACCATGCCTTGAAACCATTTCTTTCACATACAATTTTTCCAACTGATCTAAGTTAAACCTGATCTTGATCGGTAAGAAATGTGTTGACTTCTTCAGGCGATACACAATAACCCAAACTGTGTCGAAACCTTTCTGAGTTGTTGGAAGACCGACCACAAAATCCATTGTGATATGTTCCCACTTCCATTCTGGTATGTCTAACGGTTGTAACAACCACTTTGTCTCTGATGTTCTTTTACTTTCTGACATGTCAAACACTTGGCAACATAATCGATAACTTCTCTTTTTATATTTGGCTACAAGAAATGTTGTCGGAGATCCTGGTACATCTTCGTACTCCCCGGGTGAATTGAATACCATGAACTATGAGCCTCACTCAAAATTTTCTCCTTTACCTCTTATACTTGCAGAACCCAAATTCTTTTCTCGAATCTCAATATCCCGTCGTTGTCAAATTTGAATTTCCCTTCCTCTCCTACAGATATTCTTTTCCTGATTTTCTCACATTCCTCATCCTTGAGTTGTGCTTCCTTAACCTTATCCACCAAAGTTTGACCGGTTTCCATTTGGAATAGTTTTTCATTCGACTCCTTCGGATATTTTTGGGCAATTCTGTTAACTGGCGCTGCAGTGCCCCATAATGAACAGGGATCCGACGCTGCGGTTCGACCAGGCACTGCTGCACCCCAAATAAGCCTAGAACAGGCGCTGCAGCGCACCATTTATACTGGAGATCGGTGCTACAGCGCGCAAACAAGCCTGCTAAGGGGCGCTGCAATGCTTCTTAACAGTTTCTGTTTCTGCAGTTCGCGAAGAACACAAAACAGGGCCAATTTAGGCCAAAATTTCACACAAACAACAAATTCATTTTCATCCATATGTTCTGAATTTAAAAGAAACATTTAATGACATTTTCAGCATGCTTTTAACAACTTAAGTCACATAAACAACAAGATTTAAAGTCATAATTTTGATATTTTTGTGAAAAACTCTATTTTTGACATTCTTAACGAATTCAACTATTACGAACTTATTTTTCAACCAAACCAGTCTATACAAGTTTCGTTCTTTTCGTTTTTACATGTATAAACATAATCATCCATTAATTTATCGATTAATATACAGTTTAAACATAAATTTTTATACTTTTAAGCCATATTCATATGTTCTTACTCTGTAAACTGCAAATTTCAAATAAAACACAATTACATGGATTTTCTTACTCTAAAACACACATAAATCATATATATAACATGTTATGAACACATACAACATCATATATTCAACAATTAATCATAAAATTCAATTAAAAAGAGTTAGAAGCCAGTTTTCATGAAGAACTTTAAGAACGTAAATTAAATTTGGATATAAGAGTTTACCCTTAATTTCTCTGTTATGATTAGGCAAAATGATAGGAATTCTTTAATTCTCTAACTTATTTTTCTTTAATCTCACTGACTCTCAAATTCTCTTTTCTCTCTCCCTGTTACGCTCTCCAGGCTTGCAAATATGAACTACTGATATAATACGCATCATAAACTGGCCTTAACTGCCGCAACATAGGTAGTGGTTAAGCGCACCCTGGCCTTGACTGCTCCCATGTTGTTCAGGTCATGTTTGTTTTGCTTCAAATTAATTCATTTCCCATTATTTTAATTAACTTGTTTATTATATAGTTTATTTATCACACTTTAATTAATCAATTAATATTATTTAACTCAATTAAAAAAGGCAATATTACCCATTAACTCACACCATCATATACTTAAAATTCTCATTTATTATTTATAACCAATCAACAAATATCTAATTAATTATTAAATTAATTAGAACAACATTAAAATTATTTAATTTAGTTATCTCAATTAAATTCTCACTTTGATCTATAAAATTATTCCACATTAATTTAATCAACGTGACACACTTAATTAAATTAATCTAACACAATTCCATCAAATAATTATTCAACTCAATAAATAAATCAACAAAATATTTATTTAATTTAATAAATATTTAAAAATTAATTACAAAAGTCTTGTTTGTCACATCGACAAATATTTCCCTACAGCTTGTGGACAGATTAGTCACATATCCGAGGGGAATTGTTGAGGATATCCTGGTAAAAGTTGATAAATTAATATTACCACCTAATTTCGCCATCTTTGATTACGAAGAGGACAAGGATATTCCTATCATACTTGGGTGACCGTTTTTGACAACCGTTAGAACACTCATCGATGTACAGAAAGGAGTGTTGACCATGAGAGTTCAAGACCAAGAGGTGACATTTAATGTATTTAAATCCATAAAATTCCCTAAGGACGATGAGGAGTGTTATCGCATGGATGTGATTGCGAAAGTAGTGGATGAGGAGTTGGGTCGGATGTTGACTACCGATCCTTTAGAGACGATATTGTTGGGGGATAATGTGAGGGATGATCCAGAATTGATAGAGTATCTGCATATATTGGATGCATTGCCTAGAGTGAGCAGATTCAAAATACCATTTGAGCCATTAGAACCGACAAAAAAATCTTCGGTTTGGATTGAACCATCGCTAGAGGAGCCACCCACACTTGAACTCAAATCTTTACCCAAACATCTCATGTAAGACCCCAACTTTTATAAATAAAGATTAATTTTTCACTAAATGTTATTTTGAGTAATAAGGTGTGGATTTGATATAATATTATAGTTCTGGGTAATATTTACAAATTTTGCAAAGTATGCAAGTTTTCATAAAATATTCATTTGGTCGGAAAATATTCGTTTTATCAGGGAATATTCGTACGACAACATAATCATTGGTGGACCCCACAACAGAATTACTGTCGGAGTTAGAAAACGATAGAAATAACTTTTTATAAAAATAAAGGCAAAAGTTTTACCGTTAACTGTTAAAATACGCGGTGATAAAAGTACAGTAATACGCGTGGTTGCATAGTAGCATACGGTATTGCATAATATCTCTAAATTATTGATGCCTACGTGAGAAGTCACTCAATTTTATTTAATTATTGTCACGGTAATTGCTGCATAGTATCTCATATTATTAATTCAATTATTGTAACAGTATCATCTGTGTAAGACCCCAACTTTTATGAATAAAGATTACTTTTTCTCTAAATGTTATTTTGAGTAATAAGGTGTGGATTTGATATAATATTATAGTTGTGGGTAATATTTATAAATTTTACAAAGTAAGCAAGTTGTCATAAAATATTCGTTTGGTCGGAAAATATTCGTTTTATCAGGAAATATTCGCAGGACGGTACAATCATTTGTGGATCCCACAACAGAATTTTTATCGGAGTTAGAAAACGACATAAATAACTTTTTATAAAAATAACGGTAAAATTTTTACCGTTAACTGTTGAAATACCCGGTGATAGAAGTACAGTAATACACGTGGTTGCACAGTAGCACACGGTATTGCACAGTATCTTTGAATATTGATGCTTACGTGAGAAGTCACTTAGTTATACTCAATTATTACCACAGTAATTGCTGCATAATATCTCACATTATTGATTCAATTATTGTCACAATATTTTATATTATTAAATCAATAATTGAGACGACAAAGTTATTCATATTATTATTTGCATTATTTACAATGTCTAGAATGTTTTGTCGAGAAAAGGTGTTTGGTCACCTAGTTGCGCGCAAATAAAGAGAAATCCTTATCAAAAAGTCCTCTTTTTCCGTGGAATGATCTGGTTGTTAATATTGCGAGTTATAATATTAATGATGAATAAATGTTATTAAAAATGTGTTTAGTGAAGTCACGTGAATTGAGATAAATAGAGGGGGTTTTTATGAAGTATTTGTTGTAAGTTTGGTTTATTACATGAATCCGCACTTACCTATTTTTCAAAATCGTCGGTAGAAAATTATCCCAGTTTTGTTACTTATGTATATATATATATATATATATATATATATATATATGTGTGTGTGTGTGTGTGAATGTGTGTGTACGTGTGTGTGTGGGTGGATAATATATATATATATATATATATATATATATATATTATAAGTTTTATTTTTTTTATATAAAATAGAATATATTATATTTTATCATGCATAGTACTGCATAATGTTTACATAGTGCTGCATAGTAAAATCAATTTTTTTTAAAAGTTTCAGTCGAACGTCACCCGTGAATTTTCAATTACTGTTCACCCGTGATTTTCTAATTCAAATAGTATCCTGCCATTCTCCTATAAATAAGATGCTTAGTTTAGAAATGAAAATCACACCAGAATTAGGGAATTCTTCTTCTATAATATTAGGCGTATTTCTTTATAGTTTAAGGAAGCTTTGAGTGTAGAAAATAGTGCAAGTTTTCTTTAAAAATATTCCCACTATACTAGTCAGAAATACTCTCCTTTTAAGGTAAGGGATATCATTTTTGTTCAATATTCGTAAGAAATAATATTTTTCTTCCATACTCTGTAGTATGTAAGTAATATTATTTCGTTTCGTATTCTTAATTCTACACTTATTATTTGAAGTATTGCTTCTATATTCCTTAAAATTAGTAGAATATCCTTGAAATTTGAACTTCATCTAGTATCGTTTCACAAGAATATTTTTCTAAACATTCTTGTTAAATTTTAATCTTTTCATGCCGGAGTACTATTCACAAGATACTATTCACGAAGTACTATTCACAGAGTACTATTCACGATACAAATTGATTTATTTTCTATCCGAATTATTTTTGATACATGAATATTATTCTTGAATTTTACTCCTAAAAGCAGTTATCATGTTAACAATTTGGACATTTTTAAACTTTAGATAAATTAAAAATCTTTAATATTTATCCTTGATTTCGCTTGATTGATGCTTATATCATTGTCATCATCCTCATGCTTATATTGTGATAAAAGTTATCTTTGGCCTGTAGTGCATAGATGAACTATTGGTTGGTATGATTATGATCAAGAATTATGTATCGGTATAATCATGAACAGTAATGTTACAAATGATGTGGTAAAAGTCCTCATTGGCCCGTAGTGCATTGATGGACAGGTGTTGGCATGATCATGACCACTGGTGGTAATAACGAATATCCTTGGCCCGTAGTCATGGATAATTCGTGGATGTGATACTAATGAATATCCTTGACCCATAGTGCATGGATAATTCAGTGATGTGGATTATTTATTGAGCTGTGTTACAGCGATAAAATATTGAGGATGAACTTTTAAATCATAGAAGATAGTAGATATCATGCTCTACTAATGGATTGTTTGTTCTGCTGCAGTTAAACTTGTTGTCTATTATATATTCTATCAGTTTAACACTGTTTAAGGCTAACGATAATTTATTCTGCATTATCTTAGTCATAATATTCTTTACTGGGCTAGTTGAGCTCACCCTTTACTTTTATTGTTCTCTTTAGGAAATGAGAACATAGCCGGGACTAGTCGGAGAATGGAGTGATGGTCCAAGATAGTGGCTATAGTATTCCTCATTATTCTATAAAATAGTGTGATAATAAATGTAATGAGGACTCCTTTTGAGTTTGGATATTGTCTACGAGACAATATTCGTGTTAAAACTCTCAGCTACGTTATGTCGTATTGTATAAATGAAGTTTATATTTAAATTATGTACCATATATTTGGCGACTCAGAATGGGTTGTGTATACCTATTTTGGGGGCATCATAGTTGGTATCAAAACTATAAGTAAAGTGTAACAACCCCAAAATAGGTCCATTCCATCCAACCTATTCTGTGTCGCCAAATACATGGTACAGAAAATAACTGTAACATTATTACAACAATTGTCGTGCAAAATACAACAACACATATGCTGTGAGTTTGGATACAAATATATACCAAATGTGACTCATGTTCCAACTGTGGACATCACCTCACAATGACACCTTACATAAAGGTATAGTCAAAAACTGTTCTAAAAATTAGAATCTTTGGGAAGTGCTCAAGGAAACCTTCGTACATGGGAGGCCACGCGTCTAGGTTATGATAGATATCATATGGCCACAGAATTATCCTTGGTTGACCCAATAGACCCCAAAGAAAAACGAGAAGATTACTATCATATTCTTCCCAATGGTGAGTCTTCTCTTGACTTATCATTATCTCCACTGTCTCTAATTGAGAATTATACTTTAAACAAACACCAAGATTATATAAGTAGTGCTCATAGATATACTCAGCAAGTGGATGAACACATCCCTGTCTTATGATGACACGAGGTTGTATGTCGTTAGACATCTTGTATGATAGTGGCAAACAACCCTTCCAACGTTGGGTACACCTTACCCTATTGGATTCACCAAATAAAACTACTAAATGAACTTTTCTATACTGCTTCGGGAGAACCTCCACAGCTAGAAACCACCGTTCTATTTCCCCGTTACCCTCGCTCGACCCAGCTACACTCTTATTACCTGAAAGGAATTGTGAACAGAAGGGTGAGCACAACTAGCCCAGTAAAGAATATCATGACTAAAGATAATTAAATTATCAATAGCCTTTATCAATAATAAATCAGAGATTTAGAACATATGGTAAATGATAAAAATTTCAACCATAGTTGCAGCGGAACGAGCAATCCATTAGAAGAGTCAAATAGACTATAAAGTCTATTATCTTCTCCATGTTAAAAATCCACCAACAATGTTTTATCCCTGTAACATCAATCAACAGTTCTGGTCCACAATCATATAAATAACTCATAATCATAATTGTGATTCTAAATTTTTCTTCGAACCCACGACGAAGAATATTTTCATCACCTGTCTTTACCTGAAACATCAAAGATCATGGTTATACCAAATCACAGTTCCTGTTCATAATCATACTAATAAATCCATCTTTGCACTACGGCCAAAGATATTCAACAACAGTTCATCTTTGCACTACAGACCAAAGATATTCATCAACAGACCATCTTTGCACTACAGGCCAAAGATATTCAACAATAGTTCATCTTTGCACTATGGGCCAAAGATATTCATCAACAATTCATATTTGCACTACATGCCAAATATATTTATATCTCAAAAAAATATATAATCATTTCAGAATTTTTATAAACAATAATTATAACCATGTTGATCAATTCACCTTTGCACTTAAGCTTAAGATATTCAATTATAAATTCAATGGTCATGATCATACCAGTCACAATTCAACTTTGCACTACAGGCCAAAGAGAAACCTAGTCATGATCATACCAATAATCTACCCATCTTTACACTCAAGTGAAAGAGAATATCATCATTAGGGTTATAAAAATGTTATATATGATAATAAAAAAAATATGATCAACATATAGTTTTAATCTCAAGAGTAATATTCATAAATCAACTATAATTTGGTCAGAAAAAGAAACCAATTTTGTCGTGAATAGTACCCGTGAATAGTAACTCGTGAATAGTAACTCATAAATAGTAAACCCGACACAAAAAGGTAGAAATTCCACAATAAAATCCATACCAGTATTTCGGTATAATGATATTGAAAGAATAATATTTCTTAAGCTTATAAATAATTTTTTTAAATTGTTTACCCTTTACTAAATAAAGCATTTAATCATTCTAAAATACCAAACTCATAAAATTTCATCACCAATAACCAAAACCCTCATCAGAAATCTGCATATACCTCATATAGGATTCTCAAGCCATAAAATCCTATTTTCTAATTTCCTTACTTCACAAAACATATTTAATTCATTTACTCATAACTAGACCATTTTCATGAAAAATACCAAATCAGTTCCAAATATATTTCTTTTCTGAGATTTAGCATAATATAGTCCCATAGTGAACATATATTTTTCTCAGAATTTTTAAAAGTCATTTACTATTTTTCATATGACCAAAACAGCCGAATATTTAGACATTTATCAAAAATTATACTTTTGTCCAAAAATTCTGAAATTTACAGAGTATACTTCTATCATATACATGTACTCCCAATAAAAATTTCATCAATTTTGGAGTTAACCACAAGGAATTATAAGCGATTACTTTTAAAATAGTCTTTTCTCATAAAATTCATAACTCTCAATCTATACATCCAAAAATCACCATTTTTGGACACAATCAAGAAAACTCATCAAAATATCATTTCAAATTTTTCCAGAATTTTTGAAGTTCAGAAAAATTACGAAACTGAAAATCATAACAACCCTTAAAATCCCTTACTATCCCTTACTATCCCTTACCTCAAAAGAGCAGTACTTCTGATCGGGTATGCAAAGCCGAAGGAAACTTGCACTGAATAGCAACTCTCAAAGTATCTAAATACTCACAAAATATGCTTCATAATATAGAGAGAGAAAGAGAGAAAACTTGTTTCTGGTGTGATTTTCAATTCTAACTTAGCCCTCTATTTATAGGAAAATTTTAGTAGGCTTGACCTGCAACCTGATGGCTTTACCTGCTACTATTCCCACCCACCACATTTAAAATATAATTCAGCACATTTCTTCACCAACCATAAGTGGGGCCCACCAATTCTAGAATTTTCCACCAAAAATGATTTATAACCTGATTTCCGAATCAACCACCTCTTAAAATTCATAACAAATCATACGTTCATTTTTAACGGTTCAAAATTTGTGGGCATATACTCAACTTATATATGTATAACATATCTAAAAATTACCACGATCCAACGGCCGGATTAAAAATTATAACCCTCGCAAAATATCTCAAAAACCCTGATTTTTAATACCTCCAATCCGACAAAAATACGGATAAAAACCTCAACATTAACTCCTTTATTTTTAACCACAAAAATATATCCCTCATTTATATCCACATAATATAAATATTTCCTCATCATATGAATCAATAATTAATTATTCACAAATAATATTACAGAATCACATTTATGACAACCAGGCCGTTCCCAGGAAAGAGGGGGCTTTCCAATAAGGATTTCTCCTTACTAGCGCGCAATTAGATGACCAAACCTCTCCTTAGACAGAACTTTCTAGACATTGCCAATAATGCTATCTAATAATATTATTCAAATAATATGAATTATTGATCTGATAATAGAAAATACTGTGCAGCAACAATTATTGAAACAAAAATAATATAAAATATCAACGCAGCAATTATTGAATCAATAAAGTAAAATATTGAACAGTAATTACTGTAACAATTATTGAGTAGTGCCTTCTTACGTAAGAATCAATAATTTTAAAAATACTGTGCAATACCGTGTGCTACTGTGCAATAACGCGTATTACTGTATTTTAACCACCGGGTATTCCAACAGTGTTAACGGTAACAAATACGCCGTTATTTGTAAAAACTCAAATTTGTTGTTTTCTTCACCCGACAGTTATTCGTTATGGGGCCCACAAATAGCTGCGCCGTCGTACGAATATTCCCCGACAGAAAGAATATTCCACGACCAAACGAATATTCCCCGACAACAATGATTATTTTATAACCACTTGCTTATTTTGAAAAAAAATTTATATTTCACCCATAACTTTAAACTTTTATCAATTTAACCATTTACTGAATAGTAATTATAAGAAAAATTGAATACTTTTATTTCATAAAATTCGGGGTCTTACATAAAGAGCCCCGAACCTTTCGCTGGTGACTTCCTTATGTGGGATGCACCGAAGCCAGACTTTCCGTAGGGGACACCATGAATAACAGTGACAAGTTGATAGGTATCAATGTGAGGTGCTATCCAAGTAAAGGGATGAGATTCACAGTTGGTATCAAAGTTTAGGGATATGATCCCTGACTGAGATTTGAGGCTAGAACTAGGAGGGGAGAGACGGGTAAATCCTTCGGAAGTATGACCTACCTAAGCTTATGTGTTATTTAATTGGTCGGTCAGAATATATGTATAATATGTGGCATATCAATTAACCCTTATTTTTTAGTAGTGTTTGAAAATGACATTTTAAAATGTTGAGATATGCAATGGAGCACATGAGACCGTTGAGTCACCACCGATCAATAACCAGGATATTGTGCATCAGTAAGGCAATAATCCTCATGTAAACAACAATACCGACCAAATGATGAACGATGGGATGTTTATAAACTTTCTGCAATTCACGCAACAACAGGCGAGAGAGACTCCTGTTCAAAATGCAGGTGGAAACACTGGCAACTCTCGAATGGTCACCGCTAAGCAATTCAAGGAGCTGGGACCACCAGAGTTTTTGGGAAAGCCAGAGCCACTTAAGTTAGAGACATGAATTAAGCAGATCACCAAGATATTTGCTGTCTTTGGATGATCTGAGGAGCAAAAGATTCCCTTTGCCACCTTCATGTTGCGAGGAGAGGTAGATTATTGGTGGAAATCTGTAAAATGTACTCAGCCTGCCCCACTAAAGATGTCTTGGGAGAAATTCCAAGAATTGTTCAACGACAAGTACTTTCCTGAAAGTATTCGTCACATGAAGGAGGTAGAATTCATCAAGCTGGACCAAAATAATATGACCGTATCGCAGTACGAGGCTAAGTTTGCGGAGTTATCCCAGTTTGCATCCCATTTGGTAGATAATGAGGAGTGTATGACGCGGATGTATCTAAGAGGTTTGAAACCCGAAATACGTCAGTACCTCATTTCTCACGAACTTTGCTTGTGTTCAGATGTTGTGAATAGGGCTCAGTTATTGGAGCGCGATAATGAGTCAGCCTAACCAAGTGATAACAGCCAACAAAACTATAATACTATTGGTAGCAGTCATCAAAGCGGTGACAACAAACATGAAGGAAATCAACATGCCAGAAATGGTAACCATTTCGGTGGTAATCCTGGCCAAGATAATAGGAGTGGAAGTTTCAAAAAGAGGAGATTCAACAATGATGGAAAGACAGCAGCACTAGCACCTGTTCTCAAGGAAAGAGAACGACCACCGGTCGTATACTACAAATGCGGAGGGGAGGGACACATCAGTCCAAACCGTACGCAGCAACCCAAAGCGTGTTACAATTGCAGAAGAGAAGGTCACTTAGCCCGATTTTTTCATGTAGTGAAGTCTGTTAGGAATATACATGAGAATGTTACTCATATTTATATATGATTTGATTATGATATAAATGAATGAATATGCAAGTATGCTTGCATTAAGGAAAGCTGTACATTCCTTTGATAGATAATAGGAATATATGTACAATGACTTAGAATGAATTGATCAAATATGTTAGGTTGATCCTACATAAGCAAAACACATTTGTAAAGTCCTTAAAAAGAAATGATGTACAAAGACTATAAATATAGAAAGATCAAGCTTGTTAGGTTGATCTTATAATGTAATATATAAGCATGTCTGATCATCGAACACTGCACCAGCATCATAGTCTGCCAGGAGGGTTAAGGAATACTCGAGAACTATCATGGCAGAATCGTAGTCTACAAGATAGTAATTCTTGGAGTTCGTTGTCTGCTAGGAGAGACGAGGAAGGATCGTAGTGTGTCGAGAAGAACTTTGTCAGAGTCGTAGTCTGCTGAGGAAGTCATGTTAAGAATCATATAAATAGCCTGTCTAAGAGCCATCCGAGCATCTGCCAGAGCCAAGTCAAGAATCGTAGGTCACACTAAAAGTAGTGGAGGCTACTGATCATATCAGAGGCAGAGATTGTAGTCGAGCTAGATATACGAGGACAACAAGCATAAAGACAAAAATTGTAATCTGTCAAGATCTGATCTCAGAGTCGTAGTGTCTGCAGAACTGAAGCTAAATCGTAGACTGCAGAGCTAAGGCTTCAACAGAGGTGCTCACAACGCCAAGGCAGAATTGTAAAGTCAACACGATTCTCAACAAATGAGCACTCCCAGAATATCCAAAGTATGAAGCCTCTGGACTGAGTTGCAAAGATACATTCCACCTTAAGGAAACTAGAGAGCACTCAACGAATGGCTTACAAGTAAATAGAAGATCATAATACTAATTTAATCAGCATCCTGATTGAATAATGAAGCCATTTAAGGGAAGTCTTCCACAAGCAATAGTAAGAAGACTTCAAATGATGTGAATGACTAAAGGAAGTTAGCAATGCAGTAGCTGCCAAGATAAACAAAAGATGACTATCATAGATACAACTATGATCGTAGTGCTTGCTAGGATAGAAGCAGAAATTAAAGGGGTCTATAACAGAGACACTGGCCAACCTATATAGAATAGACATAGAAGATTAATCATGGGTCAGACCATTGATGATATGTGAACGGGAGATCACAAGGAGAAAGAGACTGAGCATGACAAACCTGATAAGTCTTGAAGATTAAGGAAGGGCCAAAATAATCAGACAGGTTGTCAGTACCCATTATAAGTAAAGGCAAATAGAAGTATTGAAGCATTGCATAAGTGAAGGAAGAAGTGTTCTACATTGAAGTTCCAATGAACACTCTTCAGAATCGTAGTGTTGTCTCAACCAGTCAATGAGCAACATTCAACAAGACACACTATGATTAGGTCCAAGAACATCTGTATCAGAATCGTAGAGTTTGGTCAACTGAAGATTGAAGCATTAACAACGGTTTAATTCGAAGATTGATATTCGAACGTTGCTAATTGAGAGCATCGATGCAGAAGGATAATTTTTGATGTTCTGATTGAGAGGTCATAAAGGAGAAATAAAGGAGACTACCAGCGTGACACGGAAAGGTGGCATCTTTGAGGCGGTAGGTAAGGTAGCAGACTGTTGTGTCATTAAAGTCATAAAGGAGCTGTCACGTCACATCAAGCAGTCTGCACCAAATAACTCGAGATCTGCCAAGCAATGCAAATAGCTCCCAACGACTATATTCCAACGGAAAGATTATGAAGGAGTATATATCAGCTAGAGCTTCAAAGATGAAAATTGGTTGAAAAGAAGAATCGTTGAGTTGCTAGATGCTATATTGTTGACTCTACGAGTTCCACCAAAGTTGAACAGAACAAGTCTTAGTGATAGTGAGACTACGAAGGTGGAAGTGAAGCAGATTTGAAGAAGGACTTGAACAGACTAAAGCTTCACTCAACAAGGATGAGAATGCCACTGAAGATGGTAGTTAAGTGAGAGCCGAGAAAGCCAAGAAGATAGCATTTAGAAAAATGGCAGACCACAAAGAAGATCCAAAGAGCCACTCTACAAATCACCATGAACCAAAAGCTAAAACAGAACAGAAGCAGAACCATTTATGCATACCATTTAAGAATGGTTCAGGGAATGCTAAGTGCCAGACATAGTCTACCAGGAGCTCAAAAACTTAGCAAACCTAAATGGTGATGGTGCACAGCTGACATCGGATGAAGATGGGATGAACAGTATGAAGATCAGCTGCACAAGAGAAGAGGTGGTCCAAACTCTACGAAGAATGGAAAGAGAACCAAGTCAAGCTGCTAAGTATAAAAGGTGTTCAACCTTCAAGACATCTTAGCAGCAAAGCACCAACAACAACTACAACAACAATAAGTAGTCAGGGCCTGAGGGGTCCTTGTCCAGAGGGACTAAATGAAGTTCTAAGCCTGCTTGGCTTGAAGAGTTCGTAAAGAACTAGAGTTCCAAGTCTGCTGGGCTTGGAGAGTTCTTAGTGACTTGAAGTTCCAAGGCTGCTGGCCTTGAAGGTATCTTAGTGATTCAGGGTGATGCCCTTCCTTAGTGGAATTCCTGCTTGTTGAAGCAAAATAGTGGATTATAAGCTTGAGTCTCTGAACCACTTAAAATCCCTCGTGTCATTTACTTTCTGACATTTACATTATGTACCTAACTGCTATAAATGTTATGTATGTATTAACTACTTATAACTAAACTAACTCCACGAACAATGTATGGATGTTCATGAATATATCAATGAATGAGATCTTTTACTTATTCCACTATGCATGATAAGATTCTTAGGTTTGTCATATGCTAATTCATTAGCAATACAAAATAATCAGGAAAAGTATTTGAAATGAAAAAGATCTATTCAACCCCCACTTCTAGATCTATTGTGTGCCTACTAGGAACTAACAAAGTCAAGTCCAGCTGGAATGGAGACACTAAAAGCTGTCCCAAACAAGTCAAAGCTGGTAGTTCATGAGAGAGCGTTTTGACCTCCCAAAAAGTGAGGAACTCGAACAAGGTTTTCACGGGTAAGCTAATCATAAATTCTTGCGAAGTCTATACCTTATTTGATACTGGTTCTACCCATTCTTTTATTTCACCTACTTGCGCTCAACGTTTAAATTTGACTCCAGAGAAATTAGACTATAACTTATCTGTTAAAACTCCATTGGGAGAAACCTTCGTTACATCCACTATTTATAAATCTTATTTGATTCAAATCTGCACCCTCACGTTACCTGTCGATCTTATTTCTTTTAAAATACTTGTATTTGATGTGATTTTAGGGATTGATCAGGTCCAAGAACATCTGCATCAGAATCTTAAAGTTCAGTCAACTGAAGATTGAAGCATTGACACCGGTTTAATATGAAGACTAATATTCGAACGTTGCTAATTGAGAGCATCGATGCAGAAGGACAATTTCTGATGTTCTGATCGAGAAGTCATAAAGAAGAAATAAAGGTGACTACCAGCCTGACACAAAAAGGTGACATCTCTGTGGCGGTAGGTAAGGTAGCAGATTGCTGTGTCAGTAAAGTCATAAAGGAGCTGTCACATCACATCAAGTAGTCTACACCAAATAGCTCGAGATTTGCGAAGCAATTCAAATAGCTCCCAACGGCTATATTCCAACGGAAATATTGTGAAGGAGTATATATCAGCTAGAGCTTCAAAGATCAAAAGTGGCAGAAAAGAAGAATCGTTGAGTTGCTGGAATGCTGTATTGTTGACTCTACGAGTTCTACCAAAGCTGAACAGAATAAGTCTCAGTGATAGTGAGACTACGAAGGTGGAAGTAAAGTAGATTTGAAGAATGACTTGAACAAACTAAAGCTTCACTCAACAAGAATGAGAATGCCATTGAAGATGGCAGCTAAGCTGAGAGCTGAGAAAGCCAAGAAGATAGCATTCAGAAAAGTTGTAGAGCACAAAGAAGATCCAGAGAGCCACTCTATAAATCACCATGAACCAAAAGCTAAAACAGAACAGATGAAGAACTATGTCTGCATACCATTCAAGAAGGATTAGGGAATGCTAAGTGCTAGACAAAGTCTACGAAGAGTTCGAAGACTTAGCAAACCTAAATGGTGATGGTGCACATCTGACATCGGATGAAGATGACATAAACAATATGAAGATCAGCTGCACTAGAGAAGAGGTGGTCCAAACTCTATGCAGAATGCAAAGAGGACTAAGTCAAGCTGCTAAGTACAAAATATGTTTAAGCTTTAAGACATCTTAGCAGCAAAGCACCAACAAGTACGACACCAACAAGTAGTTAGGGCCTGAGGGGTCCTTGTTCGGAGGGACTAAATGAAGTTCCAAGCCTACTGGGCTTAAAGAGTTTGTAAAGAACTAGAGTTCCAAGTCTGCTTGGCTTGAAGAGTTCTTAGTGAACTGAAGTTCCAAGGCTGCTGGCCTTGAAGGAATCTTAGTGATTCAGGGTGATGCCCTTTCTTAGTGGAATTCCTGCTTATTCAAGAAGAAGAGTGGAATTAGGAGCTTGAGTCTCTGAACCACTTAAAATCCCTTGTGTCATTTAATTTTTGTCATTTACATTATGTACCTAACTGCTATAAATGCTATGTATGTATTAACTACTTACAACTAAACTAACTCCACGAACAATGTATCTATGTTCATGAATATATCAATAAAGATGATCTTTTACTTATTCCGCTGTACTTGATAAGATTCTTAGGTTTGTCATATGCTAATTCATTAGCAATACAAAATAATCAGGAAAAGTATCTGAAATAAAAAGGATCTATTCAACCCCCCCTTCTAGATTTATTGTGTGCCTACTAGGAACTAACAATTGGTATCAGAGCAGGTTCTCAGGCTATATTCAAAAGCTAATCACTTTGAGGCTGATCCTAGGCACAAACATTGTTCTAAACTTAGTTTAGTAGTAAGTCACTTGTAAATGCAGATGAGCTCACATGTTGGAAATAATGTGTACAGGTAAATGTTTATATACACTTGAAGCTGCTCAGATTGGTCCATGTTCTTAAATGCCATAGCAACAAGACCAATCCTTGTCCACAGTCATTCTCATAGTCTAAAGACCAGAGATGGGAGGTCAAGAGGCATCAACAATAAAGAGTCAAGCATCCACCAGTCTGAAAGATGAAAGGCCATATGTGCTAAGAAATACTTATCCAGAGGAGAAAGAAGAATTTCTCAACTATGTATTTTGCTAACCAACAGCTGGATGTGAACCTTGAGGTTCAAGGTTGTCAAAGAACTAAGGATGCCAAGATTTTCTTAGCTTACATCTTCAAGACTATGACTGATTGATCGAAGGACAACTTGAGCAACAAGCTATCAAAAATGAATGAAAAACAATATGCACATCAATGCCTAACCTCATTATATCAAGATATATGACTGTCAAGAAACTGACAGTGGAAAGGTACGGTTCCTCATCAATATAAATGTGTACATCATGTTGCATCACCTTATGTACTATAACAGTATTCTATCAAGAGACCATACTCTTCCTAAAAAGGGGAAGAGAGAAAGTACACTAAGGTTGGAAACTCAACTACTAACAAACTTTCTCTCCATCCAAGTTTTTGGTTGAAGATAACATCTTGAAAGAAGTTTGAAATAGGTCATAAGCATATCAAGATTTAATTAATCTTAAGTGGAGTAATCCTTGCTAAAGGGTTAGTATGTATGTACAAACCTATGTTCTAGGTTTTTGATAATACATAGAGTGTGATCAGTTTTACAAGAGTATCTTGAAGATTCGTAGAAACTGATCATCTCCATGAATCAACCAAATACAAATAAGTGATAGAGTTGATTCTCACTCTGTGAACATTTAAAATCTGTGAACATAACCAAGCAAATGATGAAACCATCAAAGAAAAAGAGTGTCTTATTAAAGTGGTTAATCTTACACACACTCATAATCATGTATTTTAAAATGTCATATCTAAATTGGATACATGCATAAATATGATTGTTGATGATCAATGTGATGGTAATTCAAATATATGAGAAATAGGGATTGTGGAAACTAACCTAGCAGGACCCATTTAACCATAGGTACCAACAATAGAAATTTATCTAACCTGCATGTACTTGGTCTATCTGACCACACTAAGGAATGCTGAAGCAGATGACTTCAATCAAGAAGATTCAACCAGTTGGAGGCTTAAGACATTTCAGAAATGTTCTTGAAAAAATCATTCTTTGTCAAAGCCTATTCTTGAAGACTTGCTAAGCTAACATGTATAAAGCTCACATGATTGCTGATCTCCATGTGGAAGTAGACCATTCATGTTAAGATGAAAAGGGTCTTATATGCTTATTCATGCAAAGCACATCATCTGAGAAGAACCCTCGAGGAAGTTCACATTAGAGGATCATCGAGCATTGATCACGAAGAACTCATCATAGAAGTAGAACTCCACGAGTACAATCTGTTAAAGAGCTTAAGGAAAATCGCAGTGTTCTCTACGATCAAGACTAAGTCTAGCCTGTGTAACACAACACACAGCGGTTATGGTAAAATGATCTCAATCGTAGTATCCCTTCAATCAGCATCAAAGTTCGCAGTTCTGATTCTGAAGAAAGTATAAAGGTTGTGTATAAGCCAAAGAAAAGGACAAAGAGGCTTGTCAGGAAGAAATGATAGAACCAGATGATGATATTGAGGAAGTACAGCCTGGAAGGGAAGAATATGGAAGAACAATTAGAGATATGGAGATGATGAAGCTCAGGGAGCAAAAATGAAGAAGTAGAATTCTTGCCAGAAGATCTGAGATAAGCTCAAAAGAAAAGTCAATCATAGTGCATGTCTATCGACCACACCACGATCATTAAAACCACTTATGTCGAGTTCATGTAGAATAGAAGCTAACCCTAAACAGCAATATACTAGTTACAAAGTTCCAAAACTTTGTGGCTAATGAACCAAATAAAGATCCATAGTCAGTAGGAACGTCTCAAAACATTCCACTGATAACCATATCAACCACCTAACTTAAAATCGTGGAGTGCCTACAATCAAACATCTGATCGTAGTGTAAGAGCAGGAGGACACTAAGATTACAGACAACACAAAAAAAAATTCAACACCAATATATATCAAGAGTTAGTAGATGAACTCCCCAGCAGAGAGAGCAAATGTGATATCATTGCTAATCATGTATAAATTTCTTCATCTGGTAAGAGCCTCAGGGACAAACCTGACCCTTAGAACTGAGCTAAGAGGTTGGTCCTTCTTGAGCAACCTTATCTCAGAAGGAAGGCTAATATGGAATGCATCATAAGATTCTCTGCTGAAGCAAGCAACATCTCATCAGAAGATTACAAGCTGCAAATGAGAATTGCTAATCCTTTAGAGTCTAATGGAGAAATTGTCTATTAAAGCATGACCACAAACTACAATCATCGAAGAAGATGCAAAGGTTGGAGACTAATCTGGGAAATCGTGGAGTACTGAACCAAGTGATAAGTCACTCCACAGATTGAAGAAGTCAATAGTCAACAGAAGAAAAGTCAAATTTGGATAACGAACACGATGGAGGAGTTATAGATTGTGACCTATTAGTGACTTACAATTGTCCCACTAAGAAACGTGGAAGGAAAATTTACAAGAGGAAAATTCAAATAATTGGCAATTTCATTTAAGCGGGTTCTTCAAAAGATGCAAGCCTGTCAAATCCATACCTAGGCAAAACCTAAACACCTCCAAACATCCAGACCCTCTCAAACAATTATCAAACTGAAAATCGCTTCCTGACATATCATAAGATCCTCCCAAAGTCATAAACCCAAAAAATACTAACTCTTCAAATGGCAGATTGGCGAGTAATCATTGGCATTCAGCTCGGAACTAAGACGTTTGAGAAATCTAAGAAGACGTTTAGAGATATTCTTGAACTTATGAAGAAGGCTGGATTCTCAGAATGTCTTGAGTTAAACACTCAAATATATGTCGACCTGGTTAAAGAATTTCACTCCAACGCAACCATAAATTCTGGAACCCTTTCTACCAAGGTCAAAGGTCAGATTCTAAAGCTAAAATCTTCTAGCATCAATCAATGCTTAGGTTTTCCTGACCTAGTTCTGAAAAGCCTTGATGAGGTCAACACTGAAAAAGCTAAGAAGATTATGCAGTACAGAAGAAACCCTAGTCTGAAGGACATGAAGAAAAAGGAGTTTCCTAAAAAATTCGAGTTCCTTGCAGAGATAGTGGGCAAATGTATCCTATGCAAGGACACTACACATGACATTGTGAGTGATCAACAACTAAAGATCATGTCTGCAATAGTTCTAGAGAAGCGTATCAACTTTTGAGTTATCCTGCTTGACCAAATGTCCAAATGGATGGATAAGGCAGAGAAGAAAAGGTTAACAGAAAAACCCATAACGAAGGTTTTCCATGGAAGGTTATTGAGTATCATTTTGAAGAAGAAGCTAAAAAATAAAATTAAGGATGATGAAGGTGAAGCCCTTAATAGCCATAAAGTGATGACTACACAGCTGTTTGAAAATTGGAAGAAGAACCCAATAGAGAACAAAAAGCTAATAATATATGGCATCATCAACAAAAGCACTACGAAGAAAAGGAAGGCAAGTGCCATGAAAGAGGGGGAGCTATCATTCACTGAAAAATCAGACATCCCTGAGTCCAAATATGTGAGGCCACCGAAGAAGAAAACTAAGGTATAAAAAATTCCAAACCAGTTCCCCAAACAAGTCTATCCACTAAAGAAGAAAACTTATAGTCAGAAGATGAGAAGGGAACTGAGAGTTTCAAGGATGAATCCTCAAGGAGCAAGTCCACTAATGAAGAAGAAGTTGAATCCAAGAAGGAGAAACCTGAACCTATGAAATGAATAGCTAAATCTGGTGATGAAGAAGAATGTACAAGTCCTATGGCTAACACTCAGAGTAGCCACTCTGCTGATGAAGAAAGTTCAAAAGCTGAAACAATTAGATCTCCTACTGCTAAAGCCCTAACAAGTTCATCTGATGGTTCAAAAGATGTTGAGTCTAAAGAAGAAAGATCTGCTCCTACTATTACTGAACATCAAAGAAGTTCATCTAATGATTTAGAGGCTTCAAATTCTGAAGAAGGAAAAGAGTCTAAAACTCCTGAAGCTGAACCCCCAAGAAGAAGGAAGAGCAACAAACTGATTGCTCAAATAGTTTCAAAAAGGGGAGAATTATTTCCAAAGACAATTGAAATCAGTGATGATGAGGCTGAATCTAAGGGAGGAGATGCCAAGGGAAAAAGGAAGAATATATCAGCGAAGGCTAGCAGTAAAAAGCTCAAGATTACAGAGCTAGAAGAGGCTAGTAAGTCTGCAAAGACTAGCCTTGATGAGAAGAATAATGATCAAATGAAGGAACAAACTGATGAGTCCATTGAAGGAAGTTTACACAGGTCTAACTCTAGTTCAGGACATAAAGAAGGTGGAAAGACTCCAGTTCTGCAGAAGAAGAGCCAGAAGATTTTCACATTCCCTACCTTGTTCATTGCAAGAGAAGAGTTGTAGTGGAAGTTGATGAAGAACCACTAGATGTGCTTCCCCGCAGATGGGTTAATCATGGAGATGAAAGGCTAAATGTGGTGATGATGACCTCACAAAATTTGCTCAATAATTGTAAGGCTATGAAGCTGGACACTTCAACTGTGATATATGAGCCTGAAGTTAAGAATCATGCAATAAGGTGGGTTTAATCTCATATGCCATGGGTAAAGGCATCCCTCACTGAAGAAAACAACTATCTCACATGGGTCTTCTCTCACCTTCCCAACCTAGAGCTGGTGGCATAGAACTTCCCAAGAGTAAAGAAGTTTGCAAATCAGATGATCAAGGACTAGTCTCACTTCAAAATCTATCAACATACTAGAAATCATTACATTCCCTACGATTATCGTGTAGGTTCAGATGGCAGACGTATTATACCCAAGTCCATTATTATAGAGTCCCCTCACTCTACCAATGAAGAAGATCATGCTGAGTTTGAGAAATTCTATGCTAATCCGACAGTGTTGAATGCCAATTCTTCATCCTTCAACAACGATTGGTACTCAACGATTTATCATATTCTCACTACCTTTGAGAGTATGTTCAAGAGTGAGAATCGTAGAGTCCAACCAGATGTTCAGCAGGAGGCTAACCAAATAGCTGATCAGACGGAGAATGAATAACCTGATGCCAGATCTTCTCAAAAGCAAGAGTTGCTAAAGAACTCTGAAGGACATGTCAACAGGAGAAGACAATGAGCTATCCAAAAGGCTTCAAGCCTGACTCTCAAACATATCCCTTAAGCTTCAACTAAGGGATCAAGTTTTTCTGAAGGTAATGAATGATCAGAAGGAAGAAGCTCTACGAGCTTAGAAGGCTAATGAAGAGCAAATTCTATCTCTCTCTAACAAGATTGACAATCTGAATCAGTCTTTTTCCCTACAAGTTGAGCTAAGCCAACAAGAACTCAAGAATAAGGTTGGTAACTCATCTCACCTGATGGAGCAGATGTGGAGCAGCTCTCACAAGTGATTAATGACAAAAAAGGGGAGAAAAAGAGATATAGAAAGAGGCACTCAAGGAGGAGTAAGGAGAAAAGAATGAAGGAAGAAAAGAAGGCCAAGAGCAGAAAGGCAACGGAGGAGAAGAAGAAGACAACAACAATAAAAGCAAAGTCATCATCTAAGGGGTAGCCAAAGGATGATGATCCCATGAACACAGAGTTTGAGGGGGAGCCAAACAAAGACGTAGAGCATACACCAGAACCAAACCTAGAGCAAGATAAAATAATGGAGCATGAATCTAAAGAGGGGTAGATAAAAGAAGAAAAAGAAGAAAAGAAAGATGAGTAGCTGAGTAGCTGATCAACAGACATCTTAGAGACACACATGTAGCCAAAAAGGTACATCTCTATCTAATTATGTATGTTCTGGATCCAAGATGTAGAGTGTCATAGTTTATGTAATTTTATATTATCATCAATGACATTCATACTTATCTGTTTTAGAAATACAGCTGCTCACTGTATATAAGATTCATTCATCTCATGCATATGCACTAATTATTTTTGTCATAATCAAATAGGGAGAGATTGTTAGGAATATACATGAGAATGTTACTCGTATTTATATATAATTTGATTATGATATAAATGAATGAATATGCAAGTATGCTTACATTAAGGAAAGCTGTAAAGTTCTTTGATAGATAATAGGAATATATGTATAAAGACTTAGAATGAATTGATCAAATATGTTAGGTTGATCCTATATAAGCAAAACAACTTTGTAAAGTCCTTAAAAAGAAATAATGTACAAGGACTATAAATATAGAAAGATCAAGCTTGTTAGGTTGATCTTATAATATAATATATAGGCATGTCTGATCGTCGAACACTGCACCAGCATCGTAGTTTACTAGGAGAGTCGAGGAAAACTTGAGAACTATAAAGGCAGAATCGTATTCTGCAAGATAGTAAATCTCAGAGTTCGTTGTCTGCTAGGAGAGACGAGGAAGTACCGTAGTGTGTCGAGAAGAACTTTCTCAGAGCCGTAGTCTACTGAGGAAGTCATGTTCAGAATCATAGAGATAGCCTATCTAAGAGCCAACCGAGCATCTGCCAGAGCCAAGTCAAGAATAGTAAGCCACATTTGAAGTAGTGGAGTCTACTGATCATATTAGAGGCAGAGATCATAGTCGAGCCAGATCAGACGAGGACAACAAGCATAAAGATAGAAATCATAGTTTGTCAAGATCTGATCTCGAAGTCGTAGTGTCTGCAGAACCAAAGATAAATCGTAGTCTGCAAAATTAAGGCTTCAACAGAGGTGCTCACAATGCCAAGGCAGAATTGTAGAGTTAACATGATTCTCAACAAATGAGCACTCCCAGAATTTCCAAAGTATGAAGTATTTGTTGTAAGTTTAGTTTATTACATGGACCCCCACTTACCCATTTTTTAAAATTGTCAGTAGAAAGTTATCTCAGTTTTGTTACTTATATATATATATATATGTGTGTGTGTGTGTGTGTGTGTGTGTGTATGTGTGTGTGTGTTTGTGTGTATGTGTGTGTGTGTATGAATGTGTGTGTGCATGTGTGAAAGTGTGTGGGTGGATAATATATATATATATATATATATATATAATATAAGTTTTATTTTTTATATAAAATAGAATATATTATATTTTATTATGTATAGTGTTGCATAATACTGCATAGTGTTTACATAGTGCTGCATAGTAAAATCAATTTTTTTAAAGTTTCAACCGAACGTCGCCCGTGAATTTTCAATTACTGTTCACCCATGATTTTCTAATTCAAATAGTATCCTATCATTCTTATATAAATAGGATGCTTAGTTTAGAAATGAAAATCACACTAGAATCAGAGAATTCTTCTTCTATAATATTGAGCATATTTTTTTAGAGTTTAAGGAAGCTTTGAGTGTAGAAAACAGTGCAAGTTTTCTTCAAGAATATTCCCGCTATACTAGTAAGAAATACTCTCCTTTTAAGGTAAGGGATATTATTTTTGTTCAATATTCGTAAGAAATAATATTTTCTTTCATACTCTGTAGTATGTAAGTAATATTATTTCGTTTCGTATTCTTAATTCTACACTCATTATTTTAAGTATTGCTTCTATATTCCTTGAAATTTGCTCTTCATCTAGTATCATTTCATAAGAATATTTTTCTAAACATTCTTATTAAATTTTAATCTTTTCATGCCGGAGTACTATTCACAGGGTACTATTCACGAAATACTATTCACAAGGTACTATTCACCCGTGATACTATTCACGACAAAAATTGATTTCTTTTCTGTCTAAATTATTTTTGATACAAGAATATTATTCTTGAATTTTACTCCACAAAGCAGTTATCATGTTAACAATTTGGACATTTTTAAACTTTGGATAAATTAAAAATCTTTAATATTTATCCTTGATTTCGTTTGATTGATGCTTATATCATTGTCATCATCCTCAAGCTTATATTGTCATGAAAGTCATCTTTGGCCCGTAGTGCATAGATGGACTGTTGGTTGCTATAATTATGACCAGGAATTAAGTATCAGTATAATCATGACCTGTAATATTACAAATGATGTGGTAAAAGTCGTCATTGCCCCGTAGTGCATTGATGGACAGTTGTTGGCATGATCATGACCACTAGTGGTAATAACGAATATCCTTGGCCCGTAGTGCATGGATAATTCGTGGATGTGATACTAATGAATATCATTGGCCCTTAGTGCATGGATAATTCTGTGATGTGGATTATTTATTAAGTTGTGTTACAACGATAAAATATTGACGATGAACTTTTAAATCATAGAAGATAGTAGATATCATGCTCTACTTAACTCTTTTATTGGATTGTTTGTTCCGCTGTAGTTAAACTTGTTGTCTATTGTATTCTATTAGTTCAACACTTTTTAAGCCTAACGATAATTTATTCTCCATTATCTTAGTCATAATATTCTTTACTGGGCTAGTTGAGCTCACCCTTTGCTTTTATTGTTCTCTTCAAGAAATGAGAACATAGCCGGGACTAGTCGGGGAATGGAGTGATGGTCCAAGATGGTGGCTATAGTAGTCCTCACTATTCTATGAAATAGTGTGATAATAAATGTAATGAGGACTCCATTTGAGTTTGGATATTGTCTACGAGACAATATTCATGTTAAAACTCTCAGCTACGTTTTGCCGTATTGTATAAATGAAGTTTATATTTAAATTATGTACCATGTATTTGGCGACTCAGAATGGGTTGTGTATGCCTATTTTGGGGGCGTCACAGTTAGTATCAAAACTATAAGTAAAGAGCCTCGAGCCTTTCGCTGGTGACTTCCTTATGTGGGATGCACCGAAGCCAAACTTTCCGTAGGGGACACCGTGAATAACAGTGGCAAGTTGATAGGTATCAATGTGAGGTGCTATCCAAGTAAAGGGATTAGAGTCACAGTTGGTATCAAGCTTAGGGATATGATCCCTGACTGAGATTTGAGGCTAGAACTAGGAGGGAAGAGACGGGTAAATCCTTCGCTAGTATGACTTACCTAAGCTTATTTGTTTTTTAATTGGTCGATCAGAATATAGGGATAATATGTGGCATGTCAATTAACCCTTATTTTTTGGTAGTGTTTGAAAATGACATCTAAAAATGTTGATATATGCAATGGAGCACATGAGATTGTTGAGTAACCACCGATCAATAACCAGGATAATGTGCATCAGTAAGGCAATAATCCTCATGTAAACAACACCGACCAAATGATGAACGATGGGATGTTTAGAAGCTTTCTTCAATTCATACAATAATAGACGAGAGAGACTCCTATTCAAAATGAAGATGGAAACACTAGTAACTCTCGAATGGTCACCGCTAAGCAATTCAAGGAGCTGGGACCACCAGAGTTTTTGGAAAAGCCAAAGCCACTTAAGTTAGAGACGTGGATTAAGTAGATCACCAAGATATTTGCTGTCTTAGGATGCTCTGAGGAGCAAAAGGTTCCCTTTGCCACCTTCATGTTGCGAGAAGGCGTAAATTATTGGTGGGAATCTGGAAAATGTACTCAGCCTGCCACACTAAAGATGTCTTGGGAGAAATTCCAAGAATTGTTCAACGACAAGTACTTTCCTGAAAGTATTCGTCACATGAAGGAGGAAGGATTCATCAAGCTGGAGCAAAATAATATGATCGTGTCACAGTACGAGGCTAAGTTTTTGGAGTTATCCTGGTTTGCATCCCATTTAGTAGATAATGAGGAGCGTATGACGCGGATGTTTCTAAGAGGTTTGAAACCTGAAATACGTCAATACCTCATTTCTCATAAACTTTGCTTGTATTCAACTGTTGTGAATAGGGCTTAGTTATTAGAGCGCGATAATGATTCAACCTAACCAAAAGATAGCAGCCAGCAAAACGATAATACTATTGGTAGCAGTCATCGAAGCGGTGACAACAAACGTGGAGAAAATCAACACGACAGAAATGGCAACCACTTCGGTGGTAATCCTGGCCAAGATAACAGGAGTGGAAGTTTCAAAAAGAGGAGATTCAACAATGATGGAAAGACAGCGGCACTAGTACTCATTTTCAAGGAAAGAGAATGACCACCGGTCGTATACTACAAATTCGGAGGGGAGGGACACATCAGTCCAAACTGTACACAGCAACCCAAAGCGTGTTACAATTGCGAAAGAGAAGGTCACCTAGCCCCATTTTTTCATGTTATGACGTCTATTAGGAATATACATGAGAATGTTACTCCTATTTATATATGATTTGATTATGATATAAATGAAATAATATGCAAGTATGCTTGCATTAAGGAAAGCTATAAAGTCCTTTGATAGATAATAGGAATATATGTACAAGGACTTAGAATGAATTGATCAAATATATTAGGTTAATCCTACAAAAGCAAAATAGCTTTGTTAAGTCCTTAAAAAGAAATGATGTACAAGGACTATAAATATAGAAAGATCAAGCTTGTTAGGTTGATCTTATAATGTAATAGATAGGCATGTCTGATCGTCGAACACTGCACCAGCATCGTAGTGTACCAGGAGAGTCGAGGAAAACTTGAGAACTATCAAGGCAGAATCGTATTCGGTAAGATAGTAGATCTCGGAGGTCGTTGTCAACTAGGAGACACGAGGAAGGATTGTAGTGTGTCGAGAAGAACTTTCTCAGAGTCGTAGTCTGCTGAGGAAGTCATGTTTAGAATCATAGAGATAGCCTATCTAAGAGCCAACCGAGCATCTGCCAGAGCCAAGTCAAGAATATTAGGCCACACTTGAAGTAGTGGAGTCTACTGATCATATCAGAGGCAGAGATCGTAGTCGAGTCAGAACAAACGAGGAAAACAAGCATAAAGATAAAAATCGAAGTCTGTCAAGATCTGATCTCGGAATCGTAGTGTCTACAGAACCAAAACTAAATCGTAGTCTGCAGAACTAAGTCTTCAACAGAGGTGCTCACAACGCCAAGACAGAATCATAGAGTGAACACAATTCTCAACAAATGAGCACTCCCAGAATATCCAAAGTATGAAGCCTCTGGACTGAGTTGCAAAGATACATTCCATGTTAAGGAAACCAGAGAGCACTCAACGAATGGCTTACAAGCAAACAGAAGATCAGAGTACCAATTCAATCAACATCCTGATTGAATAGTGAAGCCATTTAAGGGAAGTCTTCCACAAGCAATAGTAAGAAGACTTAAGATGATGTGAATGACTAAAGGAACTCAGCAATGCAGTAGCTGCCAAGATAAACAAAAGATGATTATCTTGGATACAACTATGATCGTAGTGCTTGCCAGGATAGAAGCATAAATTGATGGGGTCTATAACAGAGACACTGGCCAACCTATACAGAATAGACATAGAAAATTAATCATAGGTCAGACCATTGATGATATGTGAACGGGAGATCACAAGGAGAAAGAGACTGAGCATGACAAACATGATAAGTCTTAAAGATTAAGGAAGGGCCAGAATAATCAGACAGGTTGTTAGTACCCAATATAAGTAAAGGTAAATAGAAGTATTGAAGCATTGCACAAGTGAAGGAAGAAGTGTTCTACATTGAAGTTCTAATGAACACTATTTAGAATCGTAGTGTTGTCTCAACCAGTTATTGAGCAACATTCAACAAGACACACTACAATTAGGTCCAAGAACATCTGCATCAAAATCGTAGAGTTCAATCAACTGAAGATTGAAGCATTGACAACGGTTTAATCCGAAGACTGATATTCGAACGTTGCTAATTGAGAGCATCAATGTAGAAGGACAATTTCTGATGTTCTGATTGAGAAGTCGGAAAGAAGAAATAAAGGTGACTACCAGCCTGACACGGAAAGGTGACATCTCTGAGGTGGTAGGTATGGTAGCAAACTATTGTGTCAATAAAGTCATAAAGGAGTTGTCACATCACATCAAGCAGTCTGCACCAAATAACTCAAGATCTGCGAAGCATTTCAAATGGCTCCCAACAGCTATATTCCAACAAAAAGTTTATGAAGGAGTATATATTAGCTAGAGCTTCAAAGATCAAAAGTGGCAGAAAAGAAGAATCCTTAAGTTGTTGGAATGCTATATTATTGACTCTACAAGTTCCATCAGAGCTGAACAGAACAAGTCTCATTGATCGTGAGACTACAAAGGTGGAAGTGAAGTAGATTTAAAGAAGGACTTGAACAGACTAAAGCTTCACTCAACAAGGATGAGAATGCCACTGAAGATGACAGCTAAGTGAGAGCCGGGAAGGCCAAGGAGATATCATTCAAAAAAGTGGCAGAGCACAAAGAAGATCCAAAGAGCCACTCTACGAATCACCATGAACCAAAAGCTGAAACAGAATAGATGTAGAACCATATTTGCATACCATTCAAGAAGGGTTCATGGAATGCTAAATGCTAGACATAGTCTACCAAGAGCTCGAAGACTTAGCAAACCTAAATGGTGATGGTCCACAGCTGACGTCAGATGCAGATGAGATGAACAGTATGAAGATCAGCTGCATAAGAGAAGAGGTGGTCCAAACTCTACGCAGAATACAAAGAGGACGAAGTCAAGCTGCTAAGTACAAAAGATGTTCAAGCTTTAAGATATCTTAGCAGCAAATCACCAACAACAACTACAACAACAACAAGTAATTAGGGCCTGAGGGGTCCTTGTCCGGAGGGACTAAATGAAGTTCCAAGCCTGCTGGGCTTGAAGAGTTCGTAAAGAACTAGAATTCCAAGTCTGCTGGGCTTGAAGAGTTTTTAGTGAACTGAAGTTCCAAGGCTGCTGGCCTTGAAGGAATCTTAGTGATTCAGGGTGATGCCCTTCCTTAGTGGAATTCCTGCTTGTTGAAGCGGAAGAGTGGATTAAGAGCCTGAGTCTCTGAACCACTTAAAATCCCTTGTGTCATTTACTTTCTGTCATTTACATTATGCACCTAATTGCTATAAATGTTATGTATAAATTAACTACTTACAACTAAACTAACTCCACGAACAATGTATGTATATTCACGAATATATCAATGAAGGGGATCTTTTAATTATTCAGTTGTGCTTGATAAGATTCTTAGATTTGTCATATGCTAATTTATTAGTAATACAAAATAATCAGGAAAAGTATCTAAAATGAATAGAATCTATTTAACCCCCCTTCTAGATCTATTGTGTGCCTACTGGGAACTAACAAAGTCAAGTCCAGCTGGGATAGAGACACCAAAGGCCATCCCAAACTAGTCAAAACCGGTAGTTCAAGGGAGAGCGTTTGTCGTGACCTCCCAAAAAGTGAGGAACTTGAACGAGGTTATCACGGGTAAGCTAATCATAAACTCTTGTGAAGTCTATACCTTATTTGATACCAGTTCTACCCATTCTTTTATTTCACCTACTTGCACTCAATGTTTAAATTTGATTCCAGAAAAATTAGACTTTGACTTATCTGTTGAAACTCCGTTCGGAGAAACCTTCATTACGTCCACTGTTTATAAATATTGTTTGATTTAAATCGACACCCTCACGTTACCTGTCGATCTTATTTCTTTGAAAATACTTGCATTTGATGTGATTTTAGAGATTGATTGGTTAACTACTCATCATGCTAAAATTAATTATTTTCGTAAGATTGTTAGCTTTCATATTCCTAACCAACCTATTATATGAATTTAAGCAACCAAACCACTAAAGTCAATCACTGTCATATCAAGCCATAAAGCCATTCGTTTATTGAAAAATAGATGTCAAGCTTTCTCAGCCTATGTCACGGATTTAAACAAAAATACGTCAGATTTGACCTTAAACCCGGTACAAAACCCATTTCCAAAACCCCATATCTAATGGCTCCTATTGAACTTCAGGAGTTAAAAACCCAACTGCTAGAGTTGTTAGACATTGGTTTCATTCATCCTAGTATGTCTCCTTGGGGTGCTCCTGTTCTATTCGTAAAGAAGAAAGATGAGAGTATGCGACTTTGTATTGATTATCGGGAGTTGAATCATGTCACCGTCAAAAATAGGTAACCGTTACCTCACATTGATGACCTATTGACCAGTTGCATGGTGCCAAATTCTTTTCAAAGATTGATCTTCATTCCGAATATCGTCAGTTAAAGATTAAAACTGATGACACTCCAATGACTACTTTCAGAACTCGGTACGGTCATTACGAATTTCTAGTCATGTCTTTTAGATTGACTAATGCTCCTGTTGCCTTCATGGATATGATGAACTGAGTATTCAAGAAATATTTGGATCATTTTGTGGTTGTCTTTATTGATTACATCCTTATATACTCCAAAAACAGTGAAGATCATGAGCAACACTTGAGGCTAATACTCCAAAAGCTTCGTGAAAATAAGATATATGCCACGTTGAAGAAATGTGAGTTCTGGCTTGAGGAAGTAGCATTCCTTGGGCACATGATATCAAATCACAGAATATCTATTGACCCGGCGAAGATTGAAGTAATATAAAGCTAGGACCAACCTAAGTCAGTGGCCGAATTACGTATCTTTCTGGGCTTAGCTGGTTATTATCAGAGATTCATGGAAACATTTTCTCGAATCACTACTCCATTAACTCAGTTGAGTTGAAAAGATACAAAATTCGGTTGGAGCGAGAAATATGAGAAGAGTTTTCAAGGACTAAAGAGGAGACTCATTTCAGCACCTGTTCTGACAATACCATCTAGTTCGGAGGGATTTGTCATCTACAACGATGGTTAAGGCACAGGGTTAGGATGTGTTCTCATGTAACATGGGAAAGTCATAGCCTATGCCTCACGACAACTCAAAGAATATGAGAGGAATTATCCTACTCATGATCTAGAGTTGGCAGCAGTCGTTTTTACGCTAAAGATCTGGAGACATTACCTATACGGGGAGAAGGTGGAGATCTATACGGATCATAAAAGCCTCAAATATTTTTTCACCCAAAAGGAACTCAACATGTGGTAACGATGTTGGCTAGAACTAGTGAAAGATTATGATTATACCATTCAATACCATATTGGAAAAGTGAACGTGGTAGCTGAAGCATTGAGTAGAAGATCGTATGTGTGTACGAGTGCAATATTATCAATGCAAAGTGTATGACTTACAAAGAATGGAGATAGAGTTAAAGACTCCAGGGACCCACATGATGCTGACAAATATACGAGTAGAACCAGAACTGATGCGTATGAGGAAGAATGTATAAGAAGGTGGTATTCCAAAAGCAAGAATCGGAGTCAACTCCAGAATTTGTATTCGTAACGACTCTGATTTGAAGTATAAAATCATGATAGAGGCGCACAATACACCGTTTTCAGTCCATCTTGTGTAACAATCCGGATTTTTAATTATAATATTTAAATATTTATTGAATTATATAAATATTTAATGGATGTATTTATCGTGCATAAATGTTTGTTTGTTTTGATTTGAGTTGATTAATTAATTATTTAATAAATAATTAATGAGTTAAGAAAATTCTGAGATAGTATTCAAATTTAATAATTAAGTTAGAAAGTTATAATATTATGAATTGTTATTAGAATTAATTAAAATAAGTATGAAAACTTAATTAATTAGAAGTGCGACAAATAACTTTATTATAAGTGGTTATTAAAATAAATTAAAGTAGTTTTAATTTATTTTGCCAAACAAGCCTTAAATATATATTAAGTCTTTAATTTTAAAGCGTTTTGCCAAACGGAGCCTTATGGATTTTGGATTTTTAAATTTGATTTATTAATAATATAAAGTAAATAAAGAAAATATAAATAATGTATAATAATTTGTGATAAACGCTGTTTTAATAATGCCATTAGTGGCGTCAGTTTTAAAACTTTTGAAAAGATACGTTAGTTTATTTTAGTTACATCTAATCTATTTGGCTAAAGCCTAAGAGAGAAAAGGGAAGAAGAAAGAAAAGTTTCATAAAGTTTGAGAGATTTTGAGAGAAAGACAAGTCTGTGATTCCAAAGCCACCAAAACAAATTCTCAGTGTTTAACAAGGATTTCTTAAGCAACAAAAAGGTATGTTACATAACCTTAACATATATGTTTTACGTTATAATCTCTAAGTCTCTGTGTTTTTGAATTTGACGGTAACATAAAATTCTTTACAAACTTTCTGTAAAACCATGATTTTATAATTGGTTAGGAAATTATGTGTATTTATAATTTTAATGGTTATACTAGCATAAATGTATATATATGTTGTATGCTAAAATACGTTCAAAGAGAAAGAAGAAATTAGTTTTACAGTGGACATGAGGATGAACATGAACATGTTTTGGAGTATAACAAAATTAGTATTTTATCGTATGCTAATTGTGAAATTGAAGCTTATGTATGTTAATTGGGTATGAATTTCAGAGAATCGTACTTTAAAGTAATCAAGTTTGGGTTATTATTGATATTACAGTGTTAAACAACGTTAACAATGGAGTTTTTCTTTAAAAACAGTGTTTTCAAACAATGAAGTTTTCTAAAGTAGTTGTTTAATTATTGGTAATTATTATATGGATGATTGTTAAACGTTTATGTGTAGTTTGCGATGAAGTTATGGATGTTAATTAGTGTTAGAATTGAAGTAATAGACAAAAAAATTAGTTGTTCTGTTCTTCGTGGTTGGGTTTTGCGAGTTTCGGCGCCCCAGCGTCAAAATTCATGCCCCAGCGCCAAATTTCGCGCCCTGGCGCCAAGGTTTGCGCCCTAGCGCCAAAACGGGCCAGTAGCTCGTGCCCCAGTGCTGTAGCTCACGCCCCGGCGCCGGAAAAGTGGTCTGGGTTGGACAGTTTTGACCTCCTGTAGTAAAATGGCCATAACTTCCTCATACGAACTCCGATGAAGGTGATTCAAGATGATCCGGAACGAGGACGAGTAGACCTACAACTTTTGTTCTCTAAGTGTTTCAATTTGTATATGTATATTTATATATATATATATATATATATATATATGTATATGTATATTTCGATTGACGTCCGAATTGTTGTAGAAGTCTATGCTATTTGATTCAGCTTGACGAATATTGAAAGATGTTCATGAAATTCAAGAGTTTCTTGAGAAGTTATGCCAAACCAAATTGTTTTGGTGCGGATTCAGATGTTGAAAAGCTGAGATGAACAACCCTTTTATAGGGGATTACGCGGAGGCGTTGAGATGTTTGTGCACAATACATTGTACGAAGTGCTGATCACCCTAACTACGAGGAGTCCCTATAGTCTTCTGACTGTTAAAGTTTAAGTTGAAAGATTACTTATAACTATGGACATACTCATAGCGTTTAAATGTTTGTGCACACTACATCGTACGAAGGGCTTAACACCCTAAGTACGGGGGTCCTTATAGTCTTATGACTGTTAAAGTTAAAGTTGAAAGATTACTTGCAACTGTGGACATAGTTCGTGGTCTTATGACCCTCAACATGATTTGGAATCTTTTAAATTCCTGTTATTCATATCGCTTCCCAATTATTGAGCAATTGTGGAAGATTCTTGGTATTCTAAAAGGTGAATGTGGTAAGGATGATATTCCTTAGAAAGAAGTGAGTCATAGAATACGACACTGAATGATGAATATGTCGAATAAGTGAGAAAAAAGATTTTGAAGTCAGAAGGATATGAGTTATTAAAGAATAATGTGAAACTTTTAATAGAAAAGTTAATAATTGTATGAATTGTAGAATGATCTTTGTGGAAGAAGTGATTATAGAACCTAAGGAATGAATGAAGTAGTAATGTAAAATCCAATTTGATAGAATGAATGAATAAAAATTAATAAATAAAATTTCGAGGACGAAATTCTTAGAAGAAAGGGTGAATGTAATATCCCGAGTGTTGACGATAACGATCCTTAGAAAAGGAAATGAATGGGTTAAAAGGTATATAATACTCAAAATATAATTGAGTTCAAATGAAAGTTATGAAATGAAACCTAAAATTTGTTAGGTAATGAATATAGTAGGAAATATAAAATCTATATTTAGATAAAATGATGAAAGATTTCTCTGAGTTATTTGTGTAATTTGTGTCTTTGATTCTGGGGACAGAATCTTTGTAAGTAGGGAAGATTGTAACGAATGAGTGGTTTGAGTTGTGATTCTGAGGACAGAATCCTTGTAAGGAGGGAATGATGTAACAATCCAAATTTTTAATTATAATATTTAAATATTTATTGAATTATATAAATATTTAATGGATGTATTTATCGTGCATAAATGTTTGCTTGTTTTGATTTGAGTTGATTAATTAATTATTTAATAAATAATTAATGAGTTAAGGAAATTCTGAGATAGTATTCTAATTTAATAATTAAGTTAGAAAGTTATAATATTATGAATTTTTATTAGAATTAATTAAATTAAGTATGAAAACTTAATTAATTAGAAGTGTGACAAATAACTTTATTATAAGTGGTTATTAAAATAAATTAAAGTAGTTTTAATTTATTTTACCAAACAAGCCTTAAATATATATTAAGTCTTTAATTTTAAAGCATTTTGCCAAACGGAGCCTTATAGATTTTGGATTTTTAAATTTGATTTATTAATAATATAAAGTAAATAAAGAAAATATAAATAATGTATAATAATTTGTGGTAACCGATGTTTTAATAATGCCATTAGTGGCGTCAGTTTTAAAACTTTTGAAAAGATACGTTAGTTTATTTTAGTTACATCTAATCTATTTGGCTAAAGCCTAAGAGAGAAAAAGGAAGAAGAAAGAAAAGTTTCATAAAGTTTGAGAGAGTTTGAGAGAAAGACAAGTCTGTGATTCCAAAGCCACCAAAACAAATTCTCAGTGTTTAACAAGGATTTCTTAAGCAACAAAAAGGTATGTTACATAACCTTAACATATATGTTTTATGTTATAATCTCTAAGTCTCTGTGTTTTTGAATTTGACGGTAACATAGAATTCTTTACAAACTTTCTGTAAAACCATGATTTTATAATTGGTTAGGAAATTATGTGTATTTATAATTTTAATGGTTATACTAGCATAAATGTATATATATGTTGTATGCTAAAATACGTTCAAAGAGAAAGAAGAAATTAGTTTTACAGTGGACATGAGGATGAACATGAACATGTTTTGGAGTATAACAAAATTAGTATTTTATCATATGCTAATTGTGAAATTGAAGTTTATGTATGTTAATTGGGTATGAATTTCAGAGAATCGTACTTTAAAGTAATCAAGTTTGGGTTATTATTGATATTAAAGTGTTAAACAACGTTAACAATGGAGTTTTTCTTTAAAAACAGTGTTTTCAAATAATGAAGTTTTCTAAAGTAGTTGTTTAATTGTTGGTAATTGTTATATGGATGATTGTTAAACGTTTTTGTATAGTTTGCGATGAAGTTATGGATGTTAATTAGTGTTAGAATTGAAGTAATAGACAAAAAAATTATTTGTTCTGTTCTTCGTGGTTTGGTTCTGCGAGTTTCGGCGCCCTAGCGTCAAAATTCACGCCCCAGCGCCAAATTTCGCGCCCTGTCGCCAAGGTTTGTGGCCCAGTGCCAAAACGGGCCAGTAGCTCACGCCCCAGCGCTGTAACTCGCGCCCCAGCGCCACTGTTCCACGCTTCGGCGCCAGAAAAGTGGTCTGGGTTGGACAGTTTTGACCTCCTGTAGTAAAATGGCCATAACTTCGCTATACGAACTCCGATTGAGGTGATTCAAGATGATCCGGAACGAGGACGAGTAGACCTACAACTTTTGTTCTTTAAGTATTTCAATTTGAGGTTATTAGGATAGGTCAAAATGGTTATCATTAGGACTGTTGTGTTTTCGGAGGCAATCGGAGGGTATCGGACATGCACATATGCATGTGTCGTGCTCCAGACCATAAAAGATGTTGTCCTAAGTTACAAAACATGAATAATAGTAAATATAATGATGTTTAACATTAATATATGATGTATTAGATGGGTTATAGAAGCATAGTAAGCATACACAAGAGAGACAAATCTGGCGTGTGACGAATGAACGTCGAAACGCCGTGCCAAGTGTTAATGAACTTAAAAAGTATTTTAATTCCATTGAAATGGATATTATAAGATATGGAATGGGTTTAATATAAAACCAATAAGTAGTCCTAGCAAGACTTAAGCACTTGAATGAACTGCGAAAATGAAATATAGGGAGATATAACTTGAAAGTTAACACAATTAAGTTGAACATTGTGTATTTATGATAGGAAGGGTTATGAGACGTAGAGTAGAGTTTACATTACAATTACTATGTGTTGTTATTTGACTAATATTTGATGTGTATGATTATATAATTGCGTAGGGCATGTGAAGTGCAGATAACTGTAAGCTGTTAAACTATTATTGGTAAACAACGATCAAGGCAAGTCTTTCGGTTCCTATTTTCTACGTGGACTTGATGAACTATTTTAAATTACATGATATGTTATGCATGTTGAATCATGAAATGTTAAAGTCAATATATGACTGTATTATTTTGGCTAAGTAATGATGATTGAGTAAGGAACTCAATCTTTATATTTGCTATGTGAATTAAAAGCATGTATGCCATGTTACTTTAATGAGATGTATATCGAACATGTTATTATGTGTTATGTGATGCATGAAAACTGTTAGACTTTGCTGGGATGTCGAGCTCACTCTTCCAAATAACCACTTTTGCAGGTCAAGATTTTAAGGTAAAGATACATGCTATGTGAGTTATAGAGATCTATATTCACGAAGATTACTTATGTTTTATGAGAAATGTATTTCATATTTTGAACGTAACATGTTGTTGAAATGTAAGTTGAGCTATCTAATGTATATGGATATTTAGTTATGATGTAAGACTTTGTATAGTTATTTTGTTGTAACGATTCATGACATAAGATTGAATCAAAGAGATGTAATGTAATGGTTGCGATTCAGGGCAAGAAAGAAGGAAATGTATAAAAGTTTTAAATATTCCGCAATTTTATTAAGTTTAACATTGAATAATGATGTATTATTTAGAGGTTGAATGTATGGTTAACGACCGAAGTCGGGATTTAAATTGTATAGATTTTGGGGTCGTTACATCTTGGAAGTACCAAAATATATCGTGATCTTCAACATACATTCTGGTGGGGAAATATGAAAAGAGAGATCACGAATTTTTTCTCAAGGTGTCTAACTTCTCAACGTGTCAAGGCGAAGTATCAAGTGCCAAAAGGTCCATTGCAACCACTTGAAATTCTATAATGAAAGTGGGAGCACATTACCATATATTATGTTACTGGTCTTCCCAAGGTTTCTCAAGGTATAGATGCAATTTGGGTTATTATTGATAGATTAACCAAGTCTGCTCATTTCTTACTTATACGAGAAACTTATTCACTTGAATGTCTTGCTCGTATATACATAAACGAGATTGTAAGACTACATGCATGGTATACCAGTATCCATAGTTTCTGATCGAGATTCAATATTCACTTAATGGTTTTGGGTCTGTTTGCAGAAAGCAATGTGCACAAATTTACGATTCAGTTCGGCATATCATCCACAGACGGACGTGCAGTCAGAGATGACTATTTAAACTCTTGAAGATCTATTAAGACTCTGTGTCCTAAACTTTAAGGGAAGTTAGGACAAGTTCTTGCCATTAGTGGAATTCTTTTACAACAACAGCTATCAAGCAAGTATAGGCATGACTCTATTCGAGGCATTGTATGGACGCAAGTGTCGTTCTCCAGTATGCTGAGATGAGGTGGGTGAACCAACGTTGGTGGGACCGGAATTGGTACGCATGACTACAGAAAAGATTCAAATGATCCGACAACGTATAAAAACCTCACAAGATCGATAAAAGAGTTATGCTGATCTTCATCGAAGGAAAATAAAATTCAATGTTGGAAATCATGTATTATTATGTGTTGCTTCATGGAAAGGAGTTACGAGATTTGGAAAGAGAGCAAAGCTCAATCTTTGATTCATTGGGCTATTTGAAATCATCGATCGAGTAGGAACTGTGGACTATAGACTCTCCTTACCGTCAAATATGTCTCGTGTTCATAACGTTTTTCACATATCTATGTTACGTAAATATATGGAAGACCTGAACCATATTATTGAATTAGAACCAGACGAGATAGCAGAAGATTTAACGTATGAAGAGGTACCTGTTAAAATCTTGGATAAGAATGAACATATTTTACACTCAAAGGTTATACCTCAAGTCAAAGTTTTATGGAGAAACCACGATATTGAGGAAATGACCTGGGAGTTAGAATCTGAAATAAAAACAAGGTATCCTCACCTCTTCGACATGCCAGGTACGTACACTAATTTTGAGGACGAAATTTCATAAGAAGGGGAGGTTGTAAGACCCCAACTTTTATGAATAAAGATTAATTTTTCTCTAAATGTCATTTTGAGTAATAAGGTGTGTGTTTGATATAATGTTATAGTTGTGGGTAATCTTTATAAATTTTACAAAGTAAGTAAGTTGTCATAAAATATTTGATTGGTCGGGGAATATTTGTTTTATCAGGAAATATTCGTACGACGACACAATCATTGGTGGACTATATAACGGAATTATTGTCGAAGTTAGAAAACGACATAAATAACTATTTATAAAAATAATGGCAAAACTTTTACCGTTAACTATTGAAATACTCGGTGATAGAAGTACAGTAATACGTGTGGTTGCACAGTAGCACACGGTATTGCACAATATCTTTGATTATTGATGCTTACTTGAGAAGTCACTCAATTATACTCAATTATTGCCACAGTAATTGTTGTATAGTATCTCACATTATTGATTCAATTATTGTCACAATATTTTATATTATTAAATCAATAATTGAGACGACAAAGTTATTCATATTATTATTTGCATTATTGACAATATCTAAAAAGTTCTGTCGAGGAAAGGGGTTTGGTCACCTAATTGTGCGCCAATAAGGAGAAATCCTTATCGGATAGCCCCCTCTTTCCTGTGAATGATCTAGTTGTTAATATTGCGAGTTATAATATTAATGATGAATAAAGTTTATTAAAAATGTGTTTAGTGAAGCCAAGTGAATTGAGATAAATAGAGGGGTTTTTTTTTTCTTAAGTATTTGTTATAAGTTTGGTTTATTACATGGACCCCCACTTACTCATTTTTTAAAATCATTGGTAGAAAGTTATCTCAATTCACTTGGCTAATATATATATATATATATATATATATATATATATATATATATATATATATATATATATATAGATAAGTTTTATTTTTTATATAAAATAAAATATATTATATTTTATTATGCATAGTAGTGCATAGTGTTGCATATTATTTACATAGTGCAGTATAGTAAAATCATAATTTTTTATATAAATCAACCGAACGTCGCCCGTGAATTTTCAAATACTGTTCACACGTGCTTTTCTAATTCAAATAGTATCCTGTCATTCTCCTATAAATAGGATGCATAGTTTAGAAATAAAAATCACACCAGAATTAGAGAATTCTTCTTCTATAATATTGAGTATATTTCTTTAGAATTTAAGGAATCTTTGAGTGTACAAAACAGTGCAAGTTTTCTTCAAGAATATTTCCGTTATATCAGTCAAAAATACTCTCCTTTTAAGGTAAGGGATATTATTTTTTTTCAATATTCGTAAGAAATAATATTTTATTCCATACTCTATAGTATGTAAGTAATATTATTTTGTTTTGTATTCCTAATTCTACACTCATTTTGTTAAGTATTGCTTTTATACTTCTTGAAATTAGTAGAATATCCTTGAAATTTGAGCTTCATCTAGTATCATTTCATAAGAATATTTTTCTAAACATTCTTGTTAAATTTTAATCTTTTCATGCCAAAGTACTATTCACAGGGTACTATACTCCTGGTGTACTATTCACGACAAAAATTGATTTCTTTTATGTCCAAATTATTTTTGATACATGAATATTATTCTTGAATTTTACTCCACAAAAAAGTTATCATGTTGACAATTTGGATATTTTAAACTCTGGATAAATTAAAAATCTTTAATATGTATCCTTGATTTCGTTTGATTGATGCTTATATCATTGTCATCATCCTCATGCTTATATTGTGATGAAAGTTATCTTTGGCCCGTAGTGCATAGATGAATTGTTGATTGGTATGATTATGACCAGGAATTATGTATCGGTATAATCATGACATGTAATATTACAAATGATGTGGTAAAAGTCTTCATTGGTCCGTAGTGCATTGATGGACAGTTGTTGGCATGATCATGACCACTTGTGGTAATAACGAATATCTTTGGCCCGTAGTGCAGAGATAATTTGTGGATGTGATACTAATGAATATCCTTGCCTGTAGTGTATGAATTATAGTGATGTAGATTATTTATTGAGCTGTGTTACATCGATAAAATATTGATGATGAACTTTTAAATCATAGAAGATATTAGATATCATGCTCTACTTGACTCTTCTAATGAATTATTTGTCCCGCTGTAGTTAAACTTGTTGTCTATTATATTCTATCAGTTTAACACTGTTCAAGGCTAACGATAATTTATTCTGCATTATCTTAGTCATAATATTCTTTACTAGGCTAGTTGATCTCACTATTTGCTTTCATTGTTCTCTTCAGGAAATGAGAACATAGTCGGGACTAGTCGGGGAATGGAGTGATGGTCCAAGATGGTGACTATAGTATTTCTCACTATTCTATGAAATAGTGTGATAATAAATGTAATGAGGACTCCATTTGAGTTTGGATATTGTCTACAAGACAATATTCGTGTTAAAACTCTTAGTTACGTTTTGTCGTATTGTATAAATGAAGTTTGTATTTAAATTATGTACTATGTATTTGGAGACTCAGAACATGTTGTGTATTGTGAGGCCCCCAAAATAGGTCCACACTGAAAGTAGGATGCACACAAGCCAATCATGTTTGATGATAAAGCATATACTTTGTAACAATCTTATTCATTTATTAATAAAAAATATTAATTTATTAAAGGCTTCTAATTATCTACATGATGATGCTTTATAATATGTGATAAACCCATAGTTTTAAGCAATGATTTTAGAATAATGATGATGATCATTCTAATCAGATCTAAATTCTTAGAAAGCTTAAGACTCAAATAGTTCCCAATCGTTGGATTACTAAATTGGGGATTAGTGAATCCGGATATATTGGTACATACGTTGCTTACTCATTGGATGAGGATGATTGATCTCATGATCATTTGTGTAGAGACACTAAAGCAAGTATATAGCTACTTATTAGAGAATAAGTTCACTAAATGTGGCTCTCTAAGGAATACCTAATGGAGTTTTACTTGCATGTCAATAGGAATTCCTGTAGTGATAGTAGTACAAGTGATCCTTAGACTTAAGATCATCATAGTATCTTGTGTATGATGAGTTATACTTTGACTTGTTCCTTAAGACCCTTAGGGTATATCAAATGATATGCTTGGGTATAATAAGTTGTACATGGAGATAATATATGATCAATAAAGAATCTACCACTTCTAGTAAAAGAAGAGAAATATCATATGTGATTCGACAAATGACAACCCAGTAGTCCTTGGTTAAGGCAGAATGAAATTAGAAAGAAGTTTCTAATCTGCAATATTTGGAGTTGTGCATTTAAGAATCGAAATACATATAATTAAATAAAATAAGACTTGACAGTAATTCCATGTCTTATATTTAATTGGGACATTGTATGGTGGAAGGATTGAATTGTACGGTAACTATTTACTCAAAGGTTCTTTTATGATTAATGTTGAAATCTATATTATCTGGAAAGTTGTTAATCGCTAGGGAGGCTTATCCCTATTGCAGAATAAATATTATTTATTTAAATAAATTAATATTTTAATTTATTTATTTAAATAAGATTAGAAATGTTCTAATTTATTTATTCACAACCGGTTTAATATGAAGAACCTAAAGGGTAACACCATAAAAGAAAGAATAATTATTTAAGAAGTTAATGTCATAATTATAATAATAAGTTAAGTATATTTAATTTAATCTATGGTAATAGAATAAATTAAATAGCTTAATATTTATTATTTAATATTTTGGAAATATAAATTAATAAGAGGAGTCTTATTATTATTATTATTATTATTCTTATTATTATTATTATTATTATTATTATTATTTAATTCCTAAAAGAGTTTGAGAATTAATTAATAAAAGTACTTTCATATATCCTAATAAGATTAGAAGGCTAATTAATTAAAAGAGTTTAATTAATTATTCCTAATAAGATTGGGAGCCTAATTAATTAAAGGAGTTTAATTAATTAAAATAAAACCTAATTCCTTAATTGTTAAGGAGGGTTGCCTACATCTATAAATAAGAGAAGTCTTATTATGGGTGTGGGTGGTTGATACTTTCATAACACATGTGAATACGTAATTCTAATAGTTGGGAGAGTGCACTCCTTTCTATGAGAGATAAAAAAACTAGGGTTTAACCAAATACCATTCTTCTTGAATATTTCTTCTTTTTTGGTGGATCACCTTTAGAGCCCAAACACTTGAGTGACTAGCGTTGATCAAAGGAAGGAACCAAACCCGATGGATTCAAGTTGAACGCGAAAGGATTTGAATGTGAACTTGTACTTGAGGAAGCTCGAATCTTCAAGGGTATGATTCTTATTCTTTGTCTTTTCGTTTAATTAATAATTGTGCATAAAGGATGATCCGGGTATATGGTTTGTAAAAATTTAAAACTCAATTTTATCACGTTTCTACTTATTTTGAGCAATTTAATTGTGTTCATGAATATTACAAACCTAACAGTGATATCAAATCTAAACCTTTATGCGAATTATTAATTATTTTAATTTGACATGTATATTGATATGTGTTTAGAACAATTTAATTAAGCATAATTTTGTTGTATAAAATTGAAGGAAATTTTTTTTGCGAAAACACTTAAATCAACGGACAGTTATCATACTTCAGTAGTAATCATATATCATATATATTTACTACGGATTCATGTGCACGGATTCATGTGCTAGATTATATCTGGTATTAGGATTATATGATATATGGTATCATATATCACACACACACACACACACACACACACACACACACACACACACACACACACATATATATATATATATATATATATATATATATATTGTTCTTAATTATTTTATAATTAAAATAAAAAATTTATTTTAATCTTAAAATAAAAATTTTATTTTAATTTTAAAATTTAATTTCATGCTAACTAATTAGAGTTAGAATTAGGCTCCATGATAACTAATTGGAGTTAAAATTGGATTTCATGTTTCCTTAAATAAAGGAGTTTATTTAGATATGAAATAAGATTTCATATTATTAAAAATAAAGGAGTTTATTTGTGAATAGGAAAGAGAATCCGTATTTCCTTAAATAAAGGAGTTTATTTAAATATGGAATAAGATTTCATATTATTCAAAATAAAGGAGTTTATTTGTGAATAGGAAAGAGAATCCGTGTTTCCTTTAATAAAAGAGTTTTTTTTACTTGGAATTAGATTCCATAATTAATTAACATAAATAAGTTTATTTTAATTAAAGATTTTGATTAAAATAAAATAGTTTATTTTATTCAAAATAGGATAAATGAAAATAAAAGGGGTTTATTTTGATTTAAATTTCGATTAAAATAAAAGAGTTTATTTTGATTCAAAATTAGATTTTATACTAACTAAATTTGCCCATTAAATGATATTAATATATATATTGAATGTTTATTATTCATGAGATGAATGTTATTTATTGATGCATATGGTGATATGTATGATAATAAATGGGATTGATTATGGACTATTGACCAATGTGATTGGATTTTATTTTAGTTGGATGCTTGAATGTATGAGTTTTATTAAATGGGGTCTGCGTACCTCGTCTTCTCTAATTTTTTCTGAATGTAAATTCTAACTCCCTCCTATGTACTTCCCCTTGACTGCTGATCAAAGTTTCAATTTATTTTAAATAGTTTTGTAATAGGAATAGTTATAATTAATTTTGAAGAATTGTAGATCAAGGAACAAGGAGCGCTTGAAGACCCGTTTGTAATGAAGCCCGGGTTTAAATGTAATAGTTATATTTAAATATTAATTCTTGCACCTTAAGTTTGACCTCTTGGTTCACTTGGTTGCTCAAGTGAACCAAACTAGAATAAAGTCCATAATCAATCCGGATAGAATATAGTATTCTATATGTGCATGATTATACTATATATATTATATATTATGCAAACATGCTTCACATGTTAATTAATATGACGCGTATTTTATATATATATATATGTGCATGCGAGCTAAACATGATGAGGCAAATTAATTGCAAATCCCTCAAATTTTTTATATTAAGTCCTAAGCGTTCAAAGATATTTAGAATATTGAACGTCGCCTTCTAGCATGATAAAAATAACAGAGTATCAATTAATTATTATAAGTTTGTTGTGTCACCACAAGGCTTATCTTAATTCTTTGAGATGTTAATTTTTATCACATTTGATGCTTATAAAGAAAATTGAATAATATTATTTTGCTGTGTCACCACAAGAATTTTTTTTTTCTTTTTTGAATATATGAAAGTGCTAGGTTGGACTTAACTTGAATAATTTTGATTCGGATATGTCACCACTTGATCAAAATAATCTAAGAGGCAAAATAAAAGGAGTTACATGATGATGTAATTGACAAAGAGTTGTCTACCTATTTATTTATATATTGTTTGTTGTGTCACCACAAGGCTATATACATTTGAAATGTGATCCTTATTCTCACTAGCAAATCTTTAATTAGATTTTGCCGAACTATATAAGTGAGGGTAATATAGTTTGAAGAAAATAGTGGGAGATACCAATTTAAAACAAAACCTAAATTATTTTGGTAAATAATAAAAGAATGTATGCTAAAATGTTGTTAATTATAAATTCATTTACATAATTTTACAATGTCAAAATTACTGTCACTGCGTAGCATATTAGATGTTAAATTAAACGGACCGAATTAAACGGATTGGTTAAGAAATTTGAGAATAGTTCTCATAGCTAAAAAAGCTATCTTGTGTCCTTAATACGCATGTCCCTGCAATGGTTGCAGACAAAGCCTTTAAAGAAGAGATTGCTACTTTTAGAAAATAGCAAGATGATGCATAATTGGCTCAATGAATCATACTCGCACCTATGAGTAACGAGCTTTAGCGTCAACATAAAACTATGGATGCTTCTACTATACTCCTGGACATCAAGTAGTTGATGGTGAGGAAAGTAGGACTTATAGATATCAGATATCTAAGGAGCTTTTCCGATCTAGAATGACCGATAACACTACAGTACAGATAAAAGTCCTTAACATAATCAATTTGATTGATCAATTAGGACAACGGGTTTTGTCATGGATGGAGAGTTGAGCCAAGATTTGATCTTGTACTCACTCCAGGATTCTTTTCACAATTGTTGTTAATTTTTCATACGAACAAGCTAGATATCAGCTTTGCTGATTTGCTTAACATGTTGAAAAATGTTGAGAGTCACTTTCCAACTAAGAAAGACCAAGTCTTACTGGCAGGGGCCAAAGGATCTTCTAAAAGGAAGAACAATTCTAAGAAGGTAAATAGAAAAGACATAAACAAAAGATAATAAGAACAAAATTGATACGGATAACAAAGGAGTTTGCTTCCACTGCAATAACCCTGAACACTAGAAAAAGCATCTTGCAGAGCTAACAAGAAGAAGTTTAGTGAAGTTTTGGTTACAAATATAATTTTTGTTCATGATAGAAATAAATTTTTCTTTAAGTCAAGGTTCTAATTGGATATTGGATACCGACTTTGGTTATAATAAATATAAATTTATGAAGGGACCAAGCAGAAGTAGAAAGCTAAACAAAGATAAGTAATCCTATGTGTGGAAAAATGAAGCAAAGGTTGTTGCATTAGCCATAGAAACTTATAGTTTAGCAATGCCTACGGGCAAATCTATTAAGTCAATAAGTAGTTATTGTATTCCAGTTCTTGTTAGAAATATTATTTCCATTTTGTTGTTGGACAATAAAATCTTTGGTATTACACTTAAGAACAATTGTTGTTCTATTTATAATAATAATATTTTGTATAAAACTGGAATATTACTTAATGGATTTTGTATACTTGACTTACGTGAAAATAATTTTGCAAATTGAACAAACTAGTATAAGAAAAGGAGATGATCATTCAAAGAGTTGAATGTGTGTATTTACTGAAATATAAGTGTGAATTATTTGAAAGGTTTAAATAATTCAGAAGTAAAACAAATTGGCAAAGTATTAAGATTCTTTGATTAGATCAAGGAATTAAATACTTGTACAATAAGTTTCTAGATCATCTCAAATGGTTTTCTCATAATGGACGCCTCCTGATACACAATAATTGATTGATGTATCTAAACGACCTTGTTGGACATGGTATAGTCCATAATAATTTTATCGATATTCCAGTATCCTTCTGGGATAATGTCCTAGAAATGGTTGCATATCTACGAAAAATATAACCTCAAAATTCAGCCCCGAGACTCAATAAAAGTTATAGATAGGGAGGATTCCTATTCTTAAGTATGTTAAGATAAGGGGTTGTCCAACTTATGTGAAAAAGGTTTCAAAGGGATAAGTTTGGGATAAGATTTGACAAGTACAGATTTATGGGACATCCTAAAGTAAGTTTAGGGTATATGTTCTATAACCTTACTTAGCAAAAGGTGTTTGTTACGAAACACTCTACCTTCTAAGATAAAGGTGTTTATCATTAAAAGGGCTAAGGGAAGGATAATAGATCTTGAAGACTTCAAGAGCCACAAAACACTATAAGTCAAATAAGAGGAACCTGTGGATAGAACTATTGTACCACAACCGAATTGTAAATCTGGAATAGTACCAAGATACCTGAGAGGTATGGATTCATCATGGATAATGATGATGATGTACGTATCATAGAAGATGATGATCCAGTTACATACGATGAGGTAAGAGTTGTAGACACTCAGAGAAATTGATTGAAGCAAACTTCTCAAAAATGGAACATTCGTTTTGATGAAACAAATCAAAAGAGTTTGATTTTATCACAAATAAGAATGAACCTAGTGTGTACAAAAGGGTTAGTGGGAGCATCGTGACATTCCTAGTATTATATGTTGAAATACTATGGATAAAGAATGACATACTAATGCTACAAATTAGTAAAGATAAAGTTGTCTAAACATTCCTTCATGAATGATTTGGAAAGAGTATCTTAATTGGGGATACAAATCTATATAGATAGGTTTAAGAGGATGCTCGACTTAACCCAAAGAACGTATATTCATTTGATGCTAAAGTCGTTTAGCATGGCAAACTCCAAGATCATCATAGTATCTTGTGTATGATGAGTTATACTTTAACTTATTCCTTAAGACACTTAGGGTATATCAAAGGGTATGCTTGGGTATAATAAGTTGTACATAGAGATAATGTATGATTAATAAAGAATCTACCACTTCTAGTAAAAGAAGAGAAATGTCTTATGTGATTCGATAAATGACAACCCAGTAGTCCTTGGCTAAGGCATAATGAAATTAGAAATGAGTTTCTAATTTGTATTATTTAGAGTTGTACATTTAAGAGTCGAAGTACATATAATTAAATAAAATAAGACTTGACAGTAATTCCATGTCTTATATTTAATTGGGACATTATATGGTGGAAGGATTGAATTGTACGGTAACTATTTACTCAAAGGTTCTTTTATGATTAATGTTGAAATCTATATTATCTGAAAAGTCGTTAATCGCTAGGGATGCTTATCCCTATTGTAGAATAAATATTATTTATTTAAATAAATTAATATTTATTTATTTAAATAAGATTAGAATTGTTCTAATTGATTTATTCACAACCGGTTTAATATGGAGAACCTAAAGGGTCACACCATAAAAGGAAGAACAATTATTTAAGAAGTTAATGGCATAATTGTAATAATAAGTTAAGTATATTTAATTTAATCTATGGTAATAGAATAAATTAAATAGCTTAATATTTATTATTTAATATTTTAGAAATATTAAATATAAATTAATAAGAGGAGTCTTATTATTATTATTATTATTATTATTATTATTATTATTATTATTATTATTATTATTATTATTATTTGATTTCTAAAAGAGTTTGGGAATTAATTAATAAAAGTACTCTCATATATCCTAATAAGATTAGGAGGCTAATTAATTAAAAGAGTTTAATTAATTATTCCTAATAAGATTGGGAGCCTAATTAATTAAAATAAAACCTAATTCCTTAATTGTTAAGGAGGGTTGCCTACATCTATAAATAAGAAAAGTCTTATTATGGGTGTGGGTGGTTGACACTTTCACAACACGCGTGAATACGTAATTCCAATAGTTGGAAGAGTATACCATTTTCTATGAAAGACAGAAAAATTAGGGTTTAGCCAAATACCCTTCTTCTTGAATATTTCTTCTTCCTTAGTGGATCACCTTTAGAGGCCAAACACTTGGGTGGCTAACGTTGATCAAATGAAGGAACCAAACCCGGTGGATTCAAGTTGAACGCGAAAGGATATGGAGGTGAACTTGTACTTGAGGAAGCTCGAATCTTCTAGGTTGTTATTCTTATTCTTTATCTTTTCTTTTAATTAATAATTATGCATAAAGGATGATCCGGGTATATGGTTTGTAAAAAATTAAAACTCTAATTTATCACGTTTTCGCTTATTTTGTGCAATTTGATTGCATTCATGAATATTACAAATCTAACACACACAACCCATTCTGAGTTGCCAAGTACATGGTACAGAAAACATCTACAACTGCATTATTATAATTATCGTGCAAAATATGACAACATATAAGCTATGAGTTTAAATACAAATATTATCTTCTAGACAATATCCAAACTCAAATAAGTACTCATTACAATTATTGATACACTATTTTACAAAATAGTAAGGACTGCTAAAATAACTGGCTGGACCCACCACTCCATACCCCGACTAGTTCCCGCTATATTATCGCCTCTTGAGAAGAAAAATAGAACAAAAAAAAGGGTGAGCTCAACTAGCCCAATAAAAATATTATGACTAAGATAATGAACAACAAATTATTGTTAGTCTTCAATATATCATATAAAATATAATGGACAACAAGTTTTAAATCAATATTCGCATCAAAAATATCATTTCATTAGAAGAGTTAAGTAGATAATAAAGTCTATTATCTTCTATGATTTAAAAGTCCATCATCAATATTTTATCCCTGTAACATCAATTAGTATACATCTTAAACCAAATATTCATCTTTACACTATGGCCAAAGATACTTATTTGTATCACTAGTTGGTCATGTTAATCTCAACACCTGTCCATCTTTGCACTACGGGCCAAAGATATTCATCGGTAATCATTCATCTTTGCACTACAGGCCAAAATTATTCAGTTATATCACCATTTAGGATTGAGAATGATAAAAATATTTTAACGACAACGAATCTAGTGAGATAAAAAGATAAAGATTAGGGATTCGTACTTTATTTTTTCCAAGTTAAAAATTACTTCATAATAAATAATTGTGGAGTAAAATTCAAGAATGAAGATCAAAACATAGATACAATCAAAGATAGTAACCATAATAAACAGCTTGGACAAAGAAAAAAAAATTTAATTTTTCTGTGAATAGTGTCATATTCGTGAATAGTGTCGTATACATGAATAGTGATGTATACGTAAATAGTAACCTCGACACGAAAAGATAAAAATTTCATAAGAAAAATCATACTTCGTGAATAGTACCGTATTCGTGAATAGTACCGTATTCATGAATAGTGTCGTATACGTGAATAGTAACCTCGACATAAAAATATAAAAATTTCATAATAAAATTCATACAAATATTTCGGCATAATAATATTGAACGAAATAACATCATTTACGAAGAAAATAACATTCCTTACGAGTATTGAAAGAAAATAACATCCTTTACCTTGGTAGTAGCAGAATACTCTTCTTATTTCTCTCTTATTTTCTCTCTACAGTTTCTCTTTGTATAGCTTTGTGAATTGGTGAGAAAATAATGAAGGAATGAGCTTCTATTTATAGAAGAACTGAAAGTGGCTCTTGGTCTTAACAAATGGTCAAAATGACTCCTAGTAATATTGAAGAGACAACTACTATTTGTGAAAGGGCAAATAACTCTTAGAAAACTGAAGAGACAAGTAACTCTTTGAAAAATGAAGAGGCAAGTTACTATTTATGAAAGTGACTCTTAGATGATGACCTAGGGTCCCACCCATATTTTTAATAAAAATATTTATTTCTGAAACTTCAATAATTCATAATAAATAGCTCATTTATCAAAAAAATATGAACCTTATGTCCATTTCATATAAAATTTAATTCTCTAAAACTTTGTAGAAGAAAGTTTTTCTAAATTCCAAATAGAAAATGACCGAAAACCACATACGGATGATTTTTAATACCTCTATTCTAACAAAATACTGATAAAATACCTCAGCATTAATTCCTTCATTTATATCCACATAAAATAAATATTTTCTTATCATATAAATTAATAATTAATTATTTACAAATAATATTACAGAATCACAACAATGACAACCAGGTTGTTTCCAGGAAAGAGGGGGCTTTCCGATAAGGATTTCTCTTTACTGGCGCGTAATTAGGTGACCAAATCCCTTTCCTAGACAGAACTTCCTTAGACATTGCCAATAATGCTATCTAATAATATTATTCAAATAATATGAATTATTGATCTGATAATGGGAAATACTGTGCAGCGACAATTATTGTAACAACAATAATATAAAATATTAACGCATCAATTATTGAATCAATAAAATTAAATATTGAACAGTAATTACTGTAACAATTATTGAGTAGTGCCTTTATACATAAGAATCAATAATCTACAAATAATGTGCAATACCGTGTGCTACTGTGCAACCACGCGTAATACTATACTTTTTAACCACCGGGTATTCCAACAGTATTAACGGTAATAACTACTACGTTATTTAAAAAACTCATACTTGTCATTTTTTTTATTTGACAGTTTTCCGTTATGGGGCCCACAAATGGCTGCGCCGTCGTACGAATATTCCACGACCAAACGAATATTCCCCGACAACAATGAGTATTTTATAGCCACTTGCTTACTTAAAAATATTTGCGCATTTTACTCATAACTAACCACATTAATCAAAGCAACCCCTTACTATATCAAAATAATAAATAGAGAAAATTTAATTTTATTCATAAAAAGTTGGGGTCTTACATGTATACCTATTTTCGGGACGTCACAATCTATATAATATTTTATATTATTAAATAAATAATTAAGATGACAAAGTTATTCATATTATTATTTGTAATATTGACAATGCCTAGAAAGTTCGGTCGAGAAAAGGGGTTTGGTCACTAAATTGCGTGCCAATAAGGAGAAGTCCTTATCGGAATGCCCCTTCTTTCTTGGGAGTGATCTAGTTGTTAATATTATGAGTTATAATATTAATAATGAATAAATGTTATTAAAAATGTGTCTAGTGAAGCCAAGTGAATTGAGATAAATAGATGGGTTTTTATAAAGTATTTGTTATAAATTTGGTTTATTACATGGACCCCTACTTACTCATTTTTTAAAATTATCGGTATAAAGTTATCTTAGTTTGTTTTATTACTTATATATATATATATATATATATATATATATATATATATATATGTAAATATATAAAATAGAATATATTTTATTTTATTTGTTTGCATAGTACTGCATAGTGTAGCATAGTACTGTATAGTGCTGCATAGTAAAAATCATGTGAAATTTGAAAACTTTGCCCGTGAAAAATTCATCCGTGATTCTTACTGTGCACCTGTGATTTTCAATTCAAATAGTTCCCTGCCATTCTCGTTTAAATAGGATGCTTAGTTTAGAAATGAAAATAACACCAAAATCAGAGAATTCTTCTTCTTTAATATTTAGTGTATTTCTTCTGAGTATTAAGGAAGCTTTGAGTGTATAAAATAATATAAGTTTTTTTCAAGAATATTCCCGCCATACCAGTCAGAAATACTCTCCTTTTAAGGTAAGGGATATTATTTTTGTTCAATATTTGTAAGAAATAATATTTTGTTCCATACTATGTAGTATGCAAGTAATATTAGTTCGTTTCATATTCCTAATTCTACACTCATTTTGTTAAGTATTGCTACTATACTCTTTGAAATTAGTAGAATATCCTTGAAATTTGTGCTTCATCTAATATCTTTTCACGGAAATATTCTTCTGAACATTCTTGTTAAATTTTTATATTTTCATGCCAGGGTACTACTCACTTGGGTACTATTCACCCGGGGCACTATACACGACAAAAATTAATTTTTTTTCTGTCTAAATTATTTTTGATACATGAATATTATTCTTAAATTTTACTCCATAAAGCAGTTATCATGTTGACAATTTGGACATTTTTAAACTCTGGATAAATTAAAAATATTTAATATTAATCCTTGATGTCTTTTGATTGATGCTTATATCATTGTCATCATCCTCATGTTTATATTGCGATGAAAGTCATCTTTGGCTCGTAGTGCATAGATGGACTGTTGATTGGTATAATTATGACCAGAAATTATGTATCGGTATAATCATGACCTATAATATTATAAATGATGTGGTAAAAGTCCTCATTAGCCCGTAGTGCATTGACAGACAGTTATTGACATGATCATGACCATTGGTGATAATAACGAATATCCTTGGCCCGTAGTGCATGGATAATTCGTGGATGTGATACTAGCGAATATCCTTGACCCGTAGTGCATTGATAATTCAATGATATGGATTATTTATTGAGCTGTTTTACATTGATAAAATATTGATGATGAACTTTTAAATCATAGAAGATAGTAGATATCATGTTCTACTTTACTCTTCTAATAGATTGCTTATTCCGCTGCAGTTAAACTTGTTTTTTATTGTATTCTATCAGTTTTACACTGTTGAAGGCTAACAACAATTTATTCTGCATTATCTTAGTCATAATATTCTTTACTGGGCTAGTTGAGCTCACCATTTGCTTTCATTGTTCTCTTCAAGAAATGAGAACATAGTCGGGGAATGGAGTGACAGTTCGAGATGGTGGCTGTAGTAGTCCTCACTATTTTATAAAATAGTGTGATAATAATTGTAATGATGATTCCATTTGAGTTTGGATATTGTCTACGAGATAGTATTCATGTTAAAACTCTCAGCTTTTGTTTTGTCGTATTTTACATGATAGTTGTATTATTAAGTTTGTATTTGAGTTCTGTACCATGTATTTGGCGACTCGGGATGGGGTCTGTATACCTATTTTGGGGGCATCACAGTTGGTATCAATGCTTAGGGGTATGATCCCTGACTGAGATTTGAGGCTAGAACTAGGAGGGGAGAGACGGGTAAATTCTTCGCTAGTATGACCTACCTAAGGTTATTTGTTATTTAATTGGTCGATCGGAATATAGGGATAATATGTGACATGTCAATTAACCCTTGTTTTGTAGAAGTGTTTGAAAATGACATCAGAAAATGTTGAGAAAAGCAATGGAGCACATGATATCGTTAAGTCACGAACGATGAATAACCAGGATAGTGTGCATCACGATGGCAATAATCCTCATGTAAACAACAACACTGACCAAATGATGAACGATGGAATGTTCACAAGCTTTCTGCAATTTATGTAACATCAGGCGAGAGAGACTCCTATTCAAAGTGTAGGTGGAAACACTGGTAACTCATGGCTGGTCACTACTAACCAAATAAAGGAGCTGGGACCACCAGAGTTTTTGGGAAAGCCATAACCACTTAAGGCAGAGACGTGGATAAAGCAGGTCACCGAAATATTTAATGTCTTGGGATGCTCCAAGGAGCTAAATGTTCCCTTTTCCACCTTCATGTTGCGAGGAGAGATAGATTATTGGTGGAAATCTGTAAAACATACTCAACCTGCCGCACTGAAGATGTATTCAGTTAGGAATAAGCATGTGAATGATATTCCTATTTATGTATGATTTAATTATGATATAAATGAATGAATATGCAAGTATGCTTGCATTAAGAAAAGTTCTAAAGTCCTTTGATAGATAATTGGAACATATGTACAAGGACTTAGAATGAATTGATCAAATATGTTAGGTTGATCCTACATAAGCAAAACAGCTTTGTAAAGTCCTTAAAAAGAAATGATGTACAAGGACTATTAATATAGAAAGATCAAGCTTGTTAGGTTGATCTTATAATGAAATAGATAGGCATGTCTGATCGTCGAGCACTGCACCAAAAATCGTAGTCTTCTAGGAGAGTCAAGGAAAACTCGAGAGCTATCAAGGCGAAATCGTAGTATGTAAGATAGTAGATCTGGAAGTTCATCGACTGCCAGGAGGGACGAGTAAGGATCGTAGTGTGTCGAGAAGAACTTCCTCAGAGCCGTAGTCTGCTGGGGAAGTTATGTTCAGAATCGTAGAGACAGCCTGTCTACGAGCCGACTGAGCATCTGTCGAAGCCAAGTCAAGAATCGTAGACTACACTCGGAGTCGTAGAGTCTACTGATCATATCAGAGGCAGAGATCGTAGTCAAGCAAGATCAGATAAAGACAACAAGCATAAAGACAGAAATCGTAGAGTGTCAAAATCTGATCTCGGAGTCGTAGTGTCTGCACAGCCAAAACTGAATCATAGAGTGCAGAACTAAGGCCTCAATAGATGTGCTCACAACACCAAGGCAGAATCGTAGAGCAAACCCGATTATCAACAAATGAGCACTCCTAGAATATCCAAAGTATGAAGCCTCTGGTCTAAGCTGTAAAGTTACATCCAACCTAAAGGAAACCAGAGAGCACTCAACGAATGGCATGCAAGCTAACAGAAGGTCTAAGCACCAACCTAATCAGCATACATATTGAGTTATGAAGCCATTCAAGTTGAAGTCTTCTATAAGTTGATCAGAAGAAGACTTCAATCAAAGTAACTGACTAAGGAAAGTCAGCTAGTGCAGTTGCTGTCAAGAAAACAGTAGGCAACGATCTTGGAAGCAACTAGGATCGTAGTATTTGCTAAACAAAGAAGGAACTGATGGAGTTTACACAAAGATACTGGTTAGCCTATGAAGAACAAGGCTAAAGTGATTAAGCATTGGGTCAGTCCATTGAGGATAAGTGAATCAGAGATCACAAGGAGAAAGCGAGCTGGGCATGCCACAAATCTGAAGTGTCTAGCTATTCAGAAGGGGCCAGAACAAGGAGTCAAGCCATCAGTATCTGAGAGCAGTCGAGGTAAACAGAAGTATTAAAGTACTGCACAAGAGAAGGAAGAATTATTCTACATTGAAGATTCAATTAACACTCTTGAATATTGTAGTGTTGTCTCTACTAGTTAATGAGCAACATTCAACAAGACACTACGATCAGGTCCAAGAAGATGTGCATCAGAATCGTAGAGTTCGGTCATCTGAAGGTTGAAGCATTGGCAATGGTTCAATCTTAAGATTGATATTCGAACAGAGCTTATTGAGAGCATCGATGCAAAAGGACAACCTCTGATTGAGAAATCAGAAGGAGGAAATAAAGTCAACTACCTGCACAAGACATCAAAGAGACATCTCTGACGTGGTAGGTGAAACAGTAAACTGCAGTGTCAGAAAAGTCATAAAGGGGATGTCATGTCACATCTGCAGTTTACACCAAATAACTCGAGATCTGCGAACTAATTCAAAAAGCTCCCAATGGCTACATTCCAACGGGAAGGTTATAAAGGAGTATAAATCAACAAGAGCTTCAAAGATCAAGTGTTGTTGATGATTACTGAGTTGCAGAATCGTTGAGTTATTAGAATGCTACACTGTTGACTCTACGAGTTCCACCAGGGCTTAACAGAATAAGTCTTAGTGACAGTGAGACTACGAAGGTAGAAGTGAAGCAGATTTGAAGAAGGACTCAAACAATCTAAAGCTTCACTCAACAAAGATGAGAATGCCACTGAAGATGGCAACCAAGCTGAGAGCCGAGAAGGACAAGAAGATAGCATTCAAAAAAGTGGCAGAGCATAGAAAAGGTTCAGAGAGCCACTCTACGAATCACCATGATCCTAAATTTGAATCAGAACAAGTGCAGAACCATGTTTGCTAACCAGTCAAGAAGGATTCAGGGAATGCTAAGTGCTAGACAAAGTCTACCAAAAGCTCAAACACTTAGCAAACCCAAATAGTGATGGTACTCAGCTGACATCGTATGAAGATGAGCAGAACAGAATGAAGATTAGCTGCACCAAAGAAGATGTGGTCCAGACTCGAAGCAGAATGTAAAGAGGACCATGCCAAGCTGCTAAGTACACAAGATGTTTAAGCTTAAAGACATTTTAGCAGCTCAGCACCAATAACAACAATAACAACAACAACACCAACAAGAAGCTAGGGCCTAAGGGTCCTTGTCCAGAGGGACTAAATAAAGTTCTAAGCTTACTGGTCTTGAAGAGTTCCTAGGGAACTATAGAAGTTCCAAGGCTGCTGGCCTTGAAGAGTTCTTAGTGAACTGAATTTCCAAGGCTGCTGGCGTTGAAGGAATCTTAGTGATTCAGGGTGCTGCCGTTCCTTAGTAGAAATCCTACTAGTTGAAAGCAGAAGAGTGGATTAGGAGCTTGAGTCTCTGAACCACTTAAAATCTCTTGTGTCTTTTACTTTACGTCATTCACATTATGTACCTAACTGCTATAACTGCTGTGCATGTATTAACTGCTTACAGCTTAACTAACTCTAAGAACAATGTATGTATGATTATGAATATATCAATGAAGGGGATCTTTTATTTATTCCGCTGTGCTTGAAAAGATTCTTATGTTTGTCATATGCTAAATCATTAGCAATACAAAATAAACGAGAAAAGTATTTGAAATTAAAAAGGATCTATTCAACCCCCCTCTTCTAGAGTAACCAAGTCTGCTCATTTCTTATCAATACTAGAAACTTATTCACTTGAACGTCTTGCTCGTATATACATAAATGAGATTGTAAGACTGCATGGTATGCTAGTATCCATAGTTTCTGATCGAGACCCAAGATTCACATCATAATTTTGGGTTAGTTTGTAAAAAGCTATGGGCACAGATTTATGATTCAGTTTAGCATATAATCCTCAGACGAACGAACAGTCGGAGAGGAGTATTTAAACTCTTGATGATCTATTAAGACTATGTATCCTAGACTTCAAAGGAAGTTGGGACAAGTTCTTGCCATTGGTGGAATTCTCCTACAATAACAGTTATCAAGCAAGTATAGGCATGGCTCCATTTGAGGCGTTGTATGGACGAAAGTGTCGTTCTCCAGTATGCTGTGATTAGGTGGGTGAAAAAACGTTGTTGGGACTGAAATTGGTACGCATGACAACGAAAAAGATTCAAATGATCTGGCAACGTATAAAAACCTCACAAGATCTTCATCGAAGGGATGTGGAATTCAATGTTGGAGAGCATGTGTTGTTACGTGTTGCTCCATGGAAAGAAGTTATAAAATTTGGAAAGAGAGGAAAACTCAATCCTCGATTCGTTTGGCCATTTGAAATCCTCGACCGAGTAGACTCGCCTTACCGCCAAGTATGTCTCGTGTTCATAACGTTTTTTACATATCTATGTTACGTAAATATGTGGAAGACCTGAATCACTTTATTGAATTAGAACCAGATGAGATAGCGGAAGATTTAATGTATGAAGAGGTACCTGTTAAAATCTTGGATAAGAAGGAACATATTCTACGCTCAAAGGTTATACCTCAAGTCAAAGTTTTGTGGGGAAACCACGATATTGAGTAAATTACCTGGGAGTTAGAATCTAAAATGAAAATAAAGTATCCTCACCTCTTTGACATATCAGGTACGTACACTAATTTCGAGGACTAAATTTCATAAGAAGAGTAGGTTGTAAGACCCTAACTATTATGAGTAAAGATTAATTTTTCTCTAAATATTATTTTGAATAATAAGGTGTGGATTTGATATTATTTTATAGTTGTGGGTAATATTTACAAATTTTGTAAAGTATGCAAGTTGTCATAAAATATTCGTTTGGTCGGGAAATATTCGTTTTATCAGAAAATATTCGTACGACGACACAATCATTGGTGGACCCCACAATAGAATTACTGTCGGAGTTAGAAAATGATAAAAATAACTTTTTATAAAAATAACAGCAAAGGTTTTACTGTTAACTGTTAAAATACCCAGTGATAAAAGTACATTAATACGCGTGGTTGCATAGTAGCACACAGTATTTCACAATATCTCTAAATTATTTATGTTTCGTGGGAAGTCACTCAATTTTATTCAATTATTACCACAGTAATTGTTGCATAGTATCTCATATTATTAATTCAATTATTGTCACAGTATCATCTGCACAATATTTTATATTATTAAATCAATAATTGAGACGACAAAGTTATTCATATTATTATTTTTATTATTGACAATGTCTAGAAAGTTATGTCGAGGAAAGGGAGTTGCTCACTTAATTACGCGCCAATAAGGAGAAGTCTTCATCGGAACATCCCATCTCTCCCGGGAATGATCTGGTTGTTAATATTGTGAGTTATAATATTAATGATGAATAAATGTTATTAAAAATGTGTTTAGTGAAGCCAAGTGAATTGAGATAAATAGAGGGGTTTTTATGAAGTATTTGTTGTAAATTTGGCTTAATACATGGACCCCCACTTACTCATTTTTCAAAATTATCGGTAGAAAGTTATCTCAATTTTGTTTTTATTATATATATATATATAAGTTATATAATAGAATATATTATATTTTATTTGTTTGCATAGTACTGCATAGTATTGCATAGTATTGCATAGTACTGCATTGTGCAGCATAGTGCATCATATATAATGTGTGTAAGTGTGTATGTGTGTGTGTGTGTGTGAATATATATATATATATATATATATATATATATATATATATATATATATAGAATATATTATAATTTATTTGTTTGCATAGTACTGCATAATACTACACAGTTCAGCATAGTAAAAATCATGTGAAATTTGAAAACTTTTCCCATGAAAAATTCGTCAGTGATTCTTACTGTGCACCCGTGGTTTTCAATTCAAATAGTTCCCTTCCATTCTCCTATAAATAGGATGCTTAGTTTAGAAATGAAAATCACACTAGAATCAGAGAATTCTTCTTCTATAATATTGAACGTATTTCTTTTGAGTTTAAGAAAGCTTTGAGTGTAGAAAATAGTATAAGTTTTTTTCAAGAATATCCCTGCCATACCAGTCAGAAATACTCTCCTTTTAAGGTAAGGGATATTATTTTTGTTCAATATTCGTAAGAAATAATATTTTATTTCATACTCTGTAGTATGTAAGTAATATTATGTCGTTTCATATTCCTAATTCTACACTCATTTTGTTAAGTATTGCTTCTATACTCCTTCAAATTAGCAGAATATCCTTGAAATTTGCGCTTCATCTAATATCTTTTCACGAAAATATTCTTCTGAACAATCTTGTTAAATTTTTATCTTTTCATGTGGGGGTACTATTCACAAAGTACTATTCACGGGATACTATTCACTTGAGTATTATTCACCAGGAGCACTATTCACGATAAAAATTGATTTCTTTTCTGTCCAAATTATTTTTGATACATGAATATTATTCCTGAATTATACTCCACAAAGCAGTTATCATGTTGACAATTTGGTCATTTTTAAACTCTAGATAAATTAAAAATCTTTAATATTTATTCTTGATTTTTTTTAATTGATGCTTATATCATTTTCATCATCATCATGCTTATATTATGATGACAGTCATCTTTGACCCGTAGTGCATAGATGGACTATTAATTGGTATGATTATGACGAGGAATTATGTATCGGTATAATCATAACCTGTAATGTTACAAATGATGTGGTAAAAGTCCTCATTGGCCCGTAGTGCATTGCCAGATAGTTGTTGGCATGATCATGATCATTGATGATACTAACGAATATCCTTGGCCCGGAGTGCATGGATATTTCGTGGATGTGATACTAACAAATATCCTTGGCTCGTAGTGCATGGATAATTTAATGATGTGGATTATTTATTGAGCTGTGTTACAGCGATAAAATATTGATGATAAACTTTTAAATCATAGAAGATAGTAGATATCATTCTCTACTTGACTCTTCCAATGAATTGCTTGTTCCGCTGCAGTTAAACTTGTTATTTATTGTATTCTATCAATTTTATATTGTTGAAGCCTAACGATAATTTATTCTGCATTATCTTAGTCATAATATTCCCTACAGGGCTAGTTGAGTTCACCTTTTGCTTTCATTGTTCTCTTCAGGAAATGAGAACATAGCCGGGACTAGTCGGGGAATGGAGTGACGGTCCAAGATGGTGGCTGTATTAGTTCTCACTATTTTATAAAATAGTGTGATAATAATTGTAATGAGGACTCCATTTGAGTTTGGATATTGTCTACGAGACAATATTCGTGTTAAAACTCTCAACTTATGTTTTGTCGTATTTTACACGACAGTTGTATAATTAAGTTTGTATTTGAATTCTGTACCATGTATTTGAAAACTCGGAATGGGTTGTGTATACATATTTTGGGGGTGTCACATCTCAGGTATGCGTATTTGGGTAAGTCATCTACTTTACCTATTATTATTGCATCTACACTTAACGAATTATAGGAAAGTAAGCTATTGAGGGTTCTACGTGAATACAAAACGACTATTGGATGGACCATCGCTAAGATCAAGGGGCTAAGCCCGTCATTCTTTATGCACAAGATATTATTGGAAGATGGTGTGAAACCCATAGTGGAACAGCAGAGAAGGCTCAATCCAATCATGAAAGAGGTAGCTAAGAAAGACATTCTGAAATGGCTTAATGTTGGAATTATCAACCCCATATCCGATAGTGCATGGGTAAACCAAGTGCAATGTGTCCCAAAAGAAGGGTGGTATGATAGTCGTGATAAACGAGAACAATGAACTAATATCTACATGGACAGTGACCGGATGGAGGGGTTGTATGGATTACTGAAAACTCAACAAATTAACCCGGATGGATCACTTTCCTCTACCAGTCATTGATTAGATATTGGACAGGTTAGCGGGACACGAGTATTATTGTTTGCTGGATGGTTATCCGGGTTATAATCAGATTGTTATTGCTCCGGAGGAGCAAGAAAAGATGACATTCACCTGTCCATATGGAACTTTTGCATTTATAAGAATGTCTTTTGGTTTGTGTAAAGCACCAGTAACGTTTCAAAGGTGTATGATGGCGATCTTCTCCGATATGGTAGAGCAGAATGTTGAGGTCTTTATAGATGACTTTTCAGTGTTTGGGGATTCTTTTGACAGTTGCTTAGAAAACCTTATCATGGTTCTGAAACGAGGTGTTGAAACCAACTTAGTGCTTAACTTGGAGAAGTGCCATTTCATGGTGCAAGAACGGATCATCCTCAGACACAAAGTATTAGGAAAGGGGTTGGAAGTAGATAAAGCAAAGCTTAAAATGATAGATAGTTTACCACCACCGACATCGATGAAGGGTATTCGCAGTTTCCTCGGACATGCTGAGTTTTACCACTGATTTATAAAGGATTTCTCCAAAATCACGAAGCCTTTATGCAGTTTGTTGGAGAAGGATGTACCTATTAAATTTGACGAGGAGTGTTTGTCATCCTTTAAGTAGTTAAAGAAGAAAATTGACAACAACACATGTGATCGTAGGACCTGTGACGCCCCCAAATTCAGATACCAATATCTCGAATTTGGTGCTTCACGATCTAACACTAACAATATACTAATAACTCATATAGCAGAATAATAGAATAATTTACATAACTTAAGTTTAAACATAACTTAGTACATAATATTAAATAAGTCACATTACATCATAGTAATAACTTCTAATCATAACAGATCAAAGTACTCCTTATCCTTGCCCTTTCCCTTATCCTTTTCCGATGTTTCACCACATTCTGCCTTAACTGAAAGGTTTAAGGAAAGCAAGAATGAGCAACAAATTTTCCCAGCAAGAAATATAGTAATAAAGGTGAATAGTTATAAAGTTCTAAATTTCAAGGGTATAACAATAATTGATAGTTCAAGAATGATAGGAAGTATCAATTATTTTAAATAAGCGTCTCTATGGACTGAAAGATATCATCAAGAATTCCAAGGTTTAATCATTTCAAAGTTTAAGAATAATGAAAACTGACTAGTCGCTATGGACTAAGAACTCTTGCTAGAATTAATAGCATTATACAGCAAATCCAATATAAATAAGTACAACATGTGATCAGCCTAAAGTACCCTACGTTATGCATAACATTTAAACATGCTTGTATGTGCACACGTCGGTTCCCCAATAGTTATATAATTTCCTCTTCAATGAGGGTTGTTCATCTCAGTAGATATATAAGAGTTCGCACCAAGAAAATTGGTTTGGACAGCTTTCTAACACACGATATCAGTCTACCCAAGTCAAATAGCTTAGACAGCTCTTATAATGCATTTAGGAACAATAAGTTCAATGCTTGCAACAAAATTAAGATATCAAATCGACTTCTGAATAGTAATAGATATTTGTTCAATGTAAATATGGTCGATATAGTAACAATTTGGATTCACATAATATGTAAAGTGAAAAGAGTTAGGGAACTTGCACAGAATAATATTTGAGAAGGTTCGAGGAACTTTCCTGAAACGCAGTTTACCAATCTAAAGCTTAGCAATACCTCAACCAATTAAGTTACCCTATTAATATATATAAGTATACACATTCATTAGTTACGCAAGTTTGAAATATAACTTATCTCAAGCACATACCCAATATGTATGTTAAGTACATACATAAGCCTATACAATCAGTCCATGTATATCAATCACAAATTCTCAATCAATATCATATAGAAATCTTATACAAGTCTGACATCTTCAAGTTATACCATCCCTATACATAAAACATCAATAAGCCTCTGTTTATTAACTTAGAACAATAATATAGTCAGGCCATTATGATCAGAAGCCAACAAAACAAGTCAGACCAAACTGCAGAAGGGCGCAGTTGCGCCTTGGTTAGGCTTAGGGATGGTGCAGCTGCGCTATCCCCTGGCCAGACCAGAGTTGAGCTTCTGCTCTCCTGGTTTTATTCCAATTTTTAGCATACCAAGACATTAACAATTATCATGCACACATGTTAAAGGGCTTTGCATACTTCTATTACCATTTCAAGTTCAACTTTACATGTTAGGGTCTTAGTTTAGGATTTCTAAGGAATTAAGGCCAAATAGGGTAATGGAATTACAAGGCCTACTAGGTTAACCATATGTATATGTGAAAAGGTCATATAATCTATAATATACACTCTCAATTGTTCACATCATTTACTCATAGCTAGAATCGTTTATCACTTTAAAACATACCTAAACTCATGCTTGGTTAACTTTCATTATGTCTAACACATATGAATCATGTTTAGAGACAAAAAGAACATAAACATGCCATCTTAAATGTCCAGAACATAACTACCCCAGATATATGCAACTTAGTTTGAAAAATATCCAAGTTTGCTTTTGAAATCATTTTAAACTTAAAAATGCAATTTCACACATACAAAACATCTTTAAATCTCTTTTCATTTGTAGTTAAGTCATGTTACATGCTCACAAAGTCAGAACATACTCCAGGTGGTATTCATGGTTATTAGTTTCAAATATGTCAAGTTTTCCTTGAAAAAGTCATTTAGCTCAAAGCCAAACAAGTTGGTCATGCATAAAGGAACCTTGAATCACAACTCATGCTCATTAATGTTCATAAATCAGTTATATATGTATATTATCATGCTCAAAATTTGTAGAATATGAGTTTCATGAAAGTTCATTTTTGAAACTTTAAGTTATTATTATAAAACTCCTACTAAATCATGTTTGGACAATTCATATCTTATAAGGAAGCTTTATACTACATGTTATACTTCTTTTCATGCATATATAGATCATAATACCATGTTAGAAACAACTTATTATAACAAAAGTTAGAACTTGGTTCTAGGGATTGGCGCAGCTGCGCTGCACCCCAATACAAACTTAGTGCAACTGTGCCCTTGCTGGATAGAACCAAGAAGGAGCTATGTTCTGCAGAAATTTCAAACCCAATTTTGATTTTCTCTCAACTAAACATTCTTAAACTTATTCTTAAAGGTTTTATACATGCATATACACTTAATAAACACATTGATATCAACTCACAAATTAATTCACAGAAATCTTCATGGAAATTCTAGAAACTAGTTAAGTTGGAAATTAAGAACACAAAATATAAATGTTACCTCTTGAAGCTTAAATGGTTACTCCTTACAATCTTAGACTCCTTACTCAACAAAGTAACTCACACTATCAATATATACTTATCAAGCAAATCACAGCAATATGAAGATGAAGAATAGAGTTGCTATTTATAGAGGAGTTGTTGTCTAGTTAATGACTTTGTTCAAAGGTTAGAATTCATGAGGTAGAAGAAGAAGCCAATGGTTAAAAAGAGGTTGGCCACCTAATCTCCCTCAGCCATATCCATAACAATGATAACCACCTTCTAGCCACTGATTTATCACGTAAAGGAGGTATAGGGCACTATTTGGTCAATGATTTTGGGATAAAAGGTTTTAAAAAACTCAGTAACTTGGCTATATAATGCCTAGTTTGGTTTCTTTGGTTTCCAAAATGTGATTTTAATGTGTTAATGCTACTACATAATGAAAAGTTAGGGATTACATATGCACACATATCATACAATCCATGTACATTGGGTTTACATAAAATAATATTTGATTTAGATAAAATAATGCAGTTGGGTATTAGTAATCCAATATGCTCCATAAACTTTGTTAGTAAACATAAACTTTAATATTATAATGATATTCAATATCAAATGTTTATTTAACTTCCTTCCGAATTTTTGAGATGCACAGTTAATTAACCCTTTCTGTATTAGAATTCCACCCAGGATTCTATTTTACTACTCATTAATTTATACCATTCAATTTACTCTTAACACGTGATTTTAATAATGTCACACATTAAAATAATGTTCCTTATTGTTTCCAAAGCAGTTAAATTAATTTTTCCAAGTTTGACCAGTGGCACTGCTTCGCCAGTTTATATTGCAGGAAGGACACATTTGTGTTGCTTCTTGGTAGTGCCAAACTTGGTTAGCTACTTGCCAGTTCCAGTTTCCATTACCAATGTGATTTCTCGTAACACGTAATCAATCCAAAATGACAATACCACTCGTTAAACATCTTATTAAATCCTTCCTTCGCAATTTTAACTGGATGGTCACTGTAAGAACCCGAATTTTTAGAAAATATTAAAATAAGAATTTATTGAATAAAATTCTTAAAGCATGCGTTGGGTTCGAATAAGAATATATAAATGTGTTACGAGGTATGTGGTATTGTGTTACATAGGGTAATATGAGCTATGTAACAAGTGATGTTGTGTTTAATAAATATATATATCATTATTATATATATTGGTTATAAATTGTAGAGATGAATCAATAAGAAGATGGATAGAAATTTATCTATCGGTATTAAATAATTTATAAAATTATTTTATCATAGTTAGTGTCATTAAGTATCTTTAATAGTCACCAATTCCTTGAGTATATGTACGAGTAGGTATCAAGTCTAAGGCAGTGTAACCGTACCCTTTAATGGTGGATGTATAGGTGTTGGGCTAAACAATTCCTTCAGAGAGCGGAGGTATATACGAATTAGTAACCGATCTAACTCATTGTGAAAACAGTGTAGACGAGACAAGAACTAAATTATTGGTTGTTTATGGGAAACCACTCAGTGTACTATATTGAATACTATTAAAGACTCGATGTGTACTAGGTTTAGATTTGTATATATGTACGTTGTTGACGATAGAAGAAAACCAATATATATATATATATATATATATATATATATATATATATAAGTGAATATTGGTTAGAGATTTATATGTTAGATTAATATTTGAGAAGTGGCTAAATGTAAAGATTGAGAAAGTTGTCTTAGGACGATCGAATAATTATACGCATAGTGTATAATTTAAATAATTAATAGAGTATATATTAATTATTCTAAGTGTAAAGGTTATACATATTATATGTATGTAATTATTTAAGTAAGCTAAATAATTTAGCATTATAATAAAGTGTGACATAAACTTTATATTAAATAAATAATAAAATAATATGGAATTGGAGAAAAGCCAAACGTGGCCTAGACCCCTAATATTTTATTATAGAAATAATGAGCTTGAGTTATATGTAACTCCAGTAAATGGGATAAATGAGCCTTGTGTGGTCTGAGTATTAAAGTTAAACTAGACTGAAGGTTTAACTGAAATTATTAAATGAGAATTAATGATGATCATTATGATATTTAAGGGTGATAGGAAATAATGGGTTGAAAGTACTCAACTAAATTATATTTAGCCCAATTAAAATATTATTTCGACTAGCCCAATGTATATGAGACATAAGATTATATATGGGTGTATATTTAAAATATAAGTACACTTCTTATATGTGGGTAGGTACATATATATGTGTATATATATGCCCATAACTTAATTTAATATAGTAATGATTATAATTGATTTAACAAGCCCAAAACGAATTTACCTTAGTAAAATTAGACCCATTTTTACTGATAAACTAGAGAGTTAGAACTTTTGTCCCATATTCATTGTCCCTAATATGTATCAGCCGTGAGTTAGGCCATTGGCCTAGTCTACTGTTAATAATGAAAGTTGAGAGCTGATGATAGCTAGAGGAATGGAGGAGGAGGGAGTGTGTTACCAACTATTCATTGCCCTTTGGCTTCTCCTTCTCCCCACCAGTTCAAAACATTGTGTAAATGAATTGTCTGAGTATTGAATTCTGTATAAATAGAGACTCCCTCATCTTATTTCTCTTTTGTTGAGATGTTTGAAAAATGGCTATGGAGAGTCAATAAAATTGGAGAGCAATCAGAGGGTTGAAGGGCTATAGTTAGCAAATTCAAGCATCAAGAGGTAATAATTTTAAGATACATGCTCTTGATTTCCTAAGCTTGCACTTTCTTAGTAATATCATGAAAAAGTAGCTTTTGAGTTACAAATTTGATGGCTAAATGTTGATGTAATTCACGAATTGTTGTTAGATGTTGTTAATATAGTTCAATACGAAAATAATGGAAGTTAAACGAACCAAATTTGTTGAGAAACGAATTCGTAGTGAACGAATTCGCTAAACTTTTCAAAACATGAAAATTTAGTATGAATATGAGTTTTGGATTAATCTTTGGGTTAGTTAATGTGTTTGAAGTGTTATAATTACTCTGTAGATGGGTAGCTAAGAGTTTAACGAGTCCAACGAATCGAAAACCAACTAATTCGGACTTAAAATGAGAAACTTATGACCAAAACTGTTATCTGTGCGAAGCCTCGCGCGGGCGCGCCGCTCGTGAGCGCGGTTGCGCAGCTGGGGCTAGGAATTGGTGCAGGTGCGTGATAATGGTGATTAAAAGGGGCGCGGCCGCGCCCCATGTGTGATGACTGTGACTACTTTGACCTATTTTGGTAAAATGGCCATAACGTTTTCATACGAACTCCGATTGAGGTGATTTAAGATGATTCGGAACGAGGACGAATAGAACTACAACTTGTTTTCTTTAATCTTTTCAATTTGAGGTCATTAGGAAGGGTCAAAATAGTCATCTTTATAACTATTACGTATTCAAAGGCGATCAGAGGGCGTTGAACGAGCACATACGCAAGTATAGTGCTCCCGACGATAGAATATATTACTATAAGTGATAAAACATGAATATGCATGATAATAGACATGTTATATGACTCAGATTACTTTATTCATAATGGAACGCTTTGGCATAACTTAGTATGTGTTTTAAAAAGAAACTTGAAGATTTCAAAAATAAACCTTGACGAACTTTAAGTCATTTGAGTTCTGACTTTGTAGTGAGCATATGGTGGAGCCATGTGAGCATAAAATGTGATCTTAAGTTACCTCGTATAAGATAACTTGTATAGCTTGGATAATATGTGTTGTCAAAGAGAAATTCAAGTTTTGATAACTAATAATCATGAGCATGGTGTCACCTACATTTTGACCTTGTAAGCATGTGTAGAAATATGCATAAATGAATATGACATATGATTCAAAGTTGCCTTGCATGTTTAGGTTGGCATGACATGGATTTGAAGAAAAGAAAATTTAGACGTTTTGAAACCAATATTCATAAGCATTATGTTGTCTAAACTTCTGAACTTCGAAGATGACATACTAGTAATTTTTGGGTCTTTAAACATGCCCTATATGTGCAAACATGATAGGATGTGTATGCCTTTGAACATGAATGATACGTGCACATAACTAGATAGACGTAATATGAACTATGCATGTCGTAAAGTAAGTTTTCAAGTGATAAACCATGGTAGTCATATGAATACCCATAAGCATGTCTAATATGAGTTATATGACTACCTTATATGTTTAAGAATCAAGCATGTTGGACTTTGTGGTTTCATAACCTTAAATGGCCTTAATTTGTTGAGATGTCCAACTTAGAACCATATTATGCAAGACGGGACCTATATTACACTTGAAAGATGCAAAAGAACCCTTAACATGTTAATATATGTTATGTATATAAGGATGAGCAAGCTAGACTAAGCAAGTGTTTGCTCAGTTTTGGTTTGAACTCGGAGCCGCGCGGCCGCGCATCTCTTTAGTACAAATCAGGTACGGCCGCGCCATCCTGCAGTTATGAATAAGTTCTGTTTTTAATTTGAAGTTCAAGGCATGCTTCAATGATTACATTAATATGACCAACATGCTATGTAATATGTAGGAAGCATGCTAGGTGATAGAGATGAATGATAATTAGGACATTCAATTGTTAAAGTCCAAAGGAATGTTTCAAGATATAAAGCAACGATATGTTGTTTGAATTCGTGATCTGATTTGTGCTATGAAAATATAGGATAGGTGATGTGGTATGGAATTACAACTAAGTTAAACGTTTATGTGTACGTTTGAACTTACCTATATGAGTTTTAAAGGTGTTGAACACCTAGTGAGTCTAGTGTGTGGTAGCTATTGTAACATTCCATATTTTTTTAAATGTAACTTATAAATATTTATTGGTTTATATAAATATTTATTGGATATGTTATTGTTGAATAAATAATTGTTCAATTTGAGTGGTGTGGTTTATTTAATTATTTGTTGAATAAATAATTAAATATTATATATTAAATATTTATTGGCAATATTAAATATTTATTGAATTATATGGCATTTTGAGTTGATGTGATTTAAATAATTATTTGTTGAGTAAATAATTAAGGAGCTAAATAAATTAATTATTATGAGATTTTATAATAATGGAGTTTAATTTAATAAGCTAGAGAGCTTATAATGATTTTAAATAAATAATAATATTTAAATGAGAAATTGTAGTTTGAAATATTAGTTGATTAAATGAAATTATAATTATAAAAAGAATTATAATTGTTTATGTGTTAAAGTAATTTAATAGATTAATGTTTAATTGATTTATTAATTTAATAAAGGTGTGACTAATAACCTTGCTATAAAGGAGTTATTAAAATAAATAAAAAAGTGGTTTAATTTAGTTTTGTCAAACAAGGTATAAGGATTAATCAATTTGTTTTAATTCAGTTTACCAAACAAGGTGTAATGATTAATGAGTTATTTTTATTATGCTAGCCAAACAAGCCTTAAGGCTTTTGATTTTTAAAACTTATGTAACTGACATAACTTATGTCAGTACTTATATTATATAATTATTATAATTATATCTTATATGCGTTATAATATTTTACGTAAGATTAGAGGAGAGAGAAAGGAGAGAAAAAGAGAAAAACTCAGAGGAAGAAGAAGAAGAAAAGAAGAAAACTAAGAGAAAAATTGAGAGAATTAAGAGAATTTTACAGGTTTTGGAGAAAAGATTTGGAGAAAAAGGGATAGTGTCATCATCTTTCATAATCCAAGGTAGGAGCTCTAGCTCTTTCTTTAAAAATTTAGTTTTCTTCTTCCCAAAAAGTCTCTGTGAAAATTTTATAAAAGATAACTTGTTGTTATGTATATGGTTTGGCATGATTATTGATTATATGGTTGTTCTATGAACTTATATATGATTATAGAGAAATTAGTTCATGCATATATGTGTTTTGTGGAAGAAAATATATTACAGAGTGTTCATATGACAATATGTATGAATATGGCTATTTTAAAATAGAAATTAAGGTTTTAATTGTTGTTAAATGGATAAATTGATTGTTAGAATTGATAGAGTATGTAAAAACATAATTATGATGCTTTGGAATTTCTGTTTTGGTTGAATAACAAAATCACAGTGTTGATTTTTATGAAAAATATCAAAAATAGAGTTTTGGGTTTTAAAATATGTTATTCTAGTATTTAATTTTCTAAAATTATGGTTTAAGTTGTGTTAATTTAGTATTTGTATGCTCGGTGAAGTTTATGTGTAATTTGCATCAGTTATTCATGTCAATTAGTGTTGGAATTGAAGTTATAGACAGAAAATTTAGTTGTTCGTGGTTGGTTTCTGTGAGTTTCGGCGCCCCAGCGTCAAAATTCACGCCCCAGCGCCAATTTTCGCGCCCCAGCGCCAAAATGGACCAGCGCTGATGCTCGCGCCCCAGCGCCGATGCTCGCGCCCCGGCGCCACTGTTCCGCGCCCCGGCGCCGGAAAAGTGGCCTAGTTGGGCAGTTTTGACCTCCTGTAGTAAAATGGCCATAACTTTTTCATACAAACTCCGATTTAGGTAATTCAAGATGATTCGGAAAGAGGACGAGTAGACCTACAACTTTAATTCTTTAAATTTTTTAATTTGAGGTCTGTAACAGTAGTTAAAATGGTCATCTTTACGACTATTGTGTATTTGGAGCCAATCGGAGGGCGTCGGGATGCACGAATGCAAGTGCAACCCTTTGGGTATTAGTATAACTTAATGATAACATGTTGGACATGTATTAGGATGTTATATTAAGTTGTTAATGTACACGTGGTGCAATGACATGATCATTTAAGTAGTTGTAATAAAGCTAAAAAGTAATGTTCATGAAAGATGTGATGTTGTTTAAACTTAAACTTAGTTAGTAGCTATACTAAGAGTAATAAAGGAACTCATAAAGGTAATGTTAGTGTAACTAATGTGTATTATCAATGCATATGGTATGTGTAGGACTTGGGGTGAACGGGAATAGTAATTGTTTAACCTACACGCGAGGCAAGTTCCCTAACCTTTTCTACTTTATTATTCAGCAATGTTACTTTTCACTGTTATGTTATACTTATGCAAGTTCTCTAACTCAAAACTTCATTGTGCAAGTTTGAATTCGTTAAACACATTATCGCTTTAATTCCATTTCAATTGTACAAATTGCTAACTTTACACTTTCGTAGAGTTAGATTGTTTATTGTTGATTAAGCTCGTTTATCTATTGGTTTATGAGGATACATGTTATGATTATTCCATGATTATGCTATTAAATTATTCCTAAAGCATGATGTTAGTTTATAAATATCAATTCAACTATGATTATTCCATAGTATACAGTTATGTTGTTTGTAATCAACTAACCCTTAGTTGATTACCGTTGAATTCTAAATTACCCCATGATGTATCCAAACTAAACTCACTTTGGTACGGACTTGTATTCTAAATACTGAGAAGAACAACTCTTTTATAAGAGGATACGCTTAGCGTTGAAATTATTGTGCACAATACATTGTACGAAGGGTTGATCCCCCTAAGTACGTGAAGTCCTTATAGTCTTATGACTATTAAAGTTTAAGTTAAAAAATTACTTATAACTGTGGACATGATTCGTGGTCATTAGACCCTCAGTAATTGATTAAAGTTTTTAGAAAGTAATAGAATCTATTGTTCAGTTCTATTAAACCTAATGTGGTACATGATGTAAAGTTAACTGATTTATTTATTATTATTTCAAGTGGGCCTTGTTTGCTCACTCTTGCCTGTAAACATTCTTACAGCTAAGGTTGAAACTGGTGATATACCTAGCACCAGTAAAGGGAAAGGAAAGACTAAGCAATGCTGAAGACCTGTAATAGTTAGACAGTTTATTTTTAGACTTTGTTTAAAGATTGTAAAGAAGTTTATATTAATTTAATTTCCGCATGAATGAATGTTTGTAAAGGTTAGATAACCTGGGAGATTTTTATTTAAGTTTAATCCTGTATGGGCAGGTTTTATTTATTCAATTTTATCAATTGGGTAGTTAGTAATGAATGTTTTGATTACGTGAACACCAAATCTTGAGGAAATGAAGTACCAGGATTTGGGGGTGTCACAGCTATATATGAATGTTAATGTCATATTCGATTGGTTAAGGTATACCTAGACATACCTAGCTATTCTAAGAGTATGATGAGAAAGTGAAATGTAGGTTTTACAAACCTAGTTAGGAAATAATGTAACATTGTTCTTATATTAAAAGTGCATGAAATATGTTGCTAATGGATGTGAATCCATGATTATATAACTGTGTAGGGATACACGCAGTGCAGATAAGCTTTAAGAAGTTAAGTCGTAGTTGATAAACTACGAATCAGACAAGTCTTTCAGTTCCTATTTGATATATGAATTTTATAACTGTTAGTTGAACTATATTATGCTATGCAAATGTTGATGTATATATATGAAATGCATATGAGATATGTATGAGATATGTGAAAGTTGATCTTTGATGATATGCTTGTGAAGTAAATCTCTATGCTTGTTATGTGAGAAGTAAAATGCGTAGTGAATATTAATTGATCATGAATGCGTGAAATAAATATGCTATTATATGCTATGTGCTGCATGAAAACTGTTAGAATTGCTGGGCTGTCGAGCTCACCCTTGCAAATAACCACTTTTGCAAGTTAAGGACTCACGGTAAAGATTTCGTGCTACTTGATTGATAGAGTTTAATAGTATCGAAGGAGATTAATTTATTGAACCATGGTTAGGCTCTAGGAGATATACATGATATTAGTTTACGATGTGTAATACATATAGAGTTGTAAAGTTGTACTATGTGATGCATAGAAGAATTAGAATTAATATGTAAAACTTTATACAGTATTTCGAATAGAATGAATCATAACATAAATTGATTCAAGGATTTGTAATTGATTCAAGTTATGAAATCAATAAAAGATTTATTTTCAAAGGAGATTGAAAAAGTTTATATTATTCCGCATATTTATATAATATCAAATGTGATGTAAAACAGTAATAATAAATGACCAAGTTATGAAACTTATACAAGTTTGGGGTCATTGTGCAGATCATGGTAATGGAAAGAATTTATATTCTAAATTGTAATAAGCAAGTTTATATTCACTAAGTTTTAAATACAAAAAATAAATAGTTTGACGATAGTAGTATCGTGGCGGATCGGATTCGTGATTCGAAGAGACCTGGATTTGGGGGCGTCACAGGTTGGTATCAAAGCTATAGGTTATAAACTTAGGTAAGTGTACCTTAGGCTATAACATAAGAGAGAGAAAGATAAGGATTAAAATTTATAAGCGAAGATTCAAAGAAGAATCTTAATGTATCTAAGAGAATGATAATTCATGAGTTTCCTAACTCCGGTAATAAAAATGTTAAGATGGTGTCTATATGACAAAGATAATAATAATGAACTCGAGTGGAGTTTTGTTGATAATGGGGAAAGAACCCTAAGGTAAATTGATGATCACGACGTGATCGAATTGAGCTGTGAAGTGATAAATAGTCTGTAACGACTAAGTGTGTATAGCTTGATGCTATAAGAGATTGTACTATGAAATGGTACGATGTGAACTCATGAGGAGTTGTACGTGATGAGACACGAAGAATTCGTATTTAGCAAAAAACAAGTTAAGTGTAAGATAGAGTTAAGGGGGATTTCAGTTGAGGACTCATGTGGGAGCTGAGTTGTACAAACCTTTGTATGGGCGGAGGCTTTGTGCTCATGCTCGGTTCCTCACAATGATAATCAATGGAATGTCGGTGTCGCGCTATCGATATGCTTATGGTGAGAAGGTGATTCTTTTCTCATATCCTATTTGATAGATAGAGACTATTAAGATTAAGATAGAGAATATAAGGATAAGTTACGAGTTCTTAAAACTCATACTTATGGTAAGTTCGGGACTCGTAATCATATGAAATGTTTTTGAACCCCTCAGCGAATGGACGCCTATGGTTTGACTAGGATAAATTCTTAAACTCATATGATTGTAGCAAGTTCCTGAACTTCCAAAGTGTGGTAAGTTTGATGAACTATATCGGGTATATATATGTTATGAACTAAGAGATTTTGGAATAGTAAAGATTGAAGTTGATGGAGAAGCATGGATTTTCTAAATCTTCTAGCTCTACTAGATTTTCAAAAATTTATTGACTTCGTGCTAGTGTTTGCACTCTATTTTCTTGAAAAAAAGTTGGGTCAAGTGACTGAACCAATTAGTTTTAAAAACAACACCATTATTCTTATGTCTATACTAATTGTTTCGGCTAAGACAAAAATAATTTGAGAATTTTCAAAATGTATTGCTGACCATTTACATCATTTGATATGGTGTAAAAATGGTAAACGATGGAGTCATCAATTCAGTCGAACCTAGTGTTGGTTGTGATCGAAAGATCATCAGCCCACTATGGTATGATGTAATATGACAAAGTCACCTAATGGTGGAATCCTCAACGTACTACTAATTTGGTACGGTATCATGACATCATGAAATAATTTTTGGTTTTCTTTTGAATTATGAAAAGTTGACTAAATTATTTCGATTGATGTCCGAACTGTTGATAAGAGTCTAAGCTATTTGATTCGGCTAGACGACTGTTGAAAAGTGATTATATAATTCAAGCATTCTTGTGTATTTATGCCAAACCAGATTGCTCTGGTGCGGATTCAGTCGTTGAAAAGCTGAGGTGAACAATCCTATAAGGGGACATGTTTTCGGGGAAAATAGTTCCGAGCGTAACGCATGTAGTCGTTACAAAACACTACGTTGTGGCCCAATGTAGTGGCACAATAGGTTAGCCATCTAGTGTACGTGTGGACGGTGTTTTCAGTCTTTGTGATAGATAAACACTCTGGTTTGTAGTGTGGATGATTGTGTTAAAGCACTAGTTCACGGTCTTGTGACCCCTCAATATAATTTGGAATCTGAGTTATTCATACTACTTCCCGATTATTGAAAAATCATGGAAGATTCTTATTCTTCTGAAGGATGAAGGTAATGAGTAGAATGTTCCTTAGAAAGGAGAATATGGTAGAACGCAAGTGAGCAAGTTATAATAAACTTCCGAAAAGAGAATTGATAAAATTATTCAAAAGAATATGTAATATTCGGAATAGCACCGAGTAGAGGAAGTTTCGGTGATTCTGAGGACGAAATTCTTATAAGGGGGAGAGGATGTAAGAACAAGAATTTTTAGAAAATATTAAAATAAGAATTTAGTGAATAAAATTCTTAAAGCATGAGCTGAGTTCGAATAAGAATATATAAATGTGTTACGAGGTATGTGGTATTGTGTTACATAGGGTAATATGAGCTACGTAACAAGTGATATTGTGTTTATATATATATATATATATATATATATATATATATATATATATATTATTATATATATTGGTTATAAATTGTAGATATGAATCAGTAAGAAGATGGATAGAAATTTATCTATCGGTATTAAATAATTTATAAAATTATTTTATCATAGTTGGTGACATTAAGTATCTTTGATAATCACCAATTCCTTGAGTATATGTACGGGTATGTATCAAGTCTAAGGCAGTGCAACTGTACCCATTAATGGTGGATGTGTAGGAGTTGGGCTAAACGATTCCTTTAGAGAGCGGAGGTATATACGAATTAGTAACCGATCTAACTCATTGTGAAAATAGTGTAGACGAGACGGAAACTAAATTGTTGGTTGTTTGTGGGAAACCACTCAATGTACTATATTGAATACTATTAAAGACTCGATGTGTGCTAGGTTTAGACTTGTATATATGTACGTTGTTGACGATAGAAGAAAACTAATATATATATATATATTGGTTAGAGATTTATATGTTAGATTAATATTTGAGATGTGGCTAAATGTAAAGATTGAGAAAGTTTTCTTAGGACGATCGAATAATTATACGCATAGTGTATAATTTAAATAATTAATAGAGTAAATATTAATTATTCTAAGTGTAAAGGTGTGACGAACGAGATTTTTATAAATTAATTTTAATATATATTGAATTAAATAAATATTTTTCGATGATTTAATTATTGGATTAAATAATTAATTGATGCAATTGCGGCAGATTAATTTAATTATATGTATTACATTTATTAAATTAATGTAGGAAAATTTTATTATTCAAGTATATGACTATGTGAGCTTATTGAATTAAATAAAATATTTAATTAAGCATGATGTTGTGACGCCCCCAAAATTAGGTATACATCACCCATCTTGGGTCGTCAGATACATGGTACAGAATACAAATACAACTTTACTAATACAACTGTCGTGTACAATACGACAAAACATAACTGTGAGTTTGAATACAATTATTGTCTACTAGAGACTATACAATCTCAAAAGGAGTCCTCATTACAATTATTGTCACACTATTTAATAGAATAGTAAGGACTACTAATACTATCATCTGGTCCATCACTCCGTTTCCCGACTCGTCCCAGCTATATTCTCATTACCTGAAGAGAACAGTGAAAGAAAGGGTGAGCTCAACTAGCCCAGTAAGAAATACTATGACTGGGATAATGCAGAATAAATTATCATTAGCCTTCAACAGTGTTAAACTGATAAAATATAACGAACATCAAGTTTAACTGCAGCGGAACAAACAATCCATTAAAAGAGTCAAGTAAAGAATAAAATCTACTATCTTCTATGATTTAAAAGGTTTTTCAACAATGTTATCGTTGGGACTCAGCTTAATAAAATAATCCACATCATCGAATCACCCCTGCATTACGGCCAAGGATATTCGTGTATTCATTAATGGTCATGATCATGCCAACATTTGTCCATCAATGCACTACGGGCCAATGAGGACTTTTACCACATCATTTGTAATATTACGGTCATGATTACACCGAATAATCCCTGGTTATAATCATACTAAGTCCATCTACGTGTTACATGCCATAGATGACTTTCAACATTTTATAAACATGAGGATGATGACAATGATATAAGAATTCAATAAAATAAGTTCAAGAATTAATTTATCCAAGAATTAACAACGTCCAAATTGTCAACATGATACTGCTTTGTGGAGTAAAATTCAAGAATACTTAGAATAATATTTTCATGAAAAGATACTGGATGAAACGTAATTATCAAGGATATTCCACTAATTTCATGGAGTATAGAAGTTAAAACTTAACCAACTGAGTATAATAAAGAATGGAATAACAAAAGAAATCACCCGACATGCGATAGACCGCAAAGACAGGTTATTCTAACAGAATAATAAATAATGGAACCAGGTCCGGCGTAAACGCACAGACAGGATATTCCGACAGAATAATAAATAATGGAACCAGGTCCGGCGTAAACGCATAGACAGGATATTCCGACAGAATAATAAAGAATGGAACCAGGTCCGGTGTAAAACACATAGACAGGATGTTCCAACAGAATAATAACAAGACGGAACCATGTCCAGTGTAAAACACACAGACAGGATGTTCCAACAGAATAATAATAAAAACGGAACCAGGTCCGGTGTAAAACACACAGACAGGATGTTCCAACAGAATAATAGAAGAATGTCACCAAGTATAGGGTAGACCGCGTATACAGGTTATTCCAACAGAATAATAAGAAATGGAATAACAACAGTTCTCTTCATGAATAAGAAAGAATAACACCCCTTACCGTTTTAAAGAAGAACTGAAATAAGGAAGTAGTTAAGTAGCAGAATACTCTTCTCTCTCTCTCTCTCTATAGTTTCTCTCTATAGTTTCTCTCTCTAGAGTTCAGTGAATTCGTAAGAAATAATGAAGGAATGAGCTGCTATTTATAGAAAAATAGAATGCATAGTAACTAATCTATGAACGGTCCAGATTGATTACTTTAATCTAACGGTCCATATTTAAAGAAAAATCTTTTAAATAAAATAAAATATATTCTATTTATAGAATAACTTTAATAAAGTATTCTATTTTATATAAAAAGACGTTTCTGTTTTTTTACGTTAATAATACGAATAAAACAAAACTTCATTATCGCTAAATAATTCATATTATTAACTGACAATAATTGAATCAAACTGAGTGACTTCTTACATAAGCATTAATAATCAATACCGTGTGCTACTATGCAACTACACGTGATACTGTACTTTTACTACCGAGTAGTTCAGCAGTATCAATGGTAAAACTTCTGCCGTTATTTTTAATAAAATATTTTTGTCGTTTTCTCAATCCGACAATAATTCCATTGTGGGGTCCACTAATGATTGTGCCGTTGTACGAATATTCCCTGTTAAAACGAATATTCCTCGAGCAATCGAATATTATATAACAACTTGCGTACTTTGCAAAATTTATAAATATTACCCACAACTATAACATTATATCAAATTAACTCCATAATATTCAAAAATGATATTTATAGAAAATTCATCTTTATTTATAAAAGTTGGGGTCTTACAACCTCCCCTTCTTATGAAATTTCGCCCTCGAAATTAGGGTACGTAACTGGTTTGTCGAAGAGGTAAGGATACCTTAATCTCATTTAAGATTCTAACTCCCAAGTCATTTCCTCAACCTCGTGGTTTCTCCACAAAACTTTGACTTGAGGTATAACTTTGGAGCGTAGAATATGTTCCTTCTTATCCAAGATTTGAACAGGAACTTCTTCATACGTCAAATCCTCCTCTATTTTATCCGGTTCTAACTCAATAATGTGGTTCGGGTCTTCTACATATTTACGTAACATGGATATGTGAAAAACGTTATGAACACGAGACATACTTGGCGGTAAAGCGAGTCTATAAGCCACAGTTCCTACTCGATCGAGGATTAAAAATGGACCGATAAATCGAGGATTGAGCTTTCCTCTCTTTCCAAATCTCGTAACTCCTTTCCATGGAGAAACACGTAAGAACACATGATCTCCTATATCAAATTCCACGTCCTTTCAATGAAGATCAACATAACTATTTTGTCGATCTTGTGAGGTTTTTATACGTTGTCGGATCGTTTGAATCTTTTCTGTAGTCATGCGTACCAACTCCGGTCCCAATAACGTTGCTTCACCCACCTCATCCCAGCATACTGGAGAACGACATTTTCTTCCATACAATGCTTCGAATGGAGCCATGCCAATACTTGCTTGATAACTGTTGTTGTAGGAAAACTCCACCAATGGTAAGAACTTGTCCCAACTTCCCTTGAAGTCAAGGACACAGAGTCTTAATAAATCTTATATAGTTTGAATAGTCCTCTCTGATTGTCCGTCCGTTTGAGGATGATATGCCGAACTATATCGTAAATTCGTGCCCATAGCTTTTTGTAAACTAACCCAAAATCGTGAAGTGAATCTTGGGTCTCGATTAAAAACTATGGATACTAGCATACCATGCAGTCTTACAATCTCGTTTATGTACATACGAGCTAGACGTTCAAGTGTATAAGTTTCTCGTATCGGTAAAAAATGAGTAGACTTGCTCAATCTTTCAACAATGACCCAAATCGAATCTATACCTTGAGAAACCTTAGGAAGACCGGTAACGAAATCCATGGTAATGTGCTCCCACTTCTATTCTGGAATTTTAAGTGGTTGCAATGGACCTTTTGGTACTTGATGCTTCGCTTTGACTCGTTGACAAGTTAGACACCTTGAGATAAACTACGCTATCTCTCTCATCATATTGCTCCACCAAAATGTATGACGAAGATCATGATACATTTTTGGTACTTCCATGATGGATTACAAACGGTGTGTTGTGCGCCTCCATCATGATTTCATACTTTAAATCAGGGTTGTTAGGAACACAAAGTCTAGAGTTGACTCGAAGTATTCCTGCTTCATCAATTCTTGCTTCCGGCATAGCACCTTCTTCCTCATACGCATCAGTTCCAGGTCTGTAGCTTGAGCAGCTTTAACTTTATCGATTAAAGTTGGTTCTACTCGTATATTCGCCATCATCACATGGGTCTCTGGAGTCTTTAACTCTATCTCCTTCCTTTGCAAGTCACACAAAATGGGCCTTTGTGTTGACAATATCGCACTCGTACTTGCATATGATCTTCTACTCAATGTGTCTGCTACCACGTTCGCTTTTCCAGGATGGTATTGAATGGTATAATCATAATCTTTCAACAGTTCAAGCCAACGTCGTTGTCGCATGTTGAGTTCCTTTTGAGTGAAGAAATATTTGAGGCTTTTATGATCCGTAAAGATCTCCACCTTCTCTCCACACAAGTAATGCCTCCAAATTTTAAGTGCAAAGACAACAGCTGCCAACTCTAGATTATGAGTAGGATAATTCCTCTCATATTCCTTGAGTTGTCTTGATGCATAGGCTATGACTTTTCTATGTTGCATGAGAACGCATCCCAACCCTTTGCTCGAAGCATCACTGTAGATGACAAATCCCTCCGAGCCAGATGGTATTGTTAGAACAGGTGCTGAAATGAGTCTCCTCTTGAGTTCTTGAAAACTCTTCTCACATTCTGCGCTCCAACCGAACTTTGTATCTTTCCGAGTCAGCTGAGTTAATGGAGTAACGATTCGAGAAAATTCTTCCACGAATCTCCGATAATAACCAGCTAAACCAAGAAAGCTACGTACTTCGGTCACTGATTTAGGTTGCTCCCAGCTTTAAATAGCTTCAATTTTTGTCGGGTCAACCGATATTCCACGACTTGATAGTACGTGCCCAAGGAATGCTACTTCCTCCAGCCAGAACTCGCATTTCTTCAACTTGGCATAAAGCTTGTATTCACGAAGCTTTTGGAGTACCAGCCTCAAGTGTTGCTCATGATCTTCACGGCTTTTGGAATAAATAAGGATGTCATCAATAAAGACGACCACAAAGTGATCTAAGTATTCCTTGAATACCCGGTTCATCATATCCATGAAGGAAGCAGGAGCATTAGTCAATCCAAAGGACATGATTAGGAATTCATAATGCCCGTACCGAGTTTTTAAAGCCGTCTTTGGAATATCCTCAGTTCTAACCTTCAGCTGATGATATCCAGAACCAAGATCGATCTTTGAAAAGAATTGTGCTCCTTGCAACTGGTTAAACAGGTCATCAATACGTGGCAATGGGTACCTATTTTTGATGGTGACATGATTCAACTCCCGATAATCAATACAAAGTCGCATACTTTCATCTTTCTTCTTCACGAATAGCACAGGAGCACCCCAAGGAGAAGTACTAGGACGAATAAAGCCAATGTCTAACAATTCCAGCAGTTGGATCTTTAACTCCTGAAGTTTAATAGGAGTCATTCGATATGGAGCTTTGGAAATAGGTTTTGTACCGGGTTCAAGGTCGATACAAAATTTAATTTCACGCTCTGGGGGTAGGCCAGGAAGTTCTTCAGAGAATACGTCAGGGAATTTATTAACAATAGAAATATCATTCAAAACTGACGTATTTTTGTTTAGATCCGTGACATGAGCTAAGAAAGCTTGTCATCCATTTTTTAATAAATGAATAGCTTTATAGCTTGAGATGACAGCGATTGATTTTAATGGTTTGGTTGCTTGAATTCGCATAATAGGTCGATTAGGAATATGAAAGCTAACAACCTTACGAAAACAATCAAATTTTGCATGATGAATAGTTAACCAATCAATCCCTAGAATCACGTCAAATGCACGTATTTTTAATGAAATAAGATCGACAGGTAATGTGTGGGTACCAACTTGAACCAAACAAGACTTATAAACCGTGGATGTAATGAAGGTTTCTCCCAATGGAGTTTCAACAGATAAGTCAAAGTCTAATTTCTCCGGAGTCAAATTTAATCGATGAGCGTAAGTAGGAGAAATAAAAGAATGGGTAGAACCGGTATCAAATAAAGTATAGACTTCGTTAGAGTTTATGATAAGCTTACCCGTGATGACCTCATTCGGGTTCCTTGCTTTCTGGGAGCTCACAACAAACGCTCTCCCTTGCACTACCGGTTTTAACTTTTCTGGGACGGCCTTTGGTGTCTCCATCTTGGCTGAACTTATTTTTGGTAAACGACAAAATCGAGCTAAATGACCTTCTCTTCCACAATTATAACATACTTTAGACGGCATCGCGCAGTTTGGACTGATGTGCCCCTCCCCTCCGCATTTGAAACATATGATAGGTGGTCGTTCTCCTTCCTTAACAACGGGTACTGGTGCTGACGTCTTTCCATCATCTTTGAATCTCCTCTTCTTGAAATGACCATTCTTATTGTTTTGGTCCTGATTACCACCGAAGTGGTTACCATTTATGGCCTGTTGATTCCCTCCACGCTTGTTGTCACCACTTCGATGACTGCTCTCACTGGTATTATCATTTTGCCGACTGCTTTCTTTTGGTTGCGTTGACTCGTTATCGCACTCCACTAACTGAGCCCTATTCACAACATCTGAATACAAACACAGTTTATGAGAAATAAGATGTTGACGTATCTCAGGTTTCAAACCTCGCAAAAACATTCGCGTCATTCGCTCTTTATTATCCTCCAAGTGGGACGCAAATCGGGACAACTCAGCAAATTTAGCCTCATACTGTGACACGGTCATATTATTCTACTCTAATTTGATGAACTCCACCTCCTTCATGTGACGAACACTTTCAGGAAAGTATTTGTCATTGAACAGCTCTTGGAACTTCTCCCAAGACATCTTCAGTGCGGCAGGTTAAGTACGCTTAATCGATTCCCACCAGTAATCTGCCTCTCCTCGTAATATAAAGGCGGCAAAGGGAACCTTTTGCTCCTTGGAGCATCCCAAGACATCAAATATCTTGGTGATCTGTTTTATCCATGTTTTCGCTATAGGTGGTTTTGGCTCTCCCTTAAACTCCGGTGGTCCCAGCTCCTTGAACTGTTTAGCGGTGACCGTCCGAGAGTTTTCAGTGTTTCCACCTATATTTTGGACAGGAGCCGCTCTCGCCTGCTGTTGCATGAACTGCATAAAGCTTCTAAACATTCCATCATTCATCATCTGGTCAGTGTTGTTGTTTGCATAAGGATTGTCACCTTCCTGATGCACATTATCCTGATTATTGATATGCAGTGAATCAACAGTCGCCTGTGCTCCATTGCTATTCTCAACATTCTCAGATGCCATTTTCATATACTGCCACAAAACAAAAGTTAATTGATATGTCATATAATATCCTTAAATTATGACCGACCAATTAAATACCATGCAAATAAACTTAGGTAGGTCATACTAGTGAAGGAATTTCCTGTCATTCCCCTCCTAGTTCTATTCTCACATCTTAGCTAGGGATCATATCCCTAAGCCCTGATACCAACTGTGACGCCCCCAAAATTAGGTATACATAACCCATCTTGGGTCGTCAGATTCATGGTACAAAATACAAATACAACTTTACTAATACAACTGTCGTGTACAATACGACAAAACATAACTGTGAGTTTGAATACAATTATTGTCTACTAGAGACTATACAATCTCAAAAGGAGTCCTCATTACAATTATTGTCACACTATTTAATGGAATAGTGAGGACTACTAATACTATCATCAGGTCCATCACTCCGTTCCCCGACTCGTCCCAGCTATATTCTCATTACCTGAAGAGAACAGTGAAAGAAAGGGTGAGCTCAAGTAGCCCAATAAGAAATATTATGACTAAGATAATGCAGAATAAATTATCATTAGCCTTCAACAGTGTTAAACTGATAAAATATAACGAACATCAAGTTTAACTGCAGCGGAACAAACAATCCATTAAAAGAGTCAAGTAAAGAATAAAATCTACTATCTTCTATGATTTAAAAGGTTTTTCAACACTGTTATCGTTGGGACTCAGCTTAATAAAATAATCCACATCATCGAATTACCCCTGCACTACGGCCAAGGATATTCATGTATTCATTAATGGTCATGATCATGCCAACATCTGTCCATCAATGCACTACGGGTCAATGAGGACTTTTGCCGCATCGTTTGTAACATTACGGTCATGATTACACCGAATAATCCCTGGTTATAATCATACTAAGTCCATCTACGTGTTACATGCCATAGATGACTTTCAACATTTTATAAACATGAGGATGATGACAATGATATAAGAATTCAATAAAATAAGTTCAAGAATTAATTTATCCAAGAATTAACAACGTCCAAATTGTCAACATGATACTGCTTTGTGGAGTAAAATTCAAGAATACTTAGAATAATATTTTCATGAAAAGATACTGGATGAAACGTAATTATCAAGGATATTCCACTAATTTCATGGAGTATAGAAGTTAAAACTTAACCAACTGAGTATAATAAAGAATGGAATAACAAAAGAAATCACCCGGCATGCGATAGACCGCAAAGACAGGTTATTCTAACAGAATAATAAATAATGGAACCAGGTCCGGCGTAAACGCACAGACAGGATATTCCGACAGAATAATAAATAATGGAACCAGGTCCGGCGTAAACGCACAGACAGGATATTCCGACAGAATAATAAAGAATGGAACCAGGTCCGGTGTAAAACACACAGACAAGATGTTCCAACAGAATAATAACAAGATGGAACCATGTCCGGTGTAAAACACACAGACAGGATGTTCCAACATAATAATAGAAGAATGTCACCAAGTATAGGGTAGACCGCGTATACAGGTGATTCCAACAGAATAATAAGAAATAGAATAACAACAGCTCTCTTTATGAATAAGAAAGAATAACACCCCTTACCGTTTTAAAGAAGAACTGAAATAAGGAAGTAGTTAAGTAGCAGAATACTTTTATTCTCTCTCTCTCTATAGTTTCTCTCTCAAGAGTTTAGTGAATTCGTAAGAAATAATGAAGGAATTAGCTGCTATTTATAAAAAAATAAAATGCATAGTAACTAATCCATGAACGGTCCAGATTGATTACTTTAATTTGACGGTCCATATTTAAAGAAAAATCTTTTAAATAAAATATAATATATTCTATTTATAGAATAACTTTAATAAAGTATTGTGTTTTATATAAAAAGATGTTTCTGTTTTATTAAGTTAATAATACGAATAAAACAAAACTTCATTATCGCTAAATAATTCATATTATTAACTGACAATAATTGAATCAAACTGAGTGACTTCTCACATAAGTATTAATAATCAATACCGTGTGCTACTATGCAACCACACGTGATACTGTACTTTTACTACCGAGTAGTTCAACAGTATCAATGGTAAAACTTCCGCCGTTATTTTTAATAAAATATTTTTGTCGTTTTCTCAATCCGACAATAATTCCGTTGTGGGGTCCACCAATGATTGTGCCGTTGTACGAATATTCCCTGATAAAACAAATATTCCCCGACCAATCGAATATTATATAACAACTTGCGTACTTTGTAAAATTTATAAATATTACCCACAACTATAACATTATATCAAATTAACTCCATAATATTCAAAAATGATATTTATAGAAAATTTATCTTTATTTATAAAAGTTGGGGTCTTACAGATGTTATTTAATTAATGTAATTATTAATTAGAGATTTAATAAATTGTCATTATTTATTAATGAGATATTTAATTATGTGACTATGCGAAATTATGAGAAATTATTATATTATATTTATATTAAATTAAATAAGATATATGAATTATTGTACAAGTGGATGTGACATGAATTAAACTATATGGTAAAGGTTTTATTAAATTAAATAGTTTTGTAATTTATGTAACTAGCCAAACAAGGTCTTATTGGGAGTTGGGATCAGTTACCCATGATTGGGTTAACTGACCACAATGCGCCAGTCTTTTATTACGACGTCTTCTTCTCATTCCTTATTATTTCTAAGTCTGCAAATCAGAGAGGGAGAGAATTAGAGAGTTTGAGAAGTCAGTGAAAGTTTGAGTGTATAATTATCAATTACTTGTGAAAGAATCACCACTGATTATCTCTTCCATTAGTTATACTCTAGGTAATTCTCCTTCCCAATTCTTACTTTACGTAATTTAGTTTTCTAGAAAATGGCTTTCAAAACCTCTGTTATGTTTCTGTAATTGAGAAATTATGCTATTATATGGATATATGTAATAATATGAGTAGCATAACATGTTTTATATATATATTGCATGATTTCATATATTAAGTGTCGTTAATCTGATGACTTGCTATTTCAAAAATATACAGAGTTTGGATTTTTGGCCTTATGGCCTTATACGTGATTTTAGTATGTCAAACATAAATGTTTTTGTAGATTTTACACTCGTATATTATTTTGCATGTTAATACGAAGAGGCCAAACTTTAAATGAACGGATTTGGCTTTATAACGAATCCGTGGCGTTGAATTTTAAGAATTTATGTTAAAAACTTCAAGAACATCAAGAAACAGAGGAAAATTATATGTTTTAATTCTGTGATTATATGTTTTAATGGGTTAAATTCACTTCATAAGTGTTGTATTATGATTATACATGAATTATAACATGTGGGTATGTCTACATTCGTGTAGTAATAAATTAAATTGGAGTTTTTGGCTGTGTTTTGCAATTTTCGCGAATTGCATAACAGTTTCTGGTTCACCGCGCCGCGGCGCCAGTCTCACGCCTAAACATCCGTGCCGCAGCGCCACCGCACCGCAGTGCCACCGCGCCGCAGTGCCATGTGTCCGGCTGCAGCGCCACGGCGCCGCAGCGCGAAGATCAAGTATAACAGTGGTGCCGCAGCGCCACTCTCTAGAATGTCCAGAAATGTAATTTTTTTAAAATGTTAAGTCTAACAATGTGTTAGTAACTTAATGTAATGAACATGTAAACATGTTAGAAATATAATGAAATGATAAAATAGTTATTTAACATGTAAATAACATAATTACATGTGAATTGAATTATTGAATACATAATTAGCTTGATAATTCATGAAGTGCAAATTATGTGACAAAGTGGTAAATTGATTTAAGTATAGTCAACAATCAAAGTAGACAAAGAGAATGTGTTTATGATGATTAGTTAAGTTATAATTAACTAGTATTGTGAATGTGAATGGTATGTAGGATTTAATTCAAAGAACGTGATTAGTTAAAGTATAATCTACGCACGAGGCAAGTTCCCTAACTCTACTTGTCATTATTGTTCAAGCTTATTATTTACCTTGAATAAACTATCGTTACTATTATTCAAATTCAAATGATTTATTACAGATTGATTATCTTTTCAAAGTATGATTTAGTTATATAATAATTGTTCTATTGTATACTTCTTGAGATTATTGTTTAATTTGAATATCATTATTATTGAATCTTATTAGACTAGTGAAACCTTAATGATTCAACTAGTCCATAGTTGACGAGCGTTCTAAATTTCAGAACCCTTGATGAATTATCCAAACCAAACTTCCTTTGGTGCGGACTCGAATGTCAAACTGAGATGAACAACCATGTATAGGGGATTATTTACGCTTTAGCGTTAAGATATTGTGCATAGTATGGTACTAAGGGCTGATCCCCCTAAGTACGAGAAGAAGGTCCATAGACTTATGACTGTTAAAGCTTTCAAGTATAACCCTTGTTAACCTAGGACATAGTTCAAGGTCTTATGACCCTCAGAATTCTTTTGATTCTTGTTATTCACTCTTGATTCAAAAGTTGAGCTTTTATTCAGATGTCTTTAATTTATTCGCATGTTATTATACTGTTATTTCATTTTTATACTTGTGGGCATTTGTGCTCACTCTTGCTTAATAATAACATTGCAGTTAAGAACGAAAGAGCTGACGAACCTTCCACTAGTAAGGGCAAGGGCAAAGTTAGCAAGTGATGGAGACTTGTTATTTGATATGACTTGTTATTTTATATGATGTAATTGTTTAAGACTTAAGTTAAAGATGTTGTTTAAGACTTATTTATTTATTATTCCGCACAAATGTTTAAGGTTAGTTTAACCTGGGATTGTATTATTTTTTAGATGTTGTAACCCTATAAAGGGAAGATTTTAATTCTATCTATTGCATGGTTTGCAATTTTTATGGGTAGGTAGATAGATGATATTTGTATCGTGAACACCGAATCCTATGGAAATGGAAGTAATGGATTTAGGGGTGTCACAAAAGGCTTTACATATTATATGTATGTAATTATTTAAGTAAGCTAAATAATTTAGCATTATGATAAACTGTGATATAAACTTTCTATTAAATAATATGGAATTGGGAAAAAGTCAAACGTGGCCTAGACCCCTAATATTTTATTATAGAAATAATGAGCTTGAGTTATATGTAACTCCAGTAAATGGGATAAATGAGCCTTGTGTGGTCTGAGTATTAAAGTTAAACTATACTGAAGGTTTAACTGAAATTATTAAAAGAGAATTAATGATGATCATTATGATATTTAAGGGTGATAGGAAATAATGGATTGAAAGTACTCAACTAAATTATATTTAGCCCAATTAAAATATTATTTCGACTAGCCCAATGTATATGAGACATAAGATTATATATGGGTGTATATTTAAAATATAAGTACACTTCTTATATGTGGGTAGGTACATATATATGTGTATATATGTGCCCATAACTTAATTTAATGTAGTAATGATTATAATTGATTTAACAAGCCCAAAACGAATTTACCTTAGTAAAATTAGACCCATTTTTATTGATAAATTAGAGAGTTATAACTTTTTTCCCATATTCATTGTCCCTAATATGTATTAGCCGCGAGTTAGGCCATTGGCCTAGTCTACTGTTAATAATGAAAGTTGAGAGCTGATGATGGCTAGAGGAATGGAGGAGGAGGGAGTGGGTTACCAACTCTTCATTGCCCTTTGGCTTCTCCTTCTCCCTACCAGTTCAAAACATTGTGTAAATGAATTGTCTGAGTATTGAATTCTGTTTAAATAGAGACTCCCTCATCTTATTTTTCTTTTGTTGAGATGTCTGAGAAATGGCTATGGAGAGTCAATAAAATTAGAGAGCAATCAGAGGGTTGAAGGGCTATAGTTAGCAAATTCAAGCATCAAGAGGTAATAATTTTAAGATACATGCTCTTGATTTCCTAAGTTTGCACTTTCTTAGTAATATCATGAAAAAGTAGCTTTTGAGTCACAAATTTGATGACTAAGTGTTGATGTAATTCATGAATTGTTGTTAGACATTGTTAATATAGTTCAATACGAAAAAAACGGAAGTTAAACGAACCAAATTGGTTGAGAAACGAATCTGTAGTGAATGAATTCGCTAAACTTTTCAAAACATGAAAATTTAGTATGAATATGAGTTTTGGATTAATCTTTGGGTTAGTTAATGTGTTTGAAGTGTTATAATTACTCTATATATCGGTAGCTAAGAGTTTAACGAGTCCAACGAATCGAAAACCAACTAACTCGGACTTAAAATGAGAAAGTTATAACCAAAACTGTTATCTATGCGAAGCCTCGAGCAGGCGCGCCACCCGTGCTCGCGGGCGCACAGCTGGGGCTGGGTATTGACGCGATCTCGCGATAATGGTGAGGAAAATGTGTAAGATCCCGAATTTTATGAAATAAAAGTATTCAATTTTTCTTATAATTACAATTCAGTAAATGGTTAAATTGATAAAAAGTTAAAGTTATGGGTGAAATGTGAAAATTTTTCAACATAAAACAAGTGGTTATAAAATAATCATTGTTGTCGGGGAATATTCGTTTGGTCGTGGAATATTCTTTCTGTCGGGGAATATTCGTATGACGGCGCAGCCATTTGTGGGCCCCATAACAGAATAACTGTCGGGTGAAGAAAATGACAAATTTGAGTTTTTACAAATAACGGCGTAGTTGTTACCGTTAACACTGTTGGAATACCCGGTGGTTAAAATACAGTAATACGCGTTATTGCACAGTAGCACACGGTATTGCATAGTATTTTTGAAATTATTGATTCTTACGTAAGAAGGCACTACTCAATAATTGTTACAGTAATTACTGTTCAAAATTTTATTATTGATTCAATAATTGCTACATTGATATTTTATATTATTGTTGTTTCAATAATTATTGCTGCACAGTATTTTCCATTATCAGATCAATAATTCATATTATTTGAATAATATTATTAGATAATATTATTGGCAATGTCTAGAAAGTTCTGTCTAAGGAGAGGTTTGGTCACCTAATTGCGCGCTAGTAAGGAAAAATTCTTATTGGAAAGCCCCCTCTTTCCTGGGAACGGCCTGGTTGTCATAAATGTGATTCTGTAATATTATTTGTGAATAATTATTGATTCATATGATAAGAAAATATTTATTTATGTGGATATAAATGAGGGATATATTTTTGTGGTTAAAAATGAAGGAGTTAATGTTGAGGTGTTTTATCTGTATTTTTGTCGGAATGGAGGTATTGAAAATCAAATCAGGGTTTTTGAGATATTTTGCGAGGGTTATAATTTTTAATCCGACCGTTGGATCGTGGTAATTTTTGGATATGTTATACATATATAAGTTGAGTATATGTCCACAAATTTTGAACCGTTAAAAATGAATGTATGATTTATTATGAATTTTACGAGATGACTGGTTCAGAAATTGTTGAATTTTCGGAGTTTATCATTTTGGTGGAAAATTCTAGAATTGGTGGGCTCCACTTGTGGTTGGTGAAGAAATGTGCTGAATTATATTTCAAATGTGGTGGGTGGGAATAGTAGCAGGTAAAGCCATCAGGTTGCAGGTCAAACCTACTAAAATTTTTCTATAAATAGAGGGCTAAGTTAGAATTGAAAATCACACCAGAAACATAAGCTTTCTCTCTTTCTCTCTCTATATTATGAAGGATATTTTGTGAGTTTTTAGATACTTAGTGAGTTGCTATTCATCAGTGCAAGTTTTTCTCAGTATCATATCCGATATCCAGTCAGAAGTACTGCTCTTTTGAGGTAAGGGATAGTAAGGGATAGTAAGGGATTTTAAGGGTTGTTATGATTTTCAGTTTCGTAATTTTTCTGATCTTCAAAAATTCTGGAAAAATTTGAAATGATATTTTGATGAGTTTTCTTGATTGTGTCCAAAAATGGTGATTTTTGGATGTATATATTAAGAGTTATGATTTTTATGAGAAAAGACTATTTTAAAAGTAACCGCTTATAATTCCTTGTGGTTAACTCCAAAATTGATAAAATTTTTATTGGAAGTATATCTATATAATATTAGTGTACTCTGTGAATTTCAGAATTTCTAGATAAAAGTACAATTTTTGATAAATGTCTAAATATTCGGCTGTTTTGGCCATATGAAAAATAGTAAATGAATTTTAAAAATTCTGAGTAAAATATATGTTCGATATGGGACTATATTCTGCTAAATCCCAGAAAAGAAATATTTTTGGAAGTGATGTGATATTTTTCATGAAAATGGTCTAATTATGAGTAAATGAATTAAATATGTTATATGAAGTAAGAAAATTGAAAAATATGATTTTATGACTTGAGAATCCTATATGAGGTATATGCAGATTTTTGATGAGAGTTTTGTTATTGGTGATGAAATCTTATGAGTTTGACATTTTAGAATGATTAAATACATTATTTAGTACAGTGTAAACAATTAAAATAAATTGTTTATAAATTTAAGTAATGTTATTCTTTCAATATCATTATATCGAAATATTGGTATGTATTTTATTGTGGACTTTCTATCTTTTGTGTCGGGGTTACTATATGTTGATCATATTATTTTTATCATCATATATAACATTTTTATAACCCTGATGTTGAAATTCTCTTTCACTGGAGTGTAAAGATGGGTAGATTATTGGTATGATCATGACTAGGGTTCTCTTTGGCCTGTAGTGTAAAGTTGAATTGTGACTGGTATGATCATGACCATTGAATTTATAATTGAATATCTTAAGCTTAAGTGCAAAGGTGAATTGATCAACATGGTTATAATTATTGTTTATATAAATTCTGAAATGATTATATATTTCTTTGAGATATTAATATATTTGGCCTGTAGTGCAAATATGAACTGTTGATGAATATATTTGGCCGTAGTGCAAATATGAACTGTTGATGAATATATTTGGCCGTAGTGCAAATATGAACTGTTGAGGAATATCTTTGGCCTGTAGTGCAAAGATGAATTGTTGATGAATATCTTTGGCCGTAGTGCAAAGATGACATGTTGTTGAATATCTTTGGCCAGTAGTGCAAAGATGAACAGATGTTGAGATGAACATGACCAACTGGTGATACAAATGAATATCTTTGGCCGTAGTGCAAAGATGAAGTTATTAGTATGATTATGAACAGGAAATGTGATTTGGTATAACTATGATCTTTGATGTTTCAGGTAAAGATAGGTGATGAAAATTATCTCCGTCTTGGATGAGAAGAGGAATTTAGAACTACATTTATGATTTATTCATATGATTGTGGACCAGAATTGTTGATTGATGTTACAGGGATAAAACATTGTTGATGAATTTTTAACATGGAGAAGATAATAGACTTTATAGTCTATTTGACTCTTCTAATGGATTGCTCGTTCCGCTGCAACTATGGTTGAAATTTTTATCATTTACCATATGTTCTAAATCTCTGATTTATTATTGATGAAGGCTATTGATAATTTAATTATCTTTAGTCATGATATTCTTTACTGAGCTAGTTGTGCTCACCCTTTTGCTTCACAATTCCTTTCAGGTAATAAGAGTGTAGCTGGGTCGAGCGGGGGTAACAAGGGAATAGAACGGTGGTCATCATTTAGTAGTTATATTTGGTGAAGAAAATAGGGTGAGGCGAACCCAACGTTGGAAGGGTGTTTTGTCACTATCATACAAGATGTCTAATGACATACAACCTCGTGTCATCATAAGACATGGTTGTGCTCATCCACTTGCTGAGTATATCTACGAGCACTACCTATATAATCTTGGTGTTTGTTTGAAGTATAATTCTCAATTAGAGACAGTGGAGATAATGATAAGTCAAGAGAAGACTCACCATTGGGAAGAATATGATAGTAATCTTCTCGTTTTTCTTTGGGGTCTATTGGGTCAACCAAGGATAATTCTGTGGCCATATGATATCTATCATAGCCTAGACGCGTGGCCTCCCATGTACGAAGGTTTCCTTGAGCATTTCCCAAAGATTCTAATTTCTAAAACAGTTTTTGACTATACCTTTATGTAAGGTGTTATTGTGAGGTGATGTCCACGGTTGGAACATGAGTCACATTTGGTATATATTTGTATCCAAACTCACAGCATATGTGTTGTTGTATTTTGCACGACAATTGTTGTAATAAAGTTGTAGTTGTTTTCTGTACCATGTATTTGACGACTCAGAATGGGTTGGGTGGAATGGACCTATTTTGGGGTTGTCACAAAATGGGCGCGGCCGCGCCCCATGTGTGATGACTGTGAATACTTTGACCTATTTTGGTAAAACGACCATAACGTTTTCATACAAACTCCGATTGAGGCGATTCAAGATGATCAAAAATGAGCATGAATAGAACTACAACTTTTGTTCTTTAAGTTTTTCAATTTGAGGTCGTTAGGAAGGGTCAAAATGGTTATCTTTGTGACTATTACGTATTCAGAGGCGATCAGAGGGCGTCGAACGAGCACATACGCAAGTATAATGCTCCCGACGATAGAATATGTTATTCTAAGTGATAAAACATGAATATGCATGATAATGGACATGTCATATGGCTAAGATTACTTTACTCATAATGGAACGCTTTGGCATAACTTAGTATGTGTTTTAAAAAGAAACTTAAAGATTTCAAAAATAAACCTTGACGAACATAAAGTCATTTGAGTTCTGACTTTGTAGTGAGCATATGGTGGAGTCATATGAGCATAAAATGTGATCTTAAGTTACCTCGTATAAGATAACTTGTATAGCTTGGATAATATGTGTTGTCAAAGAGAAATTCAAGTTTTGAAAACTAATAATCATGAGCATGGTGTCGCCTACATTTTGACCTTGTAAGCATGTGAAAAAATATGCACAAATGAATATGACATATGATTTGAAGTTGCCTTGCATGATTAGGTTGGCATGACACGGATTTGAAGAAAAAAAAACTTAGACGTTTTGAAACCAATATTCATAAGCATTGTGTTGTCTAAACTTCTGAACTTCTAGGATGACATACTAGTAATTTTTGGGTCTTTAAATATGGCCTATATGTGCAAACATGATAGGATGTGTATGCCTTTGAACATGAATGATACGTGCACATAACTAGATAGACGTAATATGAACTATGCATGTCGTAAAGTAAGTTTTCAAGTGATAAACCATGCTAGTCATATGAATACTCACAAGCATGTCTAATATGAGTTATATGACTACCTTATATGTTTAAGAGTCAAGCATGTTGGAAGTTGTGGTTTCATAACCTTAAATGGCCTTAATTTGTTGAGATGTCCAACTTAGAACCATATTATGCAAGACAGGGCCTAGATTACACTTGAAAGATGCAAAAGGACCCTTAACATGTTAATATATGTTATGTATATAAGGATGAGCAAGCTAGACTAAGCAAGTGTTTGCTCAGTTTTGGTTTGAACTGGGAGCCGCGTGGCCGCGCGTCTCCTTAGTACAAATCAGGTGCGGCCGCGCCATCCTGCAGTTATAAATAAGTTCTGTTTTTAATTTGAAGTTCAAGGCATTCTTCAATGATTACTTTAATATGACCAACATGCTATGTAATATGTAAGAAGCATGCTAGGTGATAGAGATGAATGATAATTAGGACATTCAATTGTTAAAGTCCAAAGGAATGTTTCAAGATATAAAGGAACGATATGTTATTTGAATTCGTGATCTGATTTGTGCTATGAAAATATAGGATAGGTGATGTGGTATGGAATTACAACTAAGTTAAACGTTTATGTGTACGTTTGAACTTACCTATATGAGTTTTAAAGGTGTTGAACACCTAGTGAGTCAAGTGTGTGGTAGCTATATATGAATGTTAATGTCATATACGATTGGTTAAGGTATACCTAGACATACCTAGCTATTCTAATAGTATGATGAGAAAGTGAAATGTAGGTTTTACAAACCTAGTTAGGAAACAATGTAACATTGTTCTTATATTAAAAGTGCATGAAATATGTTACTAATGGATGTGAATCCATGATTATATAACTGTGTAGGGATACACGCAGTGCAGATAAGCTTTAAGCAGTTAAGTCGTAGTTGATAAACTACGAATCAGGCAAGTCTTTCAGTTCCTATTTGATATATGAATTCTATAACTGTTAGTTGAAGTATATTATGCTATGCAAATATTGATGTATATATATGAAATGCATATGAGATACATATGAAATGTGAAAGTTGATCTTTGATGATATGCTTGTGAAGTAAATCTCTATACCTATTATGTGAGAAGTAACATGCGTAGTAAATATTAATTGATCATGAATGTATGAAATAAATATGCTATTATATGCTATGTGTTGCATGAAAACTGTTAGAATTGCTGGGCTGTCGAGCTCATGTAACAATCCAGAATTTTATTAACAATCCAAAATTTTATTTGTAATTTAAAATATTTATGAAATTAAATAAATATTTTATTTATGTGATTGTTGTTAGTATATACTTGTGAATTAAATTTATTAGATAATACTCTAATTTAATTTAACAGTTAGAGAGTTGTTAAAAAAATTTTATGAGTTGCTATATTGATGTCGTAATTTAATAATTAAAGTGATATATTAATTATTAAATAAAATTATAATGAGATTATAATTTTGTGATATTTGGTCAAGTGGGAAATTTATTTAGTATGTGGTAATTAGTTTATTTAATTAAGATTGGATATGGAAATCCAAGTAAACAATGTGGGACAATAAACTATATTATAAGTGACTTATGAAAATAAATTAAAAGAGTTTTAATTTGGTTTTACCAAACAAACCCATAGAGCTTTTGAAATCCTTATTTTAATCTTGTTTTGCCAAATAAGGCTTAAGGAATGATTAAGTCATTATTTTAATATGGCTTTGCCAAACAAGCCTTAGGGCTTTTAAAATTCTAATTTTGTAACTTATATATTAAATTGATAATTAGTATATGTAATTATATTGGGAGTTACATATTCTATAATTATATGTGTTATATGTATATTGTATATACACTAAGTTACGTTAGTTTTCTAAACTTAAGTCTAACTAAGAACAAAGAGAAGAAGAGAGAATGCAGAAGAAGAAGAAGAAGAAGAAGAAGAAGAAGAAGAAGAAGAAGAAGAAGAAGGGGAAACCTTGAGAAAACAAAAGAAAAGCTTTCATCATCTCCATATTTTCTCTTAATTCAACCTAGAAAGGTATCAAACTAACACTTATACTAAATTAAGATGTTATGTATTTAGTCTTTGTAAAATTAGGTTTTCATGATTATGTATTTATATGTATATATGGTGTTCATATGTGATTGTATGCCATGAAAGGATTTTCACAATACAAGTATTGTAAAAACAAGTTTTAAAATCATGTTCTTCTATGTTTTCATAGTTTTAGAGTTTTATAGTTGTTCAAAAGTTTCAATTCACAAAAATATGATGAACATGATGAAATCATGTTCATAGTGTTTGATTATGAGTTATATGGTTGTTCTAGCAATTCAATCTATATAATTTTGATAAACAAGAGGAATTGGGTTCATAATGTTTTTCTATGAAATAATTTCTGAAAAATAGCTTTTTAAACTATTAAATTGATGTTTGGTTATGATTTATTATTGAAATTGATCGTGTATTGTGTTAGTATGTTAAGAATATGAGTTATCACAATTGGAATTACTTGAATTGGTTTAAAAACGAATTCACAGTGAATAATTTCGCTATGAATGTTAAAAGAAGAAGAAAGAAGAGAAATAGTGAAATTAAAGGTTGTAATCTTTGATGTTTGTGTTGTTTAAATGGCTAGAAACGCGTTAGAAAACATTAGATTATGTTTCTGTAAATCTATTACACATTGGGTAGGTTGGTATGGTTGTTAGAAAGGAGCTTGGAGGCCTAATTTGGCTTTCCGTAGTGTTCTAGAGCTGAAATTGCGAAGTCGTAGCAGAGACCCCTTCCCCAGCGGGCCCCCTAGTGTAAAAACTCCCGCCCCCCGGGGGGGGGGGGGGGTATCCTGTCAAGACAAAATTTTGGAAAAAAAAATTGATCGGATATAGTTTACTAAAATAAGCATAACTTTTTCATACAAACTCTGATTGAGATGATTCAAGATGATCCGGAGCGAGGACGAGTAGACCTACAACTTTTATTCTTTAAGGTTTTCAATTTGAAATCGTTATGAAGGGTCAAAATGGTCATATTTAGGACTGTTGTGTTTTCGGAGGGCGTTAGACATGCACGTATGCTAGTGTAGTGCTCTTGACAATAAAAGATGTTGTTCTAAGTTATAAAATATGAATGTTAGTAAATATAATGATGCTTAACATTAATATAATGATGTATTAGATAAGTTATAGAAGCATATTAAACATACACAAAAGATGCAAATCGGGCGTGTGACGAATAAATGTCGAAACACCGTGATAATTGTTAATGAATGTAAAAAGTGTTTTTAGTCAAATGAAATGGATATTATAAAGTATGAAATGGGTTTAATATAAAACCAATAATGATTCCTTGCAAAATTTGAACACTTTAATGAATTTCGAATATTACATAAGTCGAAAAGTTAACACAATCTAATTGAACATTGTGTGTTAACTAATAGGAAAGATTATGAGATGTGGAGTAGAGTTTACATTACAATTACTATGTGTTGTTATGTGACTAATAGTTAATGTGTATGATTATATAATTATGTAGGGCACGTGAAGTGCAGATAACTGTAAGCTGTTAAACTGTTATTGGTAAACAACGATCAAGGCAAGTCTTTCGGTTCCTATTTGTTACGTGGACTTGATGAACTGTTTTAAATTGTATGATATGTTATACATGTTGAAATCATAAAATGTTTAAGTCAATATATGACTGCATTATTTTGGCTAAGTAATGATGATTGAGTAAGGAACTCAATCTTTATATTTGCTATATGAATTAAAAGCATGTATGCCATGTTACCTTAATGAGATGTATATCGAGCATGTTATTATGTGTTATGTGATGCATGAAAACTGTTAGACTTTGCTGGGCTGTCGAGCTCACTCTTGCAAATAACAACTTTTGCAGGTCAAGATTTTAAGTTAAAGATATGTGCTAAGTGAGTTATAGAGATCTATATTCACGAAGATTACTTATGTTTTATGAGAAATATATTTCATATTTTGAGCGTAACATGTTGAATTGTAAGTTGAGTTATCCAATGTATATGGATATTTAGTTATGATGTAAGACTTTGTATAGTCATTTTGTTGTAACGATTCATGATATAAGATTGAATCAAAGAGATGTAATGTAAAGGTTGCGATTCAGGGCAAGAAAGAAGGAAATGTATAAACGTTCTAAATATTCCGCAATTTTAGTGTTTTTAATATCGAATAATGATGTAAAATTTGAGATTTAATGTGTGGTTAACGACCGAAGTTGAGATTTAAATTGTATGGATTTTGGGGTCATTACAGCTCACCCTTGTAAATAACCACTTTTGCAGGTTAAGGACTCACGGTAAAGATTTCATGCTACTTGATTGATAGAGTTCAATAGTATCGAAGGAGATTAATTTATTGAACCATGGTTAGGCTCTAGGAGATATACATGATATTAGTTTACGATGTGTAATACATATAGAGTTGTAAAGTTGTACTATGTGATGCATTGAAGAATTAGAATCGATATGAAAAATTTTATATAGTATTTCGAATAGAATGAATCATAACATTAATTGATTCAAGGATTTGTAATTGATTCAAGTTATGAAATCAATAAAAGATTTATTTTCAAAGGAGATTGAAAAAGTTTAAATTATTCCGCATATTTATATAATATCAAATGTGGTGTAAAACAGAAATAGTAAATAACCAAGTTGTGAAACTTATAAAAGTTTGGGGTCATTGTGCAGATCCTGATAATGGAAAGAATTGATATTCTAAATTGTAATAAATAAGGTTATATTCATTAAGTTATGAATACAAAATATAAATAGTTTGACGATAGTTGTATCATGGTGGACCGAATTCGTGGTTCGAAGGGACTCGGATTTGGGGGCATCACAGTCACTACGTTTATTCTTATGCCGCACAAGGCTTATCACACCAACTTATATTAAGCTTTTCATTAAAATATCCATATCATATAGTTGTCACATACTTAACTTAATTGAACTACTATTTCCCTCGTCACACCAATATTTATTCAAATCAAGATTTAACTTTTATTAATTTAATTATTAATATTATTTAGAAAATTCTCAGTTATTATATCCCCCCTATAAAAATTTCATCCTCAAAATTGGTACAAGGTTACACAAATAAGTGGGGATAGTCTCTCCTCATCTTATCTTCTAACTTCCACGTAGTTTCCTCGACGTCGTGATTTTTCCAAATTAATTTTACAGAAAATATTACTTTATTTCTCAAAGTTTTCTCTTTCCTATCTACTATTTGGACATGAATTTTTTCGTAAGTCAGATAATTCTCTACTTGAATGTGCTCATAGGATAACACGTGCTTATAGTTAGGCTTGTACGGATGTAACATAGAAATATGAAATACATTGTGGATGTGTTCCTGTTCGAGCGGTAAAGCTACCTTGTACACCACTTCACCTACTCATTTCAGTACTTCGAATGGTTCTATGAACCTCGGACTCAATTTCCCTTTCTTGCCGAATCATATTTTTCTTTTCCACGGAGACACTTTCAAAAATACGAAACTAGCAACTTTAAAGTTTCGGTCTTGACGATGCAAATCTGCGTATTTGTTCTGACGATCCTGAGCTACTATCAATCTGGCTCTTATTGTTGTTACTACATTGGCCGTTTATTGAACTAACTCTGGTCCCAAAATTCATCGTTTTTCGACTTCATCCCAATATAATGGTGTTTTGCACTTTCTCCTATAAAGAGCTTTGTACGGTGGCATACCGATACTCGCATGATAACTACTTTGTAAGAAAATTCTACTAAGAGTAGGTGATCATCCTAATTCCCTTTGAAATCCATCACGCAAGCTCTAAGCATATCCTCTAGCGGTTGTATTGTTCGCTCACTCTGTCTGTCGGTTTGGGAATGATAACTATTACTTAATCTCAACTGTGTTCCCATTCTGTCTTATAAGCTCTTCTAGAAATTTAACATGAAGCGCGGATCTCGATCGGAGACAATTGACATCGGCACTCCATGTCGCGATACAATTTCCTTTATGTACAAATTTACTAACTGATTAAGGTTAAAGTGAATCTTGATTGGTAAAAAATGAGATGTCTTTGTTAGTCGATCCACGATAACCCAAATGGAATCAAAACCCTTCTGTGTGATTGGAAGTCCCACCACAAAGTCCATTGTAATGTGTTCCCATTTCCACTCTGGTATCTCCAAAGGTTGAAGTAACCTACTCGGTCTTTAGTGCTCTGCTTTTACTCGTTGATAGGTAAGGCATCTACTCACGTACTCTGTAACCTCTCATTTAATATTGGGCCACCAATAGTGCTGTCGAAGATCTCAGTATATTTTTGTACTTCCTAGATGAACTGAATATGTCGTACTATGTGCCTCGTGTAAAATCTCCTCCCTTAACTTAGTTACGGGCGACAACCATACTCGATCTTCGAATCTCAAGATATCATCCCTATCTATTTTGAACTTTTCTTCCTCATTTTTTACTATCCTTTTCTTTACCTTCTCACACCCGTCGGGTCTCTTTACTTCTATTTCTAGTCTCTTTATTTCTTTTATTAATTCCTCCTGAGATGTCAGCACAAATAACTTCTCCCTTCCTTTTCTACTCAAGGCGTCGGCTACTACATTTACCTTTCCTGGTAGATAAAGAATTTTGCAGCTATAATCCTTTATTAATTCCAACCACCTTTTTTGTCGCATGCTCAACTCCTTCTATGTGAAGATATATTTCAGACTCTTATGGTCCGTATATATCTAACATTTTTCTCCTTACAAATTATGCCTCCAATTTTTTAACGGAAACACTACCGCCACTAATTCCAAGTCATGGGTAGGGTATCACTTTTCGTAATCTTTCAATTGTCGTGACGCATACGCAATGACCTTACCATGTTGCGTTAGCACACAGCCAAGTCTTCTGTGCGACGCATCACTATACACCATAAATCCTCCCATATCATCTGGTAATGATAATACAGGTGCCTCACTCAACCTCTTCTTTAACTCCTAGAAACTTTCTTCACATTTTTCCGTCCATACAAACTTCACCGTCTTCCTCGTTAGATTGGTCAACGGGGTTGCTATCTTAGAAAAATCTTGGATAGATCTTCGATAGTACCCAGCTAACCCTAAAAAACTTCTCACCTCCATCAGTGTCTTAGGTTATTCCCAATTACTCACCGCCTCTACTTTTGTAGAATCTACTGAAATTTCGTCCTTGTCTATCACGTGTCCTAAGAATTGAACCTTATCCATCCAAAATTCATATTTTGAAAATTTTGCGTACATCTTTTCCCTTATCAGCGCTTCTAAAACCATCTTTAGATGTTCAACATGCTCTTCTTTAGTCTTCGAGTAAATCAAAATATCGTCAATGAAAATAACTACAAACTTATCTAAGTATGGCTTGAAAACTCTGTTCATCAAGTCCATGAATGCTGTTAGAGCATTAGTCAACCCAAATGACATCACCAAAAATTTGTAATGTACATATCGGGTTCGAAATGCCGTCTTCAGTATGTCTTCTACTCGTACCTTTAGTTGATGAAAACCCGTTCGTAGAACTATCTTTGAGAAACATTTTTCTCCCTTCAACTGATCGAAAAGGTCGTCAATTCTCGACAACGGATATATATTTTTAATCGTCACTTTTTTTAACTCTCGATAGTCGATACAAAGCCTCATCGATCCATCTTTCTTCTTGATAAACAACATTGGTACTCCCTAAGGAGACACACTCGATCAAATATATTCCTTATCTAGGAAATCTTGTAGTTGCATCATCAATTCCTTCATTTCTACCAGTGCCATACGATGTGGGGCTTTTGAAATAGGTGCGGTTCTCGGTACTAAGTCTATCACGAGTTCGATTTCTCTGTCTAGCGGAAGACCAGGCAGATCGTCTGAAACATGTCTTAAAAATCTCTCACTACCGATATATTTTTCATCTCCACTCTCTTTTTTTGAGTATCCACTATATAGGCTAGGTAACCTACACATCCCTTTTTCAACAATTTCTTGGCTTGCATCATCATAAGGAAACACGATTGCTTAAGCGATGAGCTACCATAAAACATTGGCTTAAACAGGTTTGGAGTCTGAAGGTTCACACTTTTGTTTTGGGAATTAATTATTGCCTTATTGTTATAAAACTAATCCATTCCTAATATCAAATCAAACTCTCCCAATCTTATTGGAATCAAATCTACGCTAAATTTGTGACCTCTAATGTTTACACAACATTTTTGGTAAATGAATTTTATGGGAATTACTTACTTATTCGCAATCTCCATGTTCAAAGGGTTCTTGGGGTAAGTTCAAGCATCTAGCTAATTCTTTAGATATAAAGGAATATGTAGTACCTGAATCAAATAAAATATATGAATTTATATTATTGATTGGGATAATACCTACGACCACGTCATTTGCAACCAGTACATCTTGGACGGTCATATTGAATGTTTGATCCGTCAATCGGTTGGGTTCCACCAATCATCAGCTTATTGCCTCTTCTTTGGTTGTCGTTTCCCCTGATGCTTCCCTTATTTGAGTAATCCTTGATTTGATGCTCGGTCAAGCCACATGCAGAACACCCCTTGATATTCTTCGGCATTGGGCAGTTCGGTGAAATGTGCCCCTCTTGGCCGCAGTTGTAGCATACACTACATCCCTTCCAACATTCCCATTGATGGTTCTTTCTACACTTCGAACATCCCTCCGCTCTCTTCTTAAATTCTCCTTGAAAACTTCTCGCTTAATGGTTGTTTCTATTGTTATTGTTGTTGTTATCCCACTTTCTCTTCCCTAGATTGCTTCCTCCACTACTACTTCCTCCATGACTCTCTCCCCTAGTGTTTTTACCCTTCTTCTCCTTCTTGTACTGACTCAAGGATTTACTACCTCCTTCCATAATGATGGCCTTCTCCAACAGTGTGGTGACCAAGTCGATTTGGAAAACTGACACCTTGTTGAACAACCAAGGTTTCAGTCCTAGCTCGTCTAGCTTTCCTTTCTTTGGTATCCACTTAATGTGTGGAAAATCTAGCTAGCTCATTGAACTTAGCTGTGTACTACGTTACTGTCATATCCCCTTTGTTTTAATTCTAAAAACTTCACCTCTATCCAGTTCTTCATGCTCTTCGGGAAATAATTCTCGAAGAGCAGTGTCTTAAACCTTTCCCAGCTTATAACTCCTTCCCCCGCCCTCTGTTGATTTGCTTCCCATCAATAGTTTGCTTCACCTTTCATCATATACATGGCGAATGCGGTCTTCTAATCCTCACCCACACGAGCAATGGTGAAAGATTTCTCCATCTCTTTGATCCAAGTCTGTGCTTCAATAGGATTGGTGGTTCCTCTAAATTCGAGCAGTCCTACGCTCTTAAAATCTATAAAGTTCGTTACAGGTACTTCTTGGGGGTTGTTACGCATGGGTTCGTTGTTTCTTCCCCGTAGGGCTTCCCTTAGCAAGTCTACTAGTCGTTGGATGGGGTCCACTTGTTCCCTTTGATTATTTACTGACTCCTCTTGTGCTGCTAGTTTACGTTTGGGCGACATTTTCTGAAATAAAGACTTCAAATTGTTATCTTATAATCTTCTTTAAGTATTTACTCTTTTAATAAAATAATCACATAACACATTTTTGAAACAAAAACATTTATACTCATATGCCATTAATCATTACATCATGAGTGATCATCTCCTAGCATACTTCTATAAATGTCAACATCGATCTCCTAATATTACGAAAGATGGGGAAATACTATCATACTACCCCTATGAACATACTTAGGGTTTATATATCTATCCCACATCTTATAAAAAAGATCAGGATTACAACTACAGAACATACATAAATACCAACTAGTGCTACTAGACTACTAACACCTATACTTTAACCTAACATTCCGCTCTCCACAGAGCTATTTTACTCAACTTGTGCCATGTGAGCCATCATATCTCTACTCAATGTATAACGGGTTTTCCCTTGCTCTGTCGGATAATGGTACATGCCATCGATCAACCTCTCCATAGATGTGCGAAAAGCATAACCCATTTAGTTCATCTTTCATTTCTTGCATCTTGCCTCATCCTCTAGGTCATTAGCTTTATCGTTGGCTTCCTCCCACTTCTCCTCGAAGTGAATCCTTTCCATGACCTCCATCTCCAGCTGTGTGCGAAAAGCCTCGTTCTCGGCTTTCTCACATAACTCCCTCTGCTCGGACTCATTTAACATTCTTGTCAATTCCACATTCCTAGCTATCGAACGGTGAAAAAGAGTTCCCATCTATATTCTTGCTTCTTTGCGATAGGCAATTTCCACCTCCATCTCTTGCATCTCCAGCTTCGTCTTGTGGTCTTCATCCTTCAGCTTCTGCATCTCGGTGTCTCTCTCCGGAGCCTAGGTTTCTAGCTCCTCAACTCGACATTCTAACTCTAGGATTTTCTCTTCATACTCTCCCAACATCCTATCCTCGATTAAGGTCCCATCGGAATCTCCCATGGGATCATCCTCTATGGGTTCATCCTCAGGATCCGACTCTACCTCTATTTCCTCCTCCTCATCATCCTCATCCTCGAGAGGGGCCACTACTGAAATGAGCTCAGCTACCAATGGTGACTCGAACACCACGTGTATATCACTTGGCTCGTCCTCGGTAACCCTAGTAGGTCCTCCTTGTTTCGACATCCTATATTCATAGACATAAGACAAACAAACAATAAATTTCATTAGAATGTCAGATAAAACATAAGTTCATTGTATGGAATAAAAATATATTACATAATGTCACTAACTCTTTAGGAAAACTCTACATGAGTTTAATCTCTTTCTATTCTCTAAGTCCTTCTAAGGTTATAGTCTAAGGACTCCCGCTCCTAAGGTTTATTACCTAATGCTTTGATACCAACCTGTGATGCGCTCAAATTCAGATACCAATATCTTGAATTCGGTGCTTCACGATCTAACACTAACAATATACTAATAACTCACACATCGGAATAATATAATAATTTACATTGATTTAATATAAATATTCTCGTCCCAAAGTTTCGCAACCATTACTAGCAATATTACATAACTTAAGTTCAAACATAACTTAGTACATAATAGTAAATAAGTCTCATTCCAACATAGTAATAACTTCTAATCCTAACAGATCAAGGTACTCCTTAGCCTTGCCCTTTGCCTTATCCTTACCCGATGTTTCACCACATTCTGCCTTAACTGGAATGTTTAAGAAAAGTAAGAATGAGCAACAAATTTGACCATCAAGAATATAGCAATAAGGGTGAACATTTATAAAGTTTGAAATTTCAAGGGTATAACAATAATTGATAGTTCAAGAATGACAAGAAGTATCAATTGTTCTAAATAAGCGTCGATATGGACTAAAGGAATCATCAATAATTCTACGGTTTAATCACTTTAAAGTTCACGAATAATGAAAACTGAGTTGTCGCTATGGACTATGAACTCCTGTTGGAATTAACAGTATTATACTGCAAATCAAATACAAACAAGTATAGTAGGTGATCAACCTAAAGTACCCTACGTTATGCATAACATTTAAACATGCTTGTATGTGCAAACGTTGGTTCCCCGACAGTTATACAATTTCCCCTTCAATGAGGATTGTTCATCTCAGTAGATTTATAAGAGTTCGCACTAAGACAATTGGTTTGGAATGCTTTCTAACACACGATATCAGTCTACCCAAGTCAAATAGCTTAGGCAACTCTTATAATGCATTTATGAACAATAAATTCAATGCTTGCAACAAAATCAAGATATCAAATTGACTTCCAAATAGTAATATATATTTCTTCAATGTAAATATGGTCGATATAGTAAAAATTAGGATTCACGCAATATGTAAAGAGAAAAGAGTTAGGGAACTTGCACAGAATAATATCTGAGAAGGTTCGAGTAACTTACCTGAAATGCAGTTTACCAATCTAAAGCTTATCAATACCTCAACTAACTAAGTTACCCTATTAATGTATTTAAGTATACACATTCATTAGTTACACAAGTTTGAAATATAACTTATCTTAGACAGATACCCAATATGTATGTTAAGTACATACATAAGCCTATACAATAAGTCCATGTATATCAATCCAAAATTCTCAATCAATATCATATAGAAATCTTATACAAGTCTAACATCTTCATGTTATACCATCCCTATACATAAAACATCAATAAGTCTCTGTTTATTAGCTTAGAACAATAATATAGTCAAGCCATTATGATTAGAAGCCAACAAAACAAGTCAGACCAAACTGCAGGAAGGCGCAACTGCGCCCTGGTTAGGCTTAGAGATGGCACAGATGCGTTGTCCCTTAGCCAGACCAGAGTTAAGCTTCTGCTCTCTTGGTTTTTGTAATGCCCGAGAAAAATCGAATTTTTATGTGAATTAACTTTGTATTTAATTATTTCAATTAAATAAATTTAATTGTTTCTTTACACGAGTAAACTATTTAAAGGTAATTCTATGACCTATAATGTGCGGACGTGGTTAGGATTCTGGCTATGTGCTAGGATTAATTATTTTGAATTTCCAAGACGAAAATAAAAGTTTTTCGAGAAATTTTTGTAAAAACACTATTCATATGTTTTTGCTCGGGAATTAATTATGAATTTATGAGAAACGCATAATGATAGAATTCTAAGATGAAATAGGATATCTAATAATATACTAATTAAGGCAAACAAAGTTTTCGCCTGCGGACTTAAAACCTTAGTGTTAGTAAAAGGGCGTATAATAACTATAGTTATTATACGTGACAAATACGAGTATGATACGAGTTATTATACGAGTATAGTATGAAGATTTTTGTGACGTATAATACGAACATCGTAGGAGGTATATACGAAGAGAATACTAGAATTATACGAGTAGAATACAATTAGTTCTTAATGGACTTTAGTAATTGGACTTAGACTTGGTCAAGCCCAGTGTTAAACTAAATTAAGTCCAAGATAGGTCCGGTATGAATTAATTCTAAGCCCAAATCAAGAAACAAAACCATGGGTCGAACCGATGGATCAACGGATAGGTTCATGGGGCAACCCATGTGGGTCCCCCAAAAGGGCATGTGGGTCGGCCAGTTGGTGCCCAAGAAAAGTAGATAACTTGGTGGGGAAGAATTGAATAGTAAGGAGGTGGCCACTTGACCTTTTTACCCTCCATTTGGTTTTCTATATAAGGAAGTCTATGTTGGTTCATTTGTTAGTTTAACCAACATTGAACCATACATTGAGAGAGAGAGAGAGAAGAGCAATAACAAGTAATCAAGAGGAATCAAAGCAAAGTATTCAAGCTTAATTCAAGAACGCGAAGAACCCTAAGGTAACACTACATAAACTTTAATCTTCAATTATTTTTCATAAAGAAGTATGGATTGGTGGAGCATGTCTCTTCCGGAGTAATAAGGATGGTTATTCGTGAATTAAAATAGTAATAAGCCATGTATAAATGAAGAGTATAAGCAAATAATTAAGCTTTAATCGAATAAAACTATTAAAACGTTGAATTGGTTGTTGATGGACAAATTGAAAACCATCAAGTTTAAGATATATGCATATTGCTTGGTTAGGTTATAGATAACTGACCAATAGATTGATTCCATTTGGTTTGGTGTATAAATCTCGAGCAACAAAGTTATGGAAATTTTTTTAAAATTAGACGATAAACGTCAAAATCGTAGAAATTCCGGATTAGTAGTCAAAAGTCGTCATTTAACTCAGAAACCTTAGTTTTCGATGGAGTATCGTAGAACAACATGTTTAAGAGTCGTGGACTCAAGAATGGTTGAATTTTGACTTAAAATGAAGAAACGAGTTCTAAACGTTAATGAACGTTAAATGAACGCGTAATAGAAAATTTAAACAATAAATTCATTGTTAACGAATTTAAAAACTACTTCTATCCAAATTAAATCGAAGTGTTCGAGATATGTGAGATAACGGCTTTTGACTGAGCCAATTCTGACTTATAACGATCAAGTCACTAGCCTGGAAGGAATTGAAATGATGAACTTAAAAAAAAATTCAAAGGCTCAAGGCCGGCGCAGCAGCGCCTCCCAAGCCTGAGAAAGTGGCACTGCAGCGCCGTAACGGGGGAGAAGGTGGGAAATAGTCCGACTATGTTATTTATGAAACCAACTGCTTACATGATAACTATGGAGAATGTATATACTTAATAAACATGAAAAGATAATTGCTAAATAACATATATAGCGTTGATCTTAGAAATCTAACGTTGTTTAAAAGTAAATAGACGAAGAATGTAAAGTGCGAGAACATAAATCGTGATTCGTATTCAAGTTTAACGCGCATCCAAGTATTATACATTATGTAATAGATGTGCGTAGTACGTGAATGATAAGAAATGAAAGTAAAACCTATGTACGTACTATTCGGAGTATGATGTTGGTAATCCGAGAAGAATTTATTTGAGATAATGAATCAATTCGTGTTTCTACTACTATTGTACTTAACCGATGGTTATTGAGTGTCGGTTTAATGACATAGGAAAGTTAATAAGCCATAATGAAGGATAAGTAACTCAAAACGAATATTATTAATTAAATAAATTCAGTTAAGTTATAGAAGAGAAAGAAGTTAGTAAAAATAATGTGATTAGATTGGTTGGTAGCTAATTCTAGTATGCTATGTGACTATATCATGTAGAAACTGTAAAGACCAGGAACTGTTGAATTTAATTGAAGATGCTTGAAGGCAAGTTTCCTTAACGCTTGTCTGACATTCGTGTTAGCCAAGTTTTTGTAATTCATGTCATATTATGCATGAATTATTTTACGAAAGAGTCGATGCTAGTTTTAACTCGGCTAGACAAATCTTAAGAGTTAGATTGATTTATTTACATGTCTTTCAATATAGTATTGATAACGCTATCCTATGACAATTATTTGGTACGGATTCAAAGGTAAGCCTGAGTATGAATAAACAAAAGTATTTTACATCGATTATTCGATGGGCACGTGAGGTTGTCAAAACTTAAACGTAGATGCGTTTAACGGATGAGTGTTGATCAACATAGAGTACTATTGGCTAATCACCTATAAGTGCTCGTAAGACATATCAGACTTACGGACTTAGTGCCAGGTTATCCTTTTCATGAATGGAAATCAAAAAGAGAATGTTCATGGTCTTTCGACCTACTCAGAATTCCTAAGTTACTGTATATACTTTGGAATTATTTTACAAGAATTAAAAGTGTTATTTCAATGTTTCATAGTACTTCATAACTATTTGTTCAGTTAGTGAAGAATAAACATATAATTCTTGATGTTGTATTTGTATTATATATTATTAGACTTACTGAGCTAGTTATGCTCACTTCTTTCTTGAATTATATGATTGCAACTAAGCCGAGCGAACCGAGGGTTCCAATAAGGATAAAGGCAAAGCTAAGATAGATAAGTAGTTTATCCTATAATAGACTAGTATATTGGTATGAAATATACTATGACAAATGAAGAATGTATTTGGTTACAGAACCTGGGAAATTATTTATTACTATTGTAATAATAATGTAGTAAATACACTCATTTTGATGTTGTTTCGATGGAATGAATGTATAGTTAGTAGTACCGTGTAGCACCATATCTGTGGGTTGAAAGTACCCGGATTTGGGGGCGTCACAGGTTGGTATCAGTGCTATAAGTGCAATGCATTAAGAACCCCGAGCCTCTCGCTGGTGACGTCCTTGAATGGGAATGCACCGCAGCCAGTCTCTCTATAGGGGACTCCGAGTAAGTCGATGGCAAGCTAATGGGTGCCATTGTAAGGTGCTATGGTTGAAAGTACCATTAGCGTCACAGGTTGGTATCAGAGCATTAGGTTATAAAACTTAATGGGGAGGGGGAGGGGAAGAACCTTAGGCTAATAACCTCGTTAGTAAAATGAGAAGTGGGAAGCAAATAAATTCTATAGAATTTGTTAATTGAGTATTGAGGAAACTCATTACCAAAAGAATTAAAAGATGGAAATTAACCTTAAATAAACTAAATGTGATTTGTGCTTATATTATTGTGTATTGTTTACTAATCAACATGTTATGTGTTATTATAGATTTCCATCGATAGCTTTATGTATAGGGATATACATGTGGTGAGTGAAGAGTCAGTAAACATGATAGAGCTAGTACCAGTGCCAGTGGCGGAGGTACCAATGGTGAACATAGATGAGTCCGAACCAGAGGAGGACTATCCAGTTGGGGACTTCAAAAACTTGGGATCGACATCATATTTTGATGTGGTGGCCAATGTGGACGAGGATATGTAGGTAGAATTGTTTGATACGGTGGTACCTGCACTAGAACCAACACCTATAGAGGTAATGAGGGCATTGTATCTGGTGGTGCTTGACCGGAACGTGCAATTGTGCACTATTGTGCAGAACCTGAGGGAGGAGGTTTGTGACCTCTATGAAGCCAAGGAGTCTGCAGAAACAGATTTTGATATAGAGCATGATGAGAAGGTGCTCGTGAAGGATAAAGTGATGGATCTTAAGAATGAGGCAGTTAAGCTTCATAAAGAACTGGGGGAGAGGAACCAGCAGATTGCACGGATGTCTTACATCCATGAGAGTGCTCATGAGGATTTCAAGCTGAAAATTGGTTGTTATTCCATTGAGTCGGGGCAAACTCGTCATACTATTAGTCAGGATATTGTTTGGATTCTTCCGAATCAGAAGCATGAGAATGTTGTTATGCAGTATTATTAGTAGATAGAGAAAGTATAGATCGGTATATATTTTATGTAGTGACATAAAACTCATTTTTGTATAATTGATGAGTGGGATTTATACCTACGAATCAGTTCCTTTGTGGCTTAAGTTTTTTCCTGTTTTCAGTCTCTTAGTTAGCTTTTATTTCTATTTTCATTTTTTATTATGTATAAGTTCTATTATGCAGTGCTTTGTAGGTAGTTTCTAGCTTTCATAGACTTTCCAGGTCATTTTCAGTATATTAGAGCCCCAGCACCAAGGTTACTCTTAGAGCTCGCGCCCCAGCGCCACATATGGCGCCCCAGCGCCTCAGCTTCGCGCCACAGCGCCAATGCTAGGCAAAGTCACTATTTTTCGATGCTTCTCTATACCTATGTGTGGCGCCCCTACGCCATGCCCAGCGCCAGGCTCGTGCCCCAGAGCCCCAGCTCGCGCCGCAGCGCCGATGCCCCTATACAAAGTCGCACCGCAGCGCGACCTCTGGTCTTTTAAAGTCCACGTGGCGCCGCAGCGCCACTTGCTAAGCAAAGACTCGCGCCGCAGCGCGAGCTCTGGTGTCCGGTGTGATAACCACAAAATAGGTTCATTCCATCCAACCTATTCTGAGAAACCAAATACATGGTACAGAAAATAACTAAAACTTTTTTACAACAATTGTTGTTCGAAGTACAACAACACATATGCTGTGAGTTTTAATACAAATATATACGAAATGTGACTCATGTCCCAACCGTGGATAGCACGTCACAATGGCACCTTACATAAAGGTGTAGTCAAAAACTATTTTAGAAATTAGAATCTTTGAGAAGTGAACAAGGAAACCTTCATACATGGGAGGCCATGCGTCTAAGTTATGATAGATATGTTATGGCCAAAGAATTATCCTTGGTTGACCCAATAGACCCCAAAGAAAAATGAGAAGATTACTATCATATTCTTCCCAATGGTGAGTCTTCTCTTGACATATCATTATCTCCACTATCTCTAATTGAGAATTATACTTCAAACAAATACCAAGATTACATTGGTAGTGCTCGTAAATATATTCAGCAAGTGGATGAGCACATCCTTGTCTTCTGATGATACGAGGTTGTATTACATTAGACATCTTGTATGGTAGTGGCAAAATACCCTTCCAACGTTGGGTTCGCCTCACCTTATTTGATTCATCAAATATAACTACTAAATGATATATACAACACTTTTCTATACTGCTTAGGTAGAACCTCCACAGCTAGAGACCACCGTTCTATTTCCCTGTTACCCTTGCCCGACCCAGCTACACTCTTATTACCTGAAAAGGAATTTTGAAGCAAAAGGGTGAGCACAACTAGCCCAGTAAAGAATATCATGACTAAAGATAATTAAATTATCAATAGTCATATTATGCATGAATTGTTTTACGAAAGAGTCGATGCTAGTTTTAACTCGGCTAGACAAATATTAAGAGTTAGATTGATTTATTTACATGTCTTTCAATATAGTATTGATAACGCTATCCTATGACAATTATTTGGTACGGATTCAAAGGTAAGCCTGAGTATGAATAAACAAAAGTATTTTACATCGATTATTCGATGGGCACGTGAGGTTGTCAAAACTTAAACGTAGATGCGTTTAACGGATGAGTGTTGATCAACATAGAGTACTATAGGCTGATCACCTATAAGTGCTCGTAAGACATATCAGACTTACGGACTTAGTGCCAGGTTATCCTTTTCATGAATGGAAATCAAAAAGAGAATGTTCATGGTCTTTCGACCTACTCAGAGTTCCTAAGTTACTGTATATACTTTGGAATTATTTTACAAGAATTAAAAGTGTTATTTCAATGTTTCATAGTACTTCATAACTATTTGTTCAGTTAGTGAAGAATAAACATATAATTCTTGATGTTGTATTTGTATTATATATTATTAGACTTACTGAGCTAGTTATGCTCACTTCTTTCTTGAATTATATGATTGCAACTAAGCCGAGCGAACCGAGGGTTCCAATAAGGATAAAGGCAAAGCTAAGATAGATAAGTAGTTTATCCTATAATAGACTAGTATATTGGTATGAAATATACTATGACAAATGAAGAATGTATTTGGTTACAGAACCTGGGAAATTATTTATTACTATTGTAATAATAATGTAGTAAATACACTCATTTTGATGTTGTTTCGATGGAATGAATGTTTAGTTAGTAGTACCGTGTAGCACCATATCTGTGGGTTGAAAGTACCCGGATTTGGGGGCGTCACAGGTTGGTATCAGTGCTATAAGTGCAATGCATTAAGAACCCCGAGCCTCTCGCTGGTGACGTCCTTGAATGGGAATGCACCGCAGCCAGTCTCTCTATAGGGGACGCCGAGTAAGTCGATGGCAAGCTAATGGGTGCCATTGTAAGGTGCTATGGTTGAAAGTACCATTAGCGTCACAGGTTGGTATCAGAGCATTAGGTTATAAAACTTAATGGGGGGGGGGAGGGGAAGAACCTTAGGCTAATAACCTCGTTAGTAAAATGAGAAGTGGGAAGCAAATAAATTCTATAGAATTTGTTAATTGAGTATTGAGGAAACTCATTACCAAAAGAATTAAAAGATGGAAATTAACCTTAAATAAACTAAATGTGGTTTGTGCTTATATTATTGTGTATTATTTACTAATCAACATGTTATGTGTTATTATAGATTTCCATCGATAGCTTTATGTATAGGGATATACACGTGGTGAGTGAAGAGTCAGTAAACATGATAGAGCTAGTACCAGTGCCAGTGGCGGAGGTACCAATGGTGAACATAGATGAGTCCGAACCAGAGGAGGACTATGCAGATGGGGACTTCAAAAACTTGGGATCGACATCATATTTCGATGTGGTGGCCAATGTGGACGAGGATATGTAGGTAGAATTGTTTGATACGGTGGTACCTGCACTAGAGCCAACACCTATAGAGGTAATGAGGGCATTGTATCTGGTGGTGCTTGACCGAAACGCGCAATTGTGCACTGTTGTGCAGAACCTGAGGGAGGAGGTTAGTGACCTCTATGAAGCCAAGGAGTCTGCAGAAACAGATTTTGATATAGAGCATGATGAGAAGGTGCTCATGAAGGATAAAGTGATGGATCTTAAGAATGAGGCAGTTAAGCTTCGTAAAGAACTGGGGGAGAGGAACTAGAAGATAGCACGGATGTCTTACATCCATGAGAGTGCTCATGAGGATTTCAAGCTGAAAATTAGTTGTTATTCCATTGAGTCGGGGCAAACTCGTCATACTATTAGTCAGGATATTGTTTGGATTCTTCCGAATCAGAAGCATGAGAATGTTGTTATGCAGTATTATTAGTAGATAGAGAAAGTATAGATCGGTATATATTTTATGTAGTGACATAAAACTCATTTTTGTATAATTGATGAGTGGGATTTATACCTACGAATCAGTTCCTTTGTGGCTTAAGTTTTTTCCTGTTTTCAGTCTCTTAGTTAGTTTTTATTTCTATTTTCATTTTTTATTATGTCTAAGTTCTATTATGCAGTGCTTTGTAGGTAGTTTCTAGCTTTCATAGACTTTCCAGGTCATTTTCAGTATATTGGAGCCCCAGCACCAAGGTTACTCTTAGAGCTCGCGCCCCAGCGCCACATATGGCGCCCCAGCGCCTCAGCTTCGCGCCACAGCGCCAATGCTAGGCAAAGTCACTATTTTTCGATGCTTCTCTATACCTATGTGTGGCGCCCCTACGCCATGCCCAGCACCAGGCTCGTGCCCCAGCGCCCCAGCTCGCGCCGCAGCGCCGATGCCCCTATACAAAGTCGCACCGCAGCGCGACCTCTGGTCTTTTTAAGTCCACGTGGCGCCGCAGCGCCACTTACTAAGCAAAGACTCGCGCCGCAGCGCGAGCTCTGGTGTCCGGTGTGATAACCCCAAAATAGGTTCATTCCATCCAACCTATTCTGAGTCACCAAATACATGGTACAGAAAACAACTAAAACTTTATTACAACAATTGTTGTTCGAAGTACAACAACACATATGCTGTGAGTTTTAATACAAATATATACCAAATGTGACTCATGTCCCAACCGTGGATAGCACGTCACAATGGCACCTTACATAAAGGTATAGTCAAAAACTATTTTAGAAATTAGAATCTTTGGGAAGTGAACAAGGAAACCTTCATACATGGGAGGCCATGCGTCTAAGTTATGATAGATATGTTATGGCCAAAGAATTATCCTTGGTTGACCCAATAGACCCCAAAGAAAAATGAGAAGATTACTATCATATTCTTCCCAATGGTGAGTCTTCTCTTGACATATCATTATCTCCACTGTCTCTAATTGAGAATTATACTTCAAACAAATACCAAGATTACATTGGTAGTGCTCGTAAATATACTCAGCAAGTGGATGAGCACATCATTGTCTTATGATGATACGAGGTTGTATTACATTAGACATCTTGTATGGTAGTGGCAAAATACCCTTCCAACGTTGGGTTCGCCTCACCTTATTTGATTCATCAAATATAACTACTAAATGATATATACAACACTTTTCTATACTGCTTAGGTAGAACCTCCACAGCTAGAGACCACCGTTCTATTTCCCCGTTACCCTTGCCCGACCCAGCTACACTCTTATTACCTGAAAAGGAATTTTGAAGCAAAAGGGTGAGCACAACTAGCCCAGTAAAGAATATCATGACTAAAGATAATTAAATTATCAATAGTCATATTATGCATGAATTGTTTTACGAAAGAGTCGATGCTAGTTTTAACTCGGCTAGACAAATCTTAAGAGTTAGATTGATTTATTTACATGTCTTTCAATATAGTATTGATAACGCTATCCTATGATAATTATTTGGTACGGATTCAAAGGTAAGCCTGAGTATGAATAAACAAAAGTATTTTACATCGATTATTCGATGGGCACGTGAGGTTGTCAAAACTTAAACGTAGATGCGTTTAATGGATGAGTGTTGATCAACATAGAGTACTATAGGCTGATCACCTATAAGTGCTCGTAAGACATATCAGACTTACGGACTTAGTGCCAGGTTATCCTTTTCATGAATGGAAATCAAAAAGAGAATGTTCATGGTCTTTCGACCTACTCAGAATTCCTAAGTTACTGTATATACTTTGGAATTATTTTACAAGAATTAAAAGTGTTATTTCAATGTTTCATAGTACTTCATAACTATTTGTTCAGTTAGTGAAGAATAAACATATAATTCTTGATGTTGTATTTGTATTATATATTATTAGACTTACTGAGCTAGTTATGCTCACTTCTTCCTTGAATTATATGATTGCAACTAAGCCGAGCGAACCGAGGGTTCCAATAAGGATAAAGGCAAAGCTAAGATAGATAAGTAGTTTATCCTATAATAGACTAGTATATTGGTATGAAATATACTATGACAAATGAAGAATGTATTTGGTTACAGAACCTGGGAAATTATTTATTACTATTGTAATAATAATGTAGTAAATACACTCATTTTGATGTTGTTTCGATGGAATGAATGTTTAGTTAGTAGTACCGTGTAGCACCATATCTGTGGGTTGAAAGTACCCGGATTTGGGGGCGTCACAGGTTGGTATCAGTGCTATAAGTGCAATGCATTAAGAACCCCGAGCCTCTCGCTGGTGACGTCCTTGAATGGGAATGCACCGCAGCCAGTCTCTCTATAGGGGACGCCGAGTAAGTCGATGGCAAGCTAATGGGTGCCATTGTAAGGTGCTATGGTTGAAAGTACCATTAGCGTCACAGGTTGATATCAGAGCATTAGGTTATAAAACTTAATGGGGGGGGGAGGGGAAGAACCTTAGGCTCATAACCTCGTTAGTAAAATGAGAAGTGGGAAGCAAATAAATTCTATAGAATTTGTTAATTGAGTATTGAGGAAACTCATTACCAAAAGAATTAAAAGATGGAAATTAACCTTAAATAAACTAAATGTGATTTGTGCTTATATTATTGTGTATTATTTACTAATCAACATGTTATATGTTATTATAGATTTCCATCGATAGCTTTATGTATAGGGATATACACGTGGTGAGTGAAGAGTCAGTAAACATGATAGAGCTAGTACCAGTGCCAGTGGCGGAGGTACCAATGGTGAACATAGATGAGTCCGAACTAGAGGAGGACTATCCTGATGGGGACTTCAAAAACTTGGGATCGACATCATATTTCGATGTGGTGGCCAATGTGGACGAGGATATGTAGGTAGAATTGTTTGATACGGTGGTACCTGCACTAGAGCCAACACCTATAGAGGTAATGAGGGCATTGTATCTGGTGGTGCTTGACCGGAACGTGCAATTGTGCACTGTTGTGCAGAACCTGAGGGAGGAGGTTAGTGACCTCTATGAAGACAAGGAGTCTGCAGAAACATATTTTGATATAGAGCATGATGAGAAGGTGCTCGTGAAGGATAAAGTGATGGATCTTAAGAATGAGGCAGTTAAGCTTCGTAAAGAACTGGGGGAGAGGAACCAGAAGATAGCACGGATGTCTTACATCCATGAGAGTGCTCATGAGGATTTCAAGCTGAAAATTGGTTGTTATTCCATTGAGCCGGGGCAAACTCGTCATACTATTAGTCAGGATATTGTTTGGATTCTTCCGAATCAGAAGCATGAGAATGTTGTTATGCAGTATTATTAGTAGATAGAGAAAGTATAGATCGGTATATATTTTATGTAGTGACATAAAACTCATTTTTGTATAATTGATGAGTGGGATTTATACCTACGAATCAGTTCCTTTGTGGCTTAAGTTTTTTCCTGTTTTCAGTCTCTTAGTTAGCTTTTATTTCTATTTTCATTTTTTATTATGTCTAAGTTCTATTATGCAGTGCTTTTTAGGTAGTTTCTAGCTTTCATAGACTTTCCATGTCATTTTCAGTATATTGGAGCCCCAGCACCAAGGTTACTCTTAGAGCTCGCGCCCCAGCGCCACATATGGCGCCCCAACGCCTCAGCTTCGCGCCACAGCGCCAATGCTAGGCAAAGTCACTATTTTTCGATGCTTCTCTATACCTATGTGTGGCGCCCCTACGCCATGCCCAGCGCCAGGCTCGTGCCCCAGCGCCCCAGCTCGCGCCGCAGCGCCGATGCCCCTATACAAAGTCGCACCGCAGCGCGACCTCTGGTCTTTTTAAGTCCACGTGGCGCCGCAGCGCCACTTACTAAGCAAAGACTCGCGCCGCAGCGCGAGCTCTGGTGTCCGGTGTGATAACCCCAAAATAGGTTCATTCCATCCAACCTATTCTGAGTCACCAAATACATGGTACAGAAAACAACTAAAACTTTATTACAACAATTGTTGTTCGAAGTACAACAACACATATGCTGTGAGTTTTAATACAAATATATACCTAATGTGACTCATGTCCCAACCGTGGATAGCACGTCACAATGGCACCTTACATAAAGGTGTAGTCAAAAACTATTTTAGAAATTAGAATCTTTGGGAAGTGAACAAGGAAACCTTCATACATGGGAGGCCATGCGTCTAAGTTATGATAGTTATGTTATGGCCAAAGAATTATCCTTGGTTGACCCAATAGACCCCAAAGAAAAATGAGAAGATTACTATCATATTCTTCCCAATGATGAGTCTTCTCTTGACATATCATTATCTCCACTGTCTCTAATTGAGAATTATACTTCAAACAAATACCAAGATTACATTGGTAGTGCTCGTAAATATACTCAGCAAGTGGATGAGCACATCCTTGTCTTATGATGATACGAGGTTGTATTACATTAGACATCTTGTATGGTAGTGGCAAAATACCCTTCCAACGTTGGGTTCGCCTCACCTTATTTGATTCATCAAATATAACTACTAAATGATATATACAACACTTTTCTATACTGCTTAGGTAGAACCTCCACAGCTAGAGACCACCGTTCTATTTCCCCGTTACCCTTGCCCGACCCAGCTACACTCTTATTACCTGAAAAGGAATTTTGAAGCAAAATGGTGAGCACAAGTAGCCCAGTAAAGAATATCATGACTAAACATAATTAAATTATCAATAGTCTTCATCAGTAATAAATCAGAGATTTAGAACATCTGGTAGATGATAAAATTTTTTGACCATAGTTGCAGCAGAACAAGCAATCCATTAGAAGAGTCAAATAGACTATAAAGTTTATTATCTTCTCCATGTTAAAAGTCCACCAACAATGTTTTATCCTTGTAACATCAATCAACAATTCATGTCCACAATCACATGTATAACTCATAATCGTAACTGTTGTTCTAAATTCCTTTTCTCATCCAGGACAAAGATAATTTTCATCACCTGAAACATCAAAGATCATGGTTATACCAAATCACAGTTCATGTTCATAATCATATTAATAAATTCATCTTTGCACTACGGGCCAAAGATATTCATCAACATACCATCTTTGCTCTACATGTCAAAGATATTCAACAACAGGTCATCTTTGCACTACAGGCTAAAGATATTCAACAACAGGTCATCTTTGCACTACGGGCCAAAGATATTCATCAATAATTCATCTTTGCACTACGGGCCAAAGATATTCATCAATAAGTCATCTTTGCACTACGGGCCAAAGATATTCATATCTCAAAGAAATATATAAGCATTTCAGAATTTATATAAACAATAATTATAACCATGTTGATCAATTCACCTTTGCACTTAAGCTAAAGATATTCAATTATAAATTCAATGGTCATGATCATACCAGTCACAATTCAACTTTACACTACTGGCCAAAGGGAACCCATAGTCATGATCATAACAAAAATCTACCCATCTTTACACTCAAGTCAAATAGAAATATCATCATTAGGATTATAAAAATGTTATATATAATAGTAAAATCAATATAATCAAAATATCTAGATTTAATCTCAAGAGTAATATTTATAAATCAACTATAATTTGGTTAAAAAAAGAAACCAATTTTGTCATGAATAGTAACTCGTGAATAGTAACCCATGAATAGTATTTTAGTGAATAGTAACTCGTGAATAGTAAATCCGACATAAAAAGGTAAAAATTCTACAATAAAATCCATACCAATATTTCGATATAATGATATTGAAATAACATTTCTTAAACTTATAAACAATTTATTTTAATTGTTTACATTTTACTAAATAATGCATTAAATAATCCTAAAATTTCAAACTCATAAGATTTCATCACCAATAACCAAAACCCTCATAAAAAATCTACATATACCTCATATAGGATTTTCAAGCCATAAAATTCTATTTTTCAATTTTTTTACTTCGCATAACATATTTAATTCATTTACTCATAACTAGTCCATTTTCATGAAAAATATCAAATCAGTCCAAAAAATATTTCTTTTCTGGGATGTAGCAGAATATAGAACATATATTTTTCCCAAAATTTTTAAAAATCATTTACTATTTTTCATATGGCCAAAACAGCCGAATATTTAGATATTTATCAAAAATTGTACCTTTATCCAAAAATTCTGAAATTTACAAAGTATACTTCTATCATATACATGTACTCCCAATAAAAATTTTACCAATTTTGGAGTTAACCACAAGGAGTTATAAGCGGTTACTTTTAAAATAGTTTTTTCTCATAAAATTTACAACTCTTAATCTATACATCCTAAAATTGTCATTTTTGGACACAATCAAAAAAACTTGTCAAATTATCATGTCAAATTTTTTCAGAATTTTTGAAGGTCAGAAAAATTATGAAACTGAAAAACATAATAACCCTTAAAATCCCTTACTATCTCTTAACTCAAAAGAGTAGCACTTCTGACTGGATATCGGATATGACACTGAAAGATACTTGCACTGATGAATAGAAACTCACCAAGTATCTAAATACTCACAAAATACACTCAATAATCTAGAGAGAGAAAGAGAGAAAATTTATGAATTCTGGTGTGTTTTTTAATTCTAACTTAGCCTTCTATTTATAGGAAAATGTTAGCACGCCGAAGCAGACTTGACCACCTGATGGCTTTACCTGCTACTATTCCACCCACAAAAAATCAGCCATCTTCCCCAACAACCAAAAGTGGGGCCCACCCATTTCTAGAATTTTCCACCAAAATCATTTATAAACCTAATTTTTGAATCAGCCACCTCTTAAAATTCATAACAAATCATTCGTTCATTTTTAACGGTCAGATTAAAAATTATAACTCACACAATAAAGCTGTAAGAACACTGATTTGATCTTTTAATACCTCCAATCCGACAAAATACTAATAAAATACCTCAACATTAATTCCTTCATTTATAACCACATAAATAAATCCATCATTTATATCTACATCAAATAAATATTTTTTATCATATAAATCAATAATTAATTATTTACAAATAATATTACAGAATCACAATTATGACAACCGGGCCGTTCCTAGGAAAGAGGGGTCTTTCCAATAAGGATTTCTCCTTACCGGCGCGCAATTAGATGACCAAACCTCTCCTTAAACAGAACTTTCTAGACATTGCCAATAATGCTATCTAATAATATTATTCAAATAATATGAATTATTGATCTGATAATGAAAAATACTGTGCAACAACAATTATTGAAACAACAATAATATAAAATATCAACGCAACAATTATTGAATCAATAAAATAAAATATTGAACAGTAACTACTGTAACAATTATTGAGTAGTGCCTTCTTATGTAAGAATCAATAATTAAAAAAAATACTGTGCAATACAGTGTACTACTGTGCAACTACGCGTATTACTGTATTTTAACCACCAGGTATTCCAACAGTGTTAACGGTAACAACTACGCCGTTATTTATAAAAACTCAAATTTATCGTTTTCTTCATCCAACAGTTATTCTGTTATGGAGCCCACAAATGGCTGCGCCGTCGTACGAATATTCCACGACTAAACGAATATTCCCCGACAACAATGAATATTTTATAACCACTTGCGTATTTTGAAAAAAATTTAATATATCACCCTTAACTTTAACTTTTATCAGTTTAACCATTTACTGAATAGTAATTATAAGAAAAATTAAAAACTTTTATTTCATAAAATTCGGGGTCTTACATCCGGGAAGTAAAGAGGCTTTAAATGACCTAAAGTGAAAAGGGATATATATACTTAATACAAGCCGCCTGTGATAGATTGGGAGAGAGAGCTTAGCTTAGAAAAATAGTACAGAGCGTCTTAAATTTCTAGAAGAGAAAGAAGTTGTGTTTGAAGGAGGAAGAGTTATTGCATCCGATAGTAGCTCAACTTTTGCATAGTGAAGAGAAGATTTGGAGACAGAACATTTCCAAACAGGAGTTTTCTTATTCCAAATCTCCCATTTATTTGTGTATTACTGATAATGGTGAATGTATTAAATATGTGTGTTAGTATCATAGTTATGAACTAACTCCATTTTTAGGATTGTAATGTAACCTTTTGTTTAGCTTGATCAACTTTCTCTCTTATTTTATATAATGAATCATTTTGGAATAGGTTGTTGTATTTAGTACTTAATGACTGATTGCTTGACAGAGTTTTTGGTAGTGATAATAATGGATATTGACAAATGGATGTTATTATCTAGCTTTTAAATACAACAACACCTGTTATGACCATGCCAAAGGAATGTGTGCATAAACTGCTACTAGGATAGACATATCCCTATTTGCCTTGTGCGACCTTGAAACTTAGCTTAATGACCTTGGCCTAGCTATTTTCACCAATAGACATATTATGATTTATCAAGCTAGGGATGTGCATTTGACATTCGACAGAAGCTTATGCGTATTTACTGTTCTCGGTTGACCATTCCTCAATTCATTTGTAATTTGGAGAGTAAGGAGATTAGGCGATGCATTAGGGGAATTGTAATCCTATATTGACTTTCTAGCACAACCACTTCTCTTATTCTTATAGTTTTAAACATATAGCTTACATACCCGAAGGGGATAGTAGAGGATGTGCTTGTCAAGGTTGACAAGTTCATCTTCTCAGCTAATTTTATTGTCCTAGATTTTGAGGAGGACATGGAGGTTTCTATAATATTGGGCAGGCCATTCTTGGCGACGGGGAGGACCCTAATAGATGTACAGAAAGGGGAGTTGACAATGAGGGCTCAGGATCAAGAAGTGACATTCAATGTCTTCAGATCGATGAAATATCCTAACACTCATGAGGACTGCTTCCAGGTTAATGTGATTGACAATATAGGTAGGGAAGTGTTCTCAGAGACCTGCATTACAGACCCTTTAAAAGCTACATTGACAGGGGCCAGCACTACTGAAGAGACCACTAATGTTGAATTTACCAAGTAGCTAGATGCTCCCCAAAGATTCAAACAATTCCAAAGACAGTTTGAGTCTCTAAATGATGATGAGGCATCAACTTCCAAGGCTCAACCATCGATCATGGAACCTCCTGTCTTGGAATTATAGCCCTCGCCAAATCATCTGAGGTATGCTTACTTAGGGAACTCCTGTGATAATTTATACTTCTCTAACAAAGTGTCAAGAAGAAAAGTTACTACTTGTGCTCAATCAATACAAAATGGCCCTGGGGTGGTCAATTGTCGACATTAAAGGGATTAGTCCGACTCTATGCATGCATAAAATTTTACTGAAGGAAGGATCTAAACCATCTATTAAACATCAGCGGCGATTGAATCCCATCATGAAAGAGGTGGTTCGTAAGGAGATTATAAAATTACTGGATGCTGGCATCATCTACCCCATATTTGATAGTCCTTGGGTCAATCCTATCCAATGCGTGCCAAAGAAGGGCGGAATGACTGTAGTGCCCAAAAAAAATAACGAGTTGATTCCCACCAGAACGGTGACTGGGTGGAGGGTGTGCATGGATTACAGGAAATTGAATAAATCAACCTGTAAGGATCACTTCCCTTTTCCATTTATTGATCAAATGCTTGACAGGTTAGCTGGGCATGAATATTATTATCTGCTAGATGGTTACTCGAGGTATAATCAGATTTCAATTGCTCTTGAGGATCAGGAAAAGACGACGTTCACTTGCCCGTATGGGACCTTTGCCTTTCAAAAATTATCTTTCAGGCTATGTAATGCTCTCACAACATTTCAGCGGTGTATGATGTCAATTTTCTCTGATATGGTGGAAAAGACCTTAAAAGTCTTCATGGTTGAAGAGGGCATTATTCTGGGTCACAGGGTTTCTGCTGACGGCATCGAGGTTGATAAGGCAAAAATTGATGTGATTAATAACCTTCCGCCTCTGACATCAGTAAAAAGAGTAAGGAGTTTCCTTGGGCACGCTGAGTTTTACAGAAGGTTTATCCAGGACTTCTCATAGATTACCAAACTATTGTGCACACTATTGGAAAAGGACATGTCTTTCCAATTTGATGAAGCCCGCCTGAGTGCTTTTGAGTTATTAAAGAAAAGACTTATCTCGGCTCCTATTGTTGTAGCCCAAGACTGAACCTTCCCTTTTGAGCTAATATGCGACGCTAGTGATTTTGCTATTGGGGCGGTTCTAGACCAAAGAAGGGAGAAGGTATTTCACATAATATACTATGCCAGCAAAACTTTAACAGATGCTCAACTGAATTATACTACCACCTTGAAGGAGCTGCTGGTAGTAGTTTATGAATTTAATAAGTTCCGTTCCTGCCTCATTGGAACGAAGGTGATCAGCTACACTGATCACTCGACAATCAACTATTTGATTGAGAAGAAAGATACCAAGCCAAGATTGATTAGATGGGTTCTGTTTCTCTAGGAGTTCGATCTAGAAATTTGAGAAAAAAAGGGGACATAAAATTAGGTAGAAGATCACTTATCAAGGTTGGAGAACACACCGCATTCGGGAGCTGCTGAAAATGCCATTAATGATTTCTTCCCGGACGAACAACTTTTTGTTGTCCAAAGCAAAGCACCGTGGTATGCGAACTTTGCTAATTATGTCAATTGCCACGTGCTTCCTCCAAACCTAAGCTATCAATAAAGGAAGAAATTCCTAAAAGATGCCAAGCAATATCTGTGGGATGAACCCTTCTTGTTCAAGCAATGTTCTGATCAAATTCTGTGAAGATGCTTACTGGATGAGGAAATTGAAGGTGTACTACATCACTGCCATTCTTTAAATTATGGAGGTCATTTTGGAGGTCAACGAACTACAGCTAAAGTGCTTCAGTCTGGATTTTATTGGCCCACCCTATTCAAAGATGCACAAACATTTGTGTTGCATTGCGACTGATGCCAAAGGGTGGGCACCTTATTAAGACGGCATGAATTACCGCTGCAGAATATCCTGGAGGTGGAATTATTTGATGTATGAGGTATTGACTTCATGGGTCCATTCCTGTCCTCCTTCAACAACCTCTATATCCTTATGGCTATGGATTATATCTCCAAGTGGGTGGAAGCAGTTGCCTTGCCGACTAATGACGCGAAGGTTGTGCTTCAGTTCCTTAAGAAGAACATTTTCACTCATTTTGGCACACCCCGGGCTATTATAAGAGATGAAGGGTCGCATTTTTGTAACAAATACTTTAAAGCCCTTCCACCTAAGTATGGGGTGACCCATAAGATAGCCACCGCGTATCATCCACAGACCAGTGGCCAAGCCAAAATTTCCAATCATGAAGTAAAACAAATCTTGGAGAAAATTGTTAACCCCGATCGCAAGGACTGGTCTAAGAAGCTCGACGATGCCTTGTCGGCCTACCGCACAGCTTACAAAACACCTATCAGAATGCCTCCATATAGGCTTGTCTATGGTAAGGCATTCCATCATCTAGTGGAGTTGGAACACAATGCTTATTGGGCTATCAAGAAGCGTATGAAAAAGCTAAGTTATACAAGGAGCAGACCAAGAGGTGGCACGATAAGAAAATCCATGAGAGGCATTTCGAACCGGGCCAGAAGGTTCTCCTTTTTAACTCCCGACTGAAGTTATTTCCAGGGATGCTAAAGTCCAGATGGTCGGGGCCATTCACAATTGCCAAGGTGTATCCGTATGGGGCAGTAGAGGTTAAGGATCCTAGTTCTGATAAAACCTTCAAGGTCAATGGACAGTGGTCGAAGCATTACTGGGGCGACAAGGTTGACCGGTAAAGCACCTCCGTCACTTTGGGAGACCTGGTGTAAGACGGAAAAATAGTCAAGCCGACGACTCTAAATTAAGCGCTTGATGGGAGGCATCCCCATCTCAGTATCAAACAAATTGCTTTTATTTTTAGTAACTTCAGTCTTATTTTGGTTATCATTAGTTAGTGTCTGTCTGTAGTTCTTAGTATAGCCAGTCTGTACGGTGCATGTATGCTAGTATGTCTTTCAGTAGTTAGAACTTGTGCTTAATTTGTTTGTTGAGTTTTTGTTGGCTTGATTGTTGATTTGAGTTTGGCCTGTGCAGAATTACTTAGCTCTATATGAGTGGTTTATACTCCGCGTCGCGGCGCCATTGTCTCTATTGATTCTCGTGCCGTATCGCCATCTATGGCACCCTTGCACTGAGTTTCGCGCTGCAGCGCTGGGCAAAAGGCAGACCTAATGTAAACTCGTGCCCCAGCCCAAAGTTTAGCGCTCTAGTGCCGAATAAAGAGAGAAGATACTGTAAACTCATGCCACAGGGCCGTAATTGGTGCCCCAGCGCCTCAGTTTTCCTAACATTCGTGCCCCAGTGCCGTTATTGGCACCCCAATGCCTCCTTTTGGCTGACACTCGCACCCCAGCGCCATAGTGGGTTTGACCCGGCGCCCCAGCGCCGTGCATCGCGCCGTAACGCCACCAGCAAATTTCTTGTTTAAATGAGGCGTTTCACTTAAATCGCAGCGTAACTCTTCTCTCTCCTCTCATAACAGTTACAGATCCTCTCCAAGCGACGCCGTCTCCTCTCCCCCATATACTTTAGGCAACCCAACCGTCGATTGTTTCTTACCGTTTGGGCGCCCAACCGACGTGCGATTGCTATTCAGACCGTTGCCTTCTCTCTCCTCTTTGCCATCTATTTGAACAGAGTCGGGCAAGGACTGTTGTCTCATCTTTAAATTGGGTGTGTATTTCTCTAATTAGCAAAAAGGCTTTGTGAGTTTGGTTTTAATGGCTTCTAAGCGTCCTAGAGCTAGTGTTGGCCCTCCTCCTCCAATCCTCTTCCCGCTCCCGTGCTCAGTCTTGGGATGCACTGAAATTTCCAACGGAAGAGGCCTATCAGAGGTATACTCAAAATTTCTTATCTCGAAGTTTGATGCTTGAGCGAGGGCTTAGGCCTGATAATAAATTGGATGGGCAGATGAATGCGATGATATCCAAAATAAAATAGATGCATTTCACAAAATCGCCGAAATCCGTCGTGGTCGCGGTGGTGAAGGAATTCTATGCTAATGACATTCTTGATGGTCCGCCAGGTTCACCAGTCAGGGGAAAATTAATCCCATTCGATAGTAAGGCTATCAACGCGGTTTATGGGACTCCCAATTTTAACGGCCGTGATTATCGAGAAAATGGGATTCGGGGTTACCACACTGACGAGATTGTTAGCAAACTCTGTAAGCCTGGGACAGTGTGGAAAATGAACGAGTACACTGCTGAAAGAACGTCGTTCCCCCAACAGGCCCTTAGCCATTATGGTAAGGCGTGGTACGCTTTTCTCTGTGCAAATATCCAACCTACGCGTCATGTGAGTAATGTAACTTGGGAAAGGGCGACTATGCTCCATGCCATTGTTAACGGTTTAAACGTCGATGTAGGGGTATTGATCAATGAGTCCATCAAGAAGGCTATTAAGAGCAAAGTTATGTCTGGCCTCCCACACCCGCCTCTTATTACTCGTCTCTGCAAAATGGCGGGTGTTCAGTAGGAGAAGGAAGATGTGCCTCCAATATCGGTCATTGATCATCATCTAATTAGCTAATATGTAGTCTGGGAGGGAGCTCTATCGCATCCCTGAGGAGAAAGATTTTTGCCAGTGCCTCAGCAACCACCATCTGATGATCCACAGCCATCCACTGAGGCAGGAACCTCCACTCAAGCGCCAGTCCCCCCATCTACTGAGACCGTTGATTCTGGGACCCTTGCACAGATTTTGAATAGCCTAAGCTTCCCCCACTGCAAGATTGACCATGTCGCTGGATGGCAGAGTCAATTCCATCATTTCCATGTAGAGTTCGCCAACACGTTCTCCAACATTTATGCTGCTCAGGGAGGTGACGATGCTAATTTCATGTCTTTCCCATTTCCGGCGACTCCAATTTATGCTCCTTATCCGCCATAATTTTTTCCTGCTGAGGAGGCCCGAGCAAATGAGCCAGTAAACGTGGATGATGGAGAGGATGATGATGGAGATGATGATGATCTTGAGGTGTTCGGCGTTGATGAAGATCTTGATCGTGATGGTGATGAAGGCAGAGATGCTACTGATGTTTGATGATGCAACCCAGAGGCTAGTGAGGACACTGGCTACATTTCAAGTTTGGGGGAAGACTTCCTGTTATTTATTTTTATATATTAATTGTGTTAGTTTTTATTATATATCAACTGCTATGCTACGTTGTGTAAGTTTAATGATGTTAGGGTGTGAGATTTTAAGTATGGTATTTGGGTATGGTATTTGGGCTTGATAGCCCCAGACGTATTGTTTAATATTATTTTATCTATTGTTGATTACTTTTGTGGTAAAGTTTTTGGTTTTTGAATGCATTTTTTTGTTTAGTAGTATTTTTTGTTGCATATGAAGGCATGCTTTTGGTTTTATATCTTTTACTTGGGAATATCTTGACTAAGTCAAATATTGTTTTGCCTTAAGCCTAACTTTTTGGGTTTTACACTGATTAATTGGTATACTTGATGCCATGTGTTATGGCTTTGCCCTTTGTTGAAAAGGGTACTTTATAGTTTATAGTTTTTTCTTATTACATTTTGATTAACTCTAACCCCCAGTCTGTAATTGTCTATATGCTGGGTTAGGGTAGTTTAGCGTTAAGTTTTGTTTGTGGCCTTTGACGAGCGCTAAGTAATTATATCATTTTCCTAAACAAGTGGCAAATCTATGTGAATTTGGGGCATGGGTTTTAGATAAATCGAGACTGTCTTGGATCCTTCTGTTTAGTGAGCACTGACCAATTATCTCTCTAGTTTTTTATCCAGTTTCAGGTTGTCTGTTTACTGTGTTGAAAATACTGTGCACTATTTTATACTCTGTTGATTTCAAGAATAAAAGTTGTAGAAGCTTTGGAACTTTCGGCTCTTTAGTTCTTTTAAAAAAGACCTATTATAGTAACAGTCCTACGGTGGGTTGAGATGGAGCGTGGAAACGCACTCGCCCATAAACGCAGGCTTGTAAAATCTATTTTGAACTTATGTTGTTTACGTGGCCTTTGTGCTTGAGTTATTAGATTCTTAGGGGTGTTCTACACCTAGTGCCCTAAAGTCTTCTAGCTTGGGAGTCATTGATCTAAAGCTTGCTAATGGGTGCTCTATTTAGCCTAAAAGTAATCAAGTACTGTCTGGGTTAGAATTTACTTCTTTATTCTAGAACTTTTGAGCCTTTAGTGTTTTTGCGTCTTGTCTTAATGCTTGTGAATTAGGTGAGTTGCATAGTAAGCTTATTGGTTATCACGGTCGACTGTATAATCTTAATTTGGGTTATGGCTAGTTTAGATGTATGGTTTGTGCACGCAGAGTGGATCTATTACAGTCTCATGTGTATTTTGGACTTTAAGCCCTCGTTCGCATGCGTTTTACCCTATCCTTAGAGGATGTTTATGATTGTGCTTGGAGGCCGTTTTATTAGTGGTTAGTGCTTTCCTTCATTCGTATCTTGCAATAATGGGTATGGATGTCTGTTAGTTTACTTGAGGACAAGCAAAAGCTTAAATTTGGGGGTATTTGATGAGTGGGATTTATACCTACAAATCAGTTCCTTTGTGGCTTAAGTTATTGCCTGTTTTCAGTCTCTTAGTTAGTTTTTATTTATATTTTCATTGTTATTATGTCTAATTTCTATTATGCAGTGCTTCGTAGGTGGTTTCTAGCTTTCATAGACATTTCAGATCATTTTCACTATGTTGGCGCCCCAGCACCAAGGTTACTTTTAGAGCTCGCGCCCCAGCGCCACATATGGCGTCCCAGCGCCTCAGCGCTACAGTGCCAATCCCAGGCAAAGTCACTATTTTTCGGTGCTTCTCTATACCTACGTGTGGCGCCCCTGCGCCATGCCCAGTGCCAGGCTCACGCCCTAGCGCCATTACAGCGCCCTAGCTCGCGCCGCAGCGTCGATGCCCCTATACAAAGTCGCGCAGTAGCGCGACCTCCGGTCTTTTTAAGTCCACGTGGAGCCGCAGTGCCACTTGCTAAGCAAAGGCTCGCGCCGCAGCGCCAGCTCCGGTGTCCAGGCAGTAAAGGGGCTTTAAATAACCTAAAGTGAAAAGGGACAGATATACTTAAATACCAGCCGCTTGCGATAGATTGGGAGAGAGAGCTTAGCTTAGAAAAATAGTACAGAACGTCTTAAATTTCTAGAAGAGAAAGAAGTTGCGCTTCAAGGAGGAAGAGTTATTGCATCCGACAGTAGCTCTGCTTTTGCACAGTGATGAGAAGGTTTGGAGACAGAACATTTCCAAACAAGTTTTTTCTTATTCCAAATCTCGCAATTATTTGTGTATTACTGATAATGGTGAATGTATTAAATATGTGTGTTAGTATCATAGTTATGAACTAACTCTATTTTTAGGATTGCAATGTAACCTTTTGTTTAGCTTGATCAACTTTCTCTCTTATTTTATATAATGAATCATATTGGAATGGGTTGTTGTATTTAGTACTTAATGACTGATTGCTTGACATAGTTTTTGGTAATGATAATAATGGATATTGACAAATGGTTGTTATTATCTAGCTTTTAAATACAACAACACCTATTATCACCATGCCAATGGAATATGTGCATAAACTGCTAATAGGATAGACATGTCTCTATTTGCCTTGTGCGACCTTTAGACTTAGCTTAATGACCTTGGCCTAGCTATTTTCACCAATATACATATTGTGATTTATCTGGCTAGGGATGTACATTTGACCTTTGACAGAAGCTTATGCGTATTTACTGTTCTCGATTGACCATTCCTCGATTCGTTTGTAATTTGGAGAGTTAGTAGATTAAGCGATGCACTAGGGGAATTGTAATCCTATCTTGACTTCCCAGCACAACCACTTCTCTTGTTCTTATAGTTTTAAACATATAGCTTAACCAACCATCTTATTTCACTTGTTTAGATAAGATTAGTAACGACTTTACTTTAGTATTTGTTTTCTTTTAAAACTTTGTCCTCGTGGGTTCGACACTTTACTTTCATATATTACTTGTGGACCGCGTATGCTTGCACGTGATTTGGCAATAGCTAAATCGACCAACAATAATTAAAAGGTAGTCTTTTTGTAAATCCCATTTTTTGTGAAATTCAATCGCGGGATAGAAATGTAATAGCTCTGGCTATAGGATCAATCTGTAAATAGTTCGAATCATGAAGAAGCATATTAATATAATGAGGTTTTTATCAACTTTGCTTTATTGTGGTATGAGTTGTAGTTTGACGAATAATAACTAAGTAAACAAGAATGAATAAATAATAATGAAACTTTATTTATTTAATCAGAAAAATGCTGCCAAGAAGAAGATAACGTAATCAGGAAGCTGAATCTCATAATAATAATTAAGGGGGTCAGAACAACCCTATGCAGGAGTTCGTTAATTTATTAACGGCTACATTTAATCAAGCTGGGGGTAGAGCACTAGTAGTTCGTGGGGTAGCTAGAACAACTACCTTTAAGGAATTTAAAAGCATAGGTCCACCGGAGTTCAAAGGAACTACATACCCTATTGAGGCCCGGACATAGGTAAAGGAAATTGATAAGGCGTTTGTAATTACAAACATCGGGGAGGCGCAAAAGACTTCTTTTGCGACCTATATGATGAAGGGAGAAGCCAACTTCTGGTGGGAGGCTCACCAGGGTGGGGCTGGACCCGATGTTGTTACGTGGGAATAGTTCAAGAAGGTCTTCTTCGAGAACTATTTTCCTACAAGCATGTAGGGTAGGATGGAGATTAAGTTCTTAGAACTTAAGCAAGGAGACATGACAGTTCCCCAGTATGCGGCCAAGTTCAATGAATTGACAAGATTTTCTCCACATCAAGTGGACACCGAGGAGAGGAAGGCTCATAGGTTTGAGCAGGGACTGAAACCCTGGCTCTATAGTAGGATTTTTGTGTTTCAGAGTGCTTCGTATGAAACCATTCTGGAGAAGGCAATTATTGTCGAGGGTGGTAGTGAGGCTTTAAGCCAATACACCAAAGAGAGAAAGAATAAGAGCAAAGAAGAGGGAGTATCCAAGGCGGATGCAGCTTGTGGCGGTGGAAGTGTGCCTAAGAGGAAGGGTTTTAACTTTGGGAATACTGGGGTAAAACAAGGGGATCCTGAGCATAGGATCGAAGCATGCAAGACATGCGAAAAGGCTCATCTAGGAGTCTGTCTTAAGGGGAAGTCGGTTTGTTATAACTGTGGGCAGAAGGGGCATATATCACCCAATTGTCATAACCCTAAGAAGAACCAGGGTTGTTTTGTATGTGGGTAGATGGACCACATGGCAAGAAATTTCCCAAAGAAGGGGTCAGAGGGTAACAAGGCTTCTAGTTATGGTAAGTTAGTCATTACTAGACCAACACAATTGGGTAGACCCACTGCCCGTACTTTTAATATGATTGTCCAAGATGCAGTTGCATCAGCGGATGTAGTAGCAGGTATTATTCTAGTCAATGAAATAAATGCTTACGTGTTATTTGATTCGGGTGCTACTTATTCTTTTATAACATGTGAATTTGCTATGTGATTAGGTTTATTCTCGAAAAGATTAGAAATACCTTTAAACGTTAAGGTTGTAACGACCCTAAAATTCATACAATTAAATTATCGACTATGGTCGTTAATAACACGTCTAACTTCTGATTTTACATCATTATTCGATGTTAAACTTAATAAAATGCGGAATAATTAAAAACTTTTTTGTCTTCTTACTTTGTTTATTTCCCTGAATCATAACCTTTATCATCTACACATCTCTAAATCAAATATAATCCATGATTCACTTTATCAGAGTTAATATATATATACTTACATATCAAATCAATATCCTTTATACATCGGACAGCTCAAACTTTAACTTTACAACTCAACATAAAAGATACATCATAAAACATTGAGTACATCTTATGAACCTTAATCATGGTTTAAAGAAATAACAACTTTAGCTAAAATATTAATCGTCGTGTATTATTTCTCATCAACGTCATTCAAGTAGCACATAGTGTTACTTTCAATCCTTAACCTACAAAATTGGTTATTTGCAAGGTTGAGCTCGACAGCCCATCAAATCTAACAATTTTTATGCATCACATTGCACAAAATAACATGTTTATCATACATCTCATAAACATTGAACTAACATAACATACATGATGTAGTTCATAAACAATTATGAAGATTGAGTTCCTTACTCAATCAGCATTCATTACTCAATCAACGTAGTCATAAATTGACTTTAATGTTCCATACTTTCAACATATATATAACATACCATGCTCTTTGCAATAAAGATTTAAAATAGTTCATCATCAAGTTCACATAGCAAATAGGAACTGAAAGACTTGCCTTGATCGTTGTTTACCAATAATAGTTTAACAGCTTACAACTATCTGCACTTCACGTGCCCTACACAAGTATATAATCATGCACATCAACTATTAGTCACATAACAACACATAGTAGTTGTAATGTAAACTTTACTGTATAGATCATAACCCTTCCTATTATCAATACACTATGTTCAATTTGATTGTGTTAACTTTTGACTTATATCTCACTATATTTCATACTCGAAGTTCATTCAAGTGCTTAAGTCTTGCTAGGAATCATTATTGGTTTTATATTAACCCCATTCCATATCTTATAATATTCATTTCAATTAAATTGAAACACTTTTTACGTCCATTAACACTTGTCACGGCGTTTCGACGTTCATTCGTCACACACCCGATTCACCTCTCTTGTGTATGTTTAGTATGCTTATACAACTTTTCTAATACATCATTTATTAATGTTAAGCATCATTATACTTCATAATATTCATGTTTTATATCTTAGAATAACATCTTTTATCATCAGAAGCACTACACTTGCATACGTGCATACCCGACGCCCTCTGATTGCCTTCGAATCATCATGAATCGCCTCAATCATAGTTCGTATAAAATAGGTATGGTCGTTTTACTACAGGAGCTCAAAACAGTCACACCTGACACACTTAGAGCGCAGCTGCGCCCAATTAAGCCTTGGAAATAGCACAACTGCACCCAAGAGGGAAGCAGTGCCCCAAAAAACTTAGGGCACAGCGCAGCTGCGCCCGTTAGCAGAGCCAGATTCTGTAGTTTAATGTTCTCGTGGTTTTTAAACTTTTTCTCCTCCCAAAATTCATAACTTAAGTTATGCTCATCCAAATTAGTCCGTTTTCGATTCTATGGATTCGTAATTCATAGAACTACAACATACTAGAATTGTAACAATTTACAGAGACATTAACCAACCTAAATCTAGACCCAAAACTCATGTTCATATTCTATTTTTATGTTTTAACATGTTTAGCGAATTCATTCACTACGGATTTGTTTCTTGACCAAAAAGATTCATTCCACTTGCATACTTTTCATTTCTCCTCATATTAACAACATCCATCATCAATTTACCAATTGTAACATGCAATCCTAGCCAATTTTAGTTTCAAACTAGACCAAAATACATATTTTATCACATAACCCAAATTCCTCATTCTAAAAACATATTTAAATGAATTTGATTACTCTAAAATCGTTTATAAATGACATATCACAGATTATACACACCTATAAACAAATATATCCTTATCCTTCATCAACCCAAACTAATTTTATAGAAACCTAATATTTGAGGCAAACAAGAGTAGAGAGTTTTAAGGTTGTGTTAATACCTTTTGATTCCTTCTTAACCCAATTAGATGAAGGTTATTTTCTTCTTATTCTTCCAAAGCCCTTCTCCAGTTCTCAGAGAATTCTCTCATTCTCCCTCACTCCCAAATTTCTTTTACTAGAGAACAAGCTAACTGATGAGTTTTGTTTTTAACGTAAAAACTCAATTCTTTCATCGGTTACGAAACTCGAAAGGTCACAAGACCTTGTTTGGCAAGCTTCCTTAGGCATCCCTTTCAATTATTTTAATAATTTTTTATCATATGATATATTTGTCACACTTAAATTTAATTAAACTTATTTTATTAATAAATCTAATTAACTCTTACTAACAAAATTATAATCTCTAATTAGACATTTGACGACCCCAAAATAGGTATACATCACCCATCTTGAGTCGCCAAATACATGGTACAAAATTCAAATACAACTTAATTATACAACATTCGTGTAAAATACGACAAAATATAATCTAAGAGTTTTAATAAGAATATTGTCATCTAGACAATATCCACAATTAATGGAGTCCTCATTACATTTATTGTCACACTATTTAACAGAATAATGAGGACTACTAATGCTATCATCTGGACCGTCACTCCGTTCCCCGACTAGTTCCGGCTACGTTCTCATTTCCTGAAGAGAACAGTGAAAGAAATGGTGAACTCAACTAGCCCAGTAAGAAATATTATGACTAAGATAATGCAGAATAAATTATCATTAGTCTTCAACAATGTTAAACTGATAGAATATAATAGACAACAAGTTTAACTGTAGCGAAATAAGAAATTCATTTGAAGAGTCAAGTAGAGCATGATATCTACTATCTTCTATGATTTAAAATGTTCTCATCAATTTTTATCACTGAGACTCAATTTAATAAATAAACCACATCATCGAATCATCCCTACATTACGGGCCAATGATATTCATTAAATCATCAATGGTCATGACTATACCGAATAATCCCTGATCATAATTATACCAAAAACTGTCCATCAATGCACTACAGGCCACTGATGTCTTTTACCACATCATTTATAACATTATAGGTCATGATTATACCGAATGATCCCTAGTCATAATCATACCAAGTCCATCTATGGACGTAAGCCAAAGATGACTTTCTATGCAATATAAGCATGAGGATGATGACAATGACATAATAATTCAATAAAACAAGTTCAAGAATAAATTTAAAAGATTTATAAGTTAATTTATCCTGAAATCAATAACGTCCAAATTGTCAACATGATATTGCTTTGTGGATTAAAATTCAAGAATGCACAGAAGAATATTTACATGAAAAGATACTGGATGAAGCGCAAATATCAAGGACATTCCACTAATTTCATAGAGTATAGAAGCCAAAACTCTAACCAATTGAGTATAATAGAATTTATGAAACCGCAAATAGATTTTTGCCCGCCATGCGGTAATCCACGTAGACAGATCATTTCCATAATTTAATAAGGAATGAATACAAAGGATCATTCACCATGCATGCGGTAATCCACATAGACAGGTTATTCCAATAGAATAATAAAAAATGGAATAACATAAGAATTCACCTGGCGTGCGTAATCCGCACAGACAGGTTATTCCAACAAAATAATAAAGAATGGAACCAGATCATGCGTAACCCGCACAGACAAGATATTCGAACAGAATAATAAAAATGGAACCAGGTCATGCGTAATCCGCACAGACAAGATATTCCAACAGAATAATAAAGAATGGAATAACAACAGAATTCACCAGGCATGCGATAGACCGCACAGACAGGTTATTCCAACAGAATAATAAAGAATGGAATAACAGAAGAATTTCATCATGTATGCGGTACTTCGCATAGACAGGTTATTCCAACATAATAATAAAGAATTGAATAACAACCCTTACGAGTATTGAAAGAAAATAACTCTCTTCATTAGTACGAAAGAATAATACCCCTTACCTTAGAAAAAACTGGATACTGAAATAGTGAGGTAGCAGACTTCTATTCTTCTTTCTATCTATAATAATTGCTCTATAACTTTTGTGAATTGGTGAGAATGAAGGAAGAATGAGCTTCTATTTATAGGAAAATATAGTTTCGATAATTGCATGTTTTGGGGCTCGAAATATTACAGTATAATACCTTCCTCTTTTTCTTCATTTTTAATTTAATCCTGCAAGTATTATCAAACTTGCACCACCTCCCCTAATAGTAAATAATGTGAATCAATTGTAAATTATGTGAATCAATAGTTCTAAACATGTTAAAATATGAATTACAGTATAGTAACTCCATCTATACCTCCATTTTTAACTTAGTCATGCAAGTATTATCAATCTTGCACCACCACCCCTAATAGTACAAGAATGTGAATCAATAGTACACACATGTGAATACATAGTTATAAGCATGTAAATTAATAGCAATTAATTGCTCATTTATCCAGTTATTTACCCGATTGGTCAACATAACCTCCAGACATCAATTATTATCAAAATAAATGTCGATTTCCACTAACACTAATAATTCCAACACAATAGAACTATCAATTTCATCTTTAATCAACACGAACTTATTCATCGTTAATATTATAACTCAAAATATTTAACAACTAGATCATTCTCAGGAAAGAGGGGGCTCTCCGTTAAGGATTTTTCCTTATTGGCGAGCAATTAGGTGACCAAACCTTTACTTGACAGAACTTTCTGGACATTGTCAATATTATAAATAATAATATGAATATCTTTGTCGTCTCAATTATTGATTTAATAATAGAACATATTATGCAGACGATACTGTGATAATAATTGAATCAATAATATGAGAGATATGATGCAGCAATTACTGTACCAATAATTGAATATAACTGAGTGACTTCTCACGTAAGCATCAATAATCAATACCGTGTGCTACTATGCAACCACGCGTATTACTGTACTTTTACTACTGGGTTGTTCAACATTTTAACGGTAAAACTTCTGCCGTTATTTTTATAAAAAGATAATTATATCGTTTTCTAACTACGACAATACTTCCGTTGTGGGGTCCACCAATGATTGTGCCGTCGTACGAATATTTCCTGTTAAAACGAATATTCCCCGACCAATCGAATATTATATAACCACTTGCTTACTTTACTAAATTTGTAAATATTACCTACAACTATAACATTATATCAATCCACACCATAAAATAAAAAAAAAATATTTCGAGAAAAATTATTCTTTATTCATAAAAGTTGGGGTCTTACAACCTCCCTTTCTTATGAAATTTCGTCCTCGAAATTTGGGTACGTACCTGGTATATCGAAGAGGTGAGGATATCTTGACTTCATCTCATATTCCAACTCCCAGGTTATTTCTTCCACATCGTGCTTTCTCCACAAAACTTTGACTTGAGGTATAACCTTGAAGCGTAGAATATGATCCTTTTTATCCAAGATTTTAACAGGTAACTCTTCATACGTTAAATCTTCCTCTATCTCGTCCAGTTCTATTTTAATAATGTGGTTCGGGTCTTTCACATATTTACGTAACATAGATATGTGAAAAATGTTATGAACACGAGACATACTTGGCGGTAAGGCGAGTCTATAGGCCATAGTTCCTACTCGATCGAGGATTAAAAATGGGCCAATGAATCGAGGATTGAGCTTTTCTCTCTTTCCAAATCTTGAAACTCTTTTCCATGGAGCAACACGTAACAACACATGATCTCCAATATTGAATTTCACGTCCTTTCGATGAAGATCAGCATAACTCTTTTATCGGTCTTGTGAGGTTTTTATACATTATCAGATCGTTTGAATGTTTTCTGTAGTTTTATGTACCAACTCCAGTCCTAATAACGTTGCTTCACCCACCTCATCCCAGCATACTGGAGAACGACACTCTTTTCCATACAACGCCACAAATGGAGCCATGTTAATACTTGCTTGATAACTATTATTGTAAGAAAACTCCACCAATTGTAAGAACTTATCCCAACTTCCCTTGAAGTCAAGGACACAGAGTCTTAATAAGTCTTCAAGAGTTTGAATAGTCCTTTTTGACTACCCGTCCGTTTGAGGATGATATGCCGAACTAAATCATAAATCCGTGCCCATAGCTTTTTGCAAACTAACCTAAAATCTTGAAGTGAATCTTGGGTCTCGATCAGAAACTACGGATATTGGTATACGATGCAGCCTTAAAATCTCATTTATGTACATACTGGCAAGACGTTCAAGTGTAAAAGTTTCTCGTATCGGTAAGAAATGAGCAGACTTGGTCAATCTATCAACAATGACCCAAATAGCATCTATGCCTTGAGAAACCTTTGGAAGACCAGTAACAAAATCCATGGTAATGTGCTCCCACTTCCATTTTGAAATTTCAAGTGGTTGTAATGGACCTTTTGGCACTTGATACTCCGCCTTGACTCGTTGACAAGCTAGACACCATAAGATAAACCCTGATATCTCCTTCTTCATATTGCTCCACCAAAATGTATGTCGAAGATCACGATACATCTTGGCACTCCCAGGATGGATTGCAAATGGTGTGTTGTACGCCTCCATCATGATTTTATACTTCAAGTCAAAATCGTTAGGAACACAAAGTCTAGAGTTGATTCGAAGTATTCCTTCTTCATCGATTCTTACTTCCAGAATAGCACCTTCTTGCACTTTCTTCTTCATAAGCATCAGCTCCAAGTCTGTAGTTTGAACATCTTTAACTTTATCGATTAAAGTCTGTTCTGCTCGTATGTTCGCCATCATCACATGGGTCCCTGGAGTCTTTAACTCTATCTCCATCCTTTATAAGTCATATAAAATGGGCCTTTGCGTTGACAGTATCGCACTTGTACCCGCATATGATCTTCTACTCAATGTATCAGCTACTACGTTTTCTTTTCCAAGATGGTATTGAATGGTATGATCATAATCTGTCAACAGCTCAAGCCAATATTGTTGCCGCATGTTGAGTTCCTTTTGAGTGAAGAAATATTTGAGGCTTTTATGATCCGTATAGATCTCCACCTTCTCTCTATACAGGTAATGCCTCCAAATCTTAAGCACAAAAATGACTGCTGCCAACTCTAGATCATAAGTAGGATAATTCCTCTCATATTCTTTGAGTTATCGTGAGGCATAGGATATGACTTTCCCAAGTTACATGAGAACACATCCTAACCCTTTGCCTGAAGCATCACTGTAGATTACGAATCCCTCTGAACCAGATGGTATTGTCAAAATAGTTGCTGAAATGAGTCTCCTCTTGAGTTCTTGAAAACTCTTCTCACATTCCTCGCTCCAACAAAACTTTATATCTTTTCGAGTCAGCTGAGTTAATGGAGTAGCGATTCAAGAAAATCCTTCCACGAATCTCCGATAATAACAAGCTAAGACGAGAAAGCTATGTACTTCGGTCACTAACTTTGGTTGCTCCCAGCTTTGAATTGCTTCAATCTTCACTGGGTCAATAGATATTCCATGATTTGATATCACGTGCCCAAGGAATGTAACTTCCTCAAGCCAGAGCTTAAAATTCTTCAACTTGGTATATAGCTTATTTTCACGAAGCTTTTGGAGCATAAACCTCAAGTGTTGCTCATGGTCTTCACGGGTTTTGGAGTATATGAGGATGTCATCAATAAAGACGACCACAAAGTGATCTAAATATTCATTGAATACTCGGTTCATCATGTCCATGAAGGCAGCAGGAGCATTAGCCAATCCAAAAGACATGACTAGGAATTCATAATGTCCGTACTGAGTTCTAAAAGCAGTCTTTAGAATGTCATCAGTTTTAATGTTTAACTGATGATATCCGAAACGAAGATCAATCTTTGAAAAGAATTTGGCTCCTTGCAACTAGTCAAACAGGTCATCAATGCGAGGTAACGGGTACCTATTTTTGATGATCACATGATTTAACTCCCGATAATCAATACAAAGTCGCATGCTTCCATCTTTCTTCTTCACGAATAGAACATGAGCGCCCCAAGGAGACGTACTAGGATGACTGAAACAGATGTCTAACAATTCCTGTAGTTGGGTTTTTAACTCCTGAAGTTCAATAGGAGCCATTCGATATGGGGCTTTGGAAATAATGTTTTGTACCAGATTCAAGGTCGATACAAAATTCAATTTCACGTTCTGGGGGTAGGCCAGGAAGTTCTTCAGGGGATACGTCGGGAAATTTATTAACAATAGAAATATTATTCAAATCAGACATATTATTATTTAAATCCGTGATATGGGCTAAAAATGCTTGACATCCATTTTTCAATAAATGAATAGCTTTATGGCTTGATATGACAATGATTGATTTTAATGGTTTGGTTACTTAAATTCGCATAATAAGTTGGTTAGGAATATGAAAGCTAACAACCTTACGAAAATAATCGATTTTAGCATTATGAGTAGTTATCCAATCAATCCCTAAAATCACACCAAATGCGAGTATTTTCAAAGAAATAAGATCGACAGGTAACGTGCGATTATCAATTTAAGCCAAACAATACTTATAAACAGTGGATGTAATGAAGGTTTCTCCCAACGGAGTTTCCACAGATAAGTCAAAGTCTAATTTCTCCGGAGTCAAATTTAAACGTTGAGCGCAAGTAGGAGAAATAAAAGAATGGGTAGAACTGGCATCAAATAAGGTATATACTTCACAAAAGTTTATGATTAGCTTACCCATGATCATCTCATTTGGATTCCTCACTTTTTGGGAGGTTACAACAAATGCTCTCCCTTGAACAACCGATTTTGTCTTGTCTGGGACACCCTTTGATGCCTCCATCCCAGCTGGACTTGACTTTGTTGTATGACAAAATCGGTCTAGGTGACCTTCTTTTCCATAATTGTAACACGCTTTGGACTACATCACGCAGTTTAGACTGATATGTCCCTCCCATCTACATTTGTAACATACGACCGGTGGTCGTTCTCCTTCTTTAACAACAGGTGCTGGTGCTGACGTCTTTCCATCATTGTTGAATCTCCTCTTCTTGAAATGTCCACTCTTATTGTCATGGCCATGATTAACACCAAAGTGATTACCATTTTTGGCATGTTGATTCCCTACACGCTTGTTGTTATCGCTTTGATGACTGCTACCATTGGTATTATCATTTTGTGGGTTGCTTTCTCTTGGTTGGGTCGACTTGTTATCGCGTTCCAATAACTGAGCCTTATTTACAACATCTGAATACAAACACAGATATTGAGAAATTCGATATTGATGTATCTCGGGTTTCAAACCTCTTAGAGACATCCTCGTTATTCTCTCCTCATTATCAATTAAGTGGGATGCAAACCGGGACAACTCTGCAAACTTGGCTTCGTACTGCGACACGGTCATGTTGTTTTGCTCCAGTTTAATGAACTCTACCTCCTTTATGTGACAAATACTTTCGGAAATGTACTTGTCGTTGAACAGTTCTTGGAACTTCTCCCAAGTCATCTTCAGTGCGGCAGGTTGAGTACGCTTTATAGATTCCCACCAGCAATCTGCCTCTGCTCGCAACATAAAGGTGGCAAAGGGAACCTTTTGCTCCTCGGAGCATCCCAAGACATCAAATATCTTGGTGATCTGCTTTATCCACGTCTCCGCCTTAAGTGGTTTTGGCTATCCAAAAAACTCCGGTGGTCCCAACTCCTTGAACTGCTTAGCGGTGACCGTCCGAGAGTTGTCTGTGTTTCCACCTGCATTTTAGACAGGAGCCGCCCTCGCCTAATGTTGCATGAATTGCATAAAACCTCTGAACATCCCATCGTTCATCATTTGATCATTGTTGTTTTCATGAGGATTATTGTCTTCCTGTTGCACATTATCCTGGGTATTAATCTGTGGTGACTCAACGGTCTCATGTGCTTCATTGCTTATCTCAACATTTTCGGATGCCATTTTCAAATACTGTCACAAAACAAGGGTTAGTTAACATATCACATATTATTCTAATACTCTGACCGACCAATTAAATACCAAATAAACTTAGGTAGGTTATACCAGCGAAGGAATTCTCCGTTTCTCACCTCCTAGTTCTTGTCTCACATCTCAACTAGGGATAATAACCTTAAGCTTTGATACCAACTATGACGCCCCCAAAATAGGTATACATCACCCATCTTGAGTCGCCAAATACATGGTATAAAATTCAAATACAACTTAATTATACACCAGTTATGTAAAATACGAAAAAATATAATCTAAGAGTTTTCATAAGAATATTGTCATCTAGACAATATCCACACTCAATGGAGTCCTCATTACATTTATTGTCACACTATTTAACAGAATAGTGAGGACTACTAATGCTATCATCTGGACCGTCACTCCATCCCCGACTAGTCCCGGCTACGTTCTCATTTCCTGAAGAGAACAGTGAAAGAAAGGGTGAGCTCAACTAGCCCAGTACGAAATATTATGACTAAGATAATGCAGAATAAATTATCATTAGCCTTTAACAATGTTAAACTGATAGAATATAATAGACAACATGTTTAACTGCAGTGAAATAAGCAATTCATTAGAAGAGTCAAGTAGAGCATGATATCTACTATCTTCTATGATTTAAAATGTTTTCATCAATTTTTATCGCTGATACTCAACTTAATAAATAAACCACATCATCGAATCATCCCTGCACTACATGCCAATGATATTAATTAAATCATCAATGGTCATGACTATACCGAATAATCCATGATCATAATCATACCAAAAACTGTCCATCAACACACTACAAGCCACTGAGGTCTTTTACCACATCATTTATAACATTATAGGTCATAATTATACCGAATGATGCCTGATCATAATCATACCAAGTTCATCTATGCACGTAAGCCAAAGATGACTTTATTCATAATATAAGTATGAGGATGATGAAAATTACATAATAATTCAATAAAACAAGTTCAAGAATAAATTTTAAAGATTTATAAGTTAATTTATCCTAAAATCAATAACGTCCAAATTGTCAACATGATACTGCTTTGTGGAGTAAAATTCAAGAATGCTCAAAAGAATATTTTCTTGAAAAGATACAGGATGAAGCGCAAATATCAAGGACATTCTACTAATTTCATGGAGTATAGAAGCCAAAATATTAATCAACTGAGTATGATAGAATATATGAAACTGCAAATGGATTTTTGCACGACATGCAGTAATTCACGTAGACAGATCATTTTCACAATGTAATAAGGAATGAATACGAAGGATCATTCACCATGCATGCGGTAATCCACATAGACAGGTTATTCCAATAGAATAATAAAGAATGGAATAATAGAAGAATTAACCAGGCGTGCGTAATCTGCACAGACATGTTATTCCAACAGAATAATAAAGAATGGAACCAAGTCATGCGTAACCCGCACAGACAGGATATTCCAACAGAATAATAAAGAATGTAACCAGGTCATGTGTAATCCGCACATACATGATATTCCAACAGAATAATAAAGAATGGAATAACAACAGAATTCATCAGGCATGCGATAGACCGCACAGACATGTTATTCCAACAGAATAATAAAGAATGGAATAACAGAAGAATTTTACCATGTATGCGGTACTTCGCATAGACAGGTTATTCCAACATAATAATAAAGAATTGAATAACAACCCTTATGAGTATTGAAAAAAAATAACTCTCTTCATGAATACGAAAGAATAATACCCCTTACCTTAGAAAAAATTAGATATTGAAATAGTGAGGTAGCATACTTCTCTTATTCTTTCTCTCTATAATAATTGCTCTATAGCTTTTGTGAATTGGTGAGAATGAAGGAAGAATGAGCTTCTATTTATAAGAAATTATAGTTTCGATAATTGAACGTTTTGGGGCTCGAAATATTACAGTATAATACATTCCTCTTTTTCTTCTATTTTATTTTAGTCCTGTAAGTATTATCAAATTTGCACCACCTCCCCTAATAGTAAATAATGTGAATCAATAGTAAATCATGTGAATCAATAGTTCTAGATATGTGAAAATAAGAATTACAGTATAGTACCTCCATCTATACCTCCATTTTTAACTTAGTCATGCAAGTATTATCAATCTTGCACCACCACCCCTAATAGTATAAGAATTTGAATCTATAGTATACACATGTGAACACATAGTTCTAAGCATGTGAATTAATAGTAATTAATTGCTCATTTATTCGGTTAATTACCCGATTGGTCAATATAACCTCCAGACATCAATTATTATCAAAATAAATGTCGATTTTCACTAACACTAATAATTCGAACACAATGGAACTACCAATTTTATTTTAATCAACACGAACTTATTCATCATTAATATTATAACTCACAATATTTAACAACCAGATCATTCACAGGAAAGAAGGGGCTTTCCGATAATGATTTCTCCTTATTGGCGTGCAATTAGGTGACCAAACCTATCCTTGACAGAACTTTCTAGACATTGTCAATATTGTGAATAATAATATGAATAACTTTGTCGTCTCAATTATTAATTTAATAATATAACATATTATGCAGATGCTACTGTGACAATAATTGAATCAATAATATGATAGATATGACGCAACAATTACTATAGCAATAATTGAATATAACCGAGTGACTTCTCACGTAAGCATTAATAATCAATACCGTGTGATACTATGCAATCACGCATACTACTGTATTTTTACTACCGGGTAGTTTAACAGTTTAACGGTAAAACTTCCACCGTTATTTTTATAAAAAGATAATTATGTTATTTTCTAACTACGACAATACTTCCGTTGTGGGGTCCACCAATGATTGTGCCGTCGTACGAATATTCCCTGTTAAAGAGAGTATTCCTCGACCAATCAAATATTATATAACCACTTTCTTACTTTGCAAAATTTATAAATATTACTCACAACTATAACATTATATCAATCCACACCATAAAATAAAAAAATATATTTCGAGAAAAATTATTCTTTATTCATAAAAGTTGGGGTCTTACAAGACAATTATAATTTTATTTAATAAATCATTAATCTTCTAATTTAATTATTTAATTAAATTAGAATATTATCATTATCATCGCGTAATAAAATATGCACCAATTCTTAAATTATTTAATTTAAGCAATAGTATCACACTTACATAAATTATCTCATAATAATTACCATCAAATATATTTATATTAATTCACCATTTTAATTAAATGAATTACTCTCATAATTTATGAAGTTTTAATGCATACCAATTTCATTGTCGTAAAGCATAATAATCGAATTATATTATTTCATAATAAAATTTTTAACTTATTTAAATTAACTAATATTATTTAGTTAATTTCCTTTCCGTAACAATCTCATTTATTTTCTTCAATAGTTAAATTAACTATTAAACCTCATTTTTCCAACATGTACATTTATTTTATATTCACACTTAATCTCTTCACACCAAATCACATATTTCAAGATAAATTACAAATATATATACTTACCCACACTCAAAAATCTCATAATAAGAATTTTATTTATTAAATTCTTATTTAAATAATTTCTAAAAATTCGGGATGTCACATCATTCTCCCCTTATAAGGATTCGGTCATCGGAATCAACGAAATCTCCCTTACTTGGTTTTCACCAAATCTCTTTTCAAAATTTTATCGTTGAATACCTCAACACATTACATTAATATTGGTTTTATATATTACCATTCCATCCATTCTTCTCAATAAATTCTTATAAATTTTATTTCATAACCTTTACTCAGACTCAATTATAGTTTGAGTGTTATATGTTCTTTAATCCGCTTATTACCTTTTCTTAAAACCATTATCATATACTTAACTCATAATCACTCGGGATATTACATTCAACCCTTCTTCTATGAATTTCATCCTCAAAATTTTTTATTATTATTAATCTTTATTCATTCAATCTATAAAAATAGACTTTATGTTAATCTTTTATTCATTTAGTGGGTTCTATGACCACTTCCTCCTCTAAGGATCTTTCTTAAAAAAATCATTGCATTCTTCACATTTTTCTCTTTTAAAAGTTTTACATTATCCTTGATAGCTTCATCCCTTCCCTCGTCAGAATTTATTTCATTTCTTGGAATTATTATGTTTTGCTAAATTTTCTTATCATCACATGTCGCATTCTGCAGCTTACCTCCTAAGGAATATCTTCCTTTCCACTTTCTTCTTTCAAAATAATAGGAATCTTCTGCAATTGTTCAATAATTGGCAAACAATATGAATAACTCAAGATTCTAAAAGATTATCCAATCATGTTGAGGGGTTATAAGACCATGAACTCATCTGTAGGTTTAATAGTGCTTCACCCACGGTACTTCACACTTTAAACCTTTTTAACAGAATGTTTATCAATTACAAAGACTGAAAACACCCTCTGCAAGTACTCTAGGTGATCAGCCTATCGTACCACTACGTCATGCACAACGTATTACATTATATCATCGTAACAATTGTATGCGTTACTTTCAGAACCATTGTCTCTGATAACATGTCCCCTTTTATAGGGTTGTTCATCTTAACTTCTTAACATCTGAATCCGCACCAAAATAATTTGGTTTGGCATAGTCAATCAAAAATGCTTGAACTGCATAAACATCTTTTAATATTTGTCTAGCTGAATCAAATAGCATAGACTTCTAACAACAACTCGGACATCAATCGAAATAGTTTTAGCCACTTCATGTGGCATATCTTTCTTAGTTTAAAGAAAACCAAAAATCATTTTTATGATGGTTAAGATACCGTACTATTTTAATAGTACGTTGAGGATTTAGTCATTATATGACTTCGTCATGCTACATCATACCATAGTGGGCTGACGTTCTTGTGATCACATCCAACACCGGGTTCAATTGCATTTATGACTTCCTCATTTGTCATATTAACATCATATTTAGTGATGCTTCAATGACTATGGAAAAACAAAATACATTTTGATATATTTAAATCATATTTTTCTAGCCAAAACAACTTGCATAAACATACGAATAACGGTATTGTTTTTAAAACTCACTGGTTCAATCATTTGATTCAATATTTTTCAAGAAAATAGAAGTGCAAACATCAACACGAAGTCAATAAATTTTGAAAATCTAGAAAAACTAGAAGATTTGGAATATCTAATTTTCTCCATCAACTTCAATATTTACTCCATTATTTCATTACTTACTAATTAGTTTTATTTCTAGCACCACCAATGCTCTTATACTAAATATTCTTGTATTTCAACTTACAATCTTCTTATATCCCCAGAATAGTTCACCAAACTTACCACACATTGGAAGTTCAAGAACTTACCACAATAATATGAGTTTAGGAACTTGTCCTAGTAATATGTAGTCCAAGAACCAATTAGGGACTATCCATATGCTTAAGGGTTCAAGAATATACATATGATTATGAGCCATCAACTTACCTTAAGTTTGAGTTTTAGGAACTCGCACCTAATCCTAATAATATCTGACTAATCTTAATAGTCTCTAACTATTAAATAACACATTTAAAAAAAATCACCTTTTCACCACATATATATTGATAGCGCGATACCAACATTCCAATAATTATCAATGTGATAAACTAAGTGCAAGCACAAAACCCTCGCCCATACAAGGGTTTATACAACTCAGCCATCACATGAGTCCTCAATTGAAATCCCACCTAACTCTATCTTGCTCTTTACTCGATACAAATTTTTTTTTGTATTCATCATCTACAACTCCTCATGAGTTTACCTCGTACTATATCATAGTACATTCTCTTATATCATCAAGCTATAACTTTTCATTCATTACTGATCATCTAGCATTTTACAACTTAACCAAATCACATTGTGATCTTATTCCACAATCATCTTCTTTATTATTCCTTTCTTATTCTATGTTCGTTTGGTTTTACGATCCTCATTACTTCTTGTCTTATAAATCAATTTTAACTATTCAGGTTCTTCTTTAAACCCAAACATATTATCTTAACTTGTTCATAAGCATTCTCTGAATATATCATCAATTAAACTTTATTTGAGTTCATTCTTATTATTTTAATCATCTTCTTCTTGTAGACATCGTCTGTGACGCCCCCAAAATAGGTATACATCACCCATCTTGAGTCGCCAAATACATGGTACAAGATTCAAATACAACTTAATTATACAACAGTCGTGTAAAATACGACAAAACATAATCTAAGAGTTTTAATAATATTATTGTCATCTAGAAAATATCCACACTCAATGGAGTCCTCATTACATTTATTGTCACACTATTTAACAGAATAGTGAGGACTACTAATGCTATCATCTGGACCGTCACTCCGTTCCCCAACTAGTCCCGGCTACGTTCTCATTTCCTGAAGAGAACAATGAAAGAAAGGGTGAGCTCAACTAGCCTAGTAAGAAATATTATGACTAAGATAATGCAGAATAAATTATCATTAGCCTTCAACAATGTTAAACTGATAGAATATAATAGACAACAAGTTTAACTACAGCGGAATAAGCAATCCATTAGAAGAGTCAAGTAGAGCATGATATCTACTATCTTCTATGATTTAAATTGTTTTTATCAATTTTTATCGCTGAGACTCAGCTTAATAAATAAACCACATCATCGAATCATTCCTGCACTACGGGCCAAGGATATTCATTAAATCATCAATGGTCATGACTATACCAAATAATACCTGATCATAATCATACCAAAAACTGTCCATCAATGAACTACATGCCACTGAGGTCTTTTACCACATCATTTATAACATTATAGGTCATGATTATACCGAATGATCCCTGGTCATAATCATACCAAGTTCACCTATGTACGTAAGCCACAGATGACTTTCTTCACAATATAAGCATGAGGATGATGACAATGACATAATAATTCAATAAAAACAAGTTCAAGAATAAATTTTAAAGATTTATAAGTTAATTTATCCTGAAATCAATAACGTCCAAATTGTCAATATGATACTGCTTTGTGGAGTAAAATTCAAGAATGCTCAGAAGAATATTTCCATGAAAAGATACTAGATGAATCACAAATATCAAGGACATTCCACTAATTTCATGGAGTATAGAAGCCAAAACATTAACCAACTGAGTATAATAGAATATATGAAACCGCAAATGGATTTTTGCCTGCCATGCGGTAATCTACGTAGACAGATCATTTCCACAATTTAATAAGGAATAAATACGAAGGATCATTCACCATGCATGCGGTAATCTACATAGACAGGTTATTCCAACAGAATAATAAAGAATAGAAGAATAGAAGAATTCACCAGGCATGCGTAATTCGCACAGACAGGTTATTCTAACAGAATAATAAAAATTGGAACTAGGTCATGCGTAACCCGCAAAGACATGATATTCTAACAAAATAATAAACAATGGAACCAGGTCATGCGTAATCTGTACAGACATGATATTCTAACAGAATAATAAAGAATGGAATAACAACAAATTTCACCAGGCATGCGATAGACCGCACAGACAGGTTATTCCAACAGAATAATAAAGAATGGAATAACAGAAGAATTTTACCATGTATACGGTACTTCGTATAGACAAGTTATTTCAACATAATAATTAAGAATGGAATAACAACCCTTACGAGTATTGAAAGAAAATAACTCTCTTCATGAATACGAAAGAATAATACCCCTTACCTTAGAAAAAATTGGATACTGAAATAGTGAGGTAGCAGACTTCTCTTCTTTTTCTCTATAATAATTGCTCTATAGCTTTTGTGAATTGGTGAGAATGAAGGAAGAATGAGCTTCTAGTTATAGCAAAATATAGTTTTGATAATTGTATGTTTTGGGGCTCAAAATATTACAGTATAATACCTTCCTCTTTTTCTTCATTTTTAATTTGGTCCTGCAAGTATTATCAAACTTGCACCACCTCCCCTAATAGTAAATAATGTGAATCAATAGTAAATTATGTGAATCAATAGTTCTAGACATGTGAAAATACGAATTACAAATAGTACATCCATCTATAACTTAGTCATGCAAGTATTATCAATCTTGGACCACCACCCCTAATAGTACAAGAATGTGAATCAATAGTACACACATGTGAACACATAGTTATAAGCATGTGAATTAATAGCAATTAATTGCTTATTTATCCGGTTAATTACCCGATTGGTCAATATAACCTCCAAACATCAATTATTATCAAAATAAATGTCGATTTCCACTAACACTAATAATTCGAACACAATGGAACTATCAATTTTATCTTTAATCAACACGAACTTATTCATCATTAATATTATAACTCACAATATTTAACAACCAGATCATTCTCAGGAAAGAGGGAGCTTTTCGATAAGGATTTCTCCTTATTGACGTGCAATTAGGTGACAAAACCTCTCCTTGACAGAACATTCTTGACATTGTCAATATTGTAAATAATAATATTAATAACTTTATCATCTCAATTATTGATTTAATAATATAACATATTATGCACTGTGACAATAATTGAATCAATAATATGAGAGATATGATGCAGCAATTACTGTACCAATAATTGAATATAATTGATTGACTTCTCACGTAAGCATCAATAATTAAAACCGTGTGCTACTATGCAACCACGCGTATTACTGTACTTTTACTACCGGGTAGTTCAACAGTTTAACGGTAAAACTTCCGCCGTTATTTTAATAAAAAGATAATTATGTAGTTTTTTAACTACGATAATACTTCAGTTATGGGGCCCACCAATGATTGTGCCGTCGTACGAATATTTCCTATTAAAACGAATATTCCCCGATCAATCGAATATTATATAACCACTTGCTTACTTTGCAAAATTTGTAAATATTACCCACAACTATAACATTATATCAATCCACACCATAAAATAAAAAAATATATTTCGAGAAAAATTATTCTTTATTCATAAAAGTTGGGGTCTTACAACCTCCACTTCTTATGAAATTTCGTCCTCGAAATTGGGGTACGTACCTGGTATATCGAAGAGGTGAGGATATCTTAACTTCATCTCAGATTCTAACTCCCAGGTCATTTCTTCCACATCGTGGTTTCTCCATAAAACTTTGACTTGAGGTATAACCTTGGAGCATAGAATACGATCCTTCATATCCAAGATTTTAACAGGTAACTCTTCATACGTTAAATCTTCTTCTATCTCATCTGGTTCTAATTCAATAATGTGGTTCGGGTCTTTCACATATTTACGTAACATAAACACGAGACATACTTGGAGGTAAGACAAGTCTATAGGCCACAGTTTCTACTCGATCGAGGATTATAAATGGGCCAATGAATTGAGGATTGAGCTTTCCTCTCTTTCCAAATCTCGTAACTCTTTTCCATGGAGCAACATGCAACAACACATGATCTCCAATATTGAATTCCATGTCCTTTCGATGAAGATCCGCATAACTCTTTTGTCGGTCTTGTAAGGTTTTTTTACGTTATCGGATCATTTGAATCTTTTCCATAGTTATACGTACCAACTCCGGTCCTAATAACGTTGCTTCACCCACTTCATCCCAGCATACTGGAGAACGACACTTTCTTCCATACAACGCCTCAAATGGAGCCATGCCAATACTTGCTTGATAACTATTGTTGTAGGAAAACTCCACCAATGGTAAGAACTTGTCCCAACTTCCCTTGAACTCAAGGACACCGAGTCTTAATAAGTCTTTAAGAGTTTGAATAGTCCTTTCCGACTGCCGGTTCGTTTGAGGATGATAAGCCGAACTAAATCATAAATCCGTGTCCATTGCTTTTTGCAAACTAACCCAAAATCTTGAAGTGAATCTTAGGTCTCGCTCAGAAACTATGGATACTGGCATACCATGCAGTCTTACAATCTCGTTTATGACCATATTACCAAGACGTTTAAGTGTAAAAGTTTCTCGTATTAGTAAGAAATGAGAAGACTTGGTCAACCTATCAATAATAATCCAAATCGCATCTATGCCTTGAGAAACCTTGGGAAGACTAGTAACAAAATCTATGGTAATGTGCTCCCACTTCAATTCTAGAATTTTAAGTGGTTGCAATGGACCTTTTGGCACTTGATGCTCCGCCTTGACTCATTGACAAGTTAGACACCTTGAGATAAACCCCGCTATCTATCTCTTCATATTGCTCTACCAAAATGTATGTCAAAGATCACGATACATCTTGGTACTCCCATGATGGAATGCAAACGGCGTGTTGTGCGCCTCCATCATGATTTTATACTTCTAGTCAGAATCGTTAGGAACACAAAGTCTGGAGTTGACTCGAAGTATTTCTTCTTCATCGATTCTTGCTTCCGAAATAGCACCTTCTTGCACTTTCTTCTTCATACGCATATGCTCCAGATCTGTAGTTTGAGTAGCTTTAACTTTATCGATTAAAGTCGGTTCTACTCGTATGTTCGCCATCATCACATGGGTCCCCGGAGTCTTTAACTCTATCTCCATCCTTTGTAAGTCATACAAAATGAGCCTTTGCATTGACAATATCGCACTCGTACCCACATATAATCTTCTACACAATGCGTTAGTTACTACGTTCACTTTTCCAAGATGGTATTGAATGGTATGATTATAATCTTTCAACAGCTCAAGCCAACGTCATTGCCGCATGTTGAGTTCCTTTTGAGTGAAGAAATATTTTAGGCTTTTATGATCCGTATAGATCTCCACCTTCTCTCCATACAGGTAATGCCTCCAAATCTTAAGCGCAAAAACGATTCATGCCAACTCTAGATCATGAGTAGGATAATTCCTCTCATATTCTTTGAGTTGTCATGAGGCATAGGCTATGACTTTCCCATGTTGCATGAGAACACATCCTAACCCTTTGCCTGAAGCATCACTATAGATGATAAATCCCTTCGAGCCAGATGGTATTGTCAGAACAGGTGCTGAAATGAGTCTCCTCTTGAGTTCTTGAAAACTCTTTTCACATTCCTCGCTCTAATCGAACTTTGTATCTTTCCGAGTCTGCTGAGTTAATGGAGTAGCGATTCGAGAAAATGCTTCCACGAATCTCTGATAATAACCAGCTAAGCCGAGAAAGCTACGTACTTCGGTCATTGACTTTGGTTGCTCCCAGCTTTGAATTGCTTCAATCTTCGTTGGGTCAACAGATATTCTATGATTTGATATCACGTGACCAAGGAATACAACTTCCTCAAGCCAGAACTCGCATTTCTTCAACTTGGCATATAGCTTATTTTCACGAAGCTTTTAGAGTATCAGCCTCAAGTGTTGCTCATGGTCTTCACGGGTTTTGGAGTATCTGAGGATGTCATTAATAAAGACGGCCACAAAGTGATCCAAATATTCCTTGAATACTCGGTTCATCATGTCTACGAAGGAAGCAGGAGCATTAGTCAATCCAAAAGACATGACTAGGAATTCAGAATGCCCGTACCGAGTTTTAAAAGCAGTCTTTGGAATGTCATCAGTTTTAATCTTCAACTGATAATATCCGGAACGAAGACCAATCTTTGAAAAGAATTTGGCTCCTTGCAACTTGTCAAACAGGTCATCAATGCGAGGAAACGGGTACCTATTTTTGATGGTGACATGATTTAACTCCTGATAATCAATACATAGTCGTATACTTCCATCTTTCTTCTTCACGAATAGAACAGGAGCACCCCAAGGAGACGTACTAGGACGAATAAAACTGATGTCTAACAATTCCTGTAGTTGGGTTTTTAACTCCTGAAGTTCAATAGGAGCCATTCGATATGGGGCTTTGGAAATAGGTTTTGTACCAGATTCAAGGTCGATACAAAATTCAATTTTACGCTCTGGGAGTAGGCCAGGAAGTTCTTCAGGGAATACGTCAAGAAATTTATTAACAATAAAAATATCATTCAAATATGGCGTATTTTTATTTAAATCCGTGACATGGGCTAAAAATGCTTGACATCTATTTTTCAATAAACAAATAGCTTTATAGCTTGATATGACAGTGATTGATTTTAATGGTTTGCTTACTTAAATTCGCATAATAGGTTGGTTAGGAATATGAAAGCTAACAACCTTACGAAAACAATCGATTTTAGCATGATGAGTAGTTTACCAATCAATCCCTAAAATCACATCAAATGCGAGTATTTTCATAGAAATAAGATCGACAGGTAACGTGCGGTTACCGATTTTAACCAAACAAGACTTATGAACAGTGGATGTAATGAAGGTTTCTCCCAACGGAGTTTCCACAGATAAGTCAAAGTGTAATTTCTCCGGAGTCAAATTTAAACGTTGAGCGCAAGTAGGAGAAATAAAAGAATGGGTTGAACCGGTATCAAATAAGGTATATACTTCACTAGAGTTTATGATTAGCTTACCCGTGATCACCTCGTTTGAATTCCTCGCTTTTTGGGAGGTTACGACAAACGCTGTCCCTTGAACTATCGATTTTGTCTTGTCTGGGACACCCTTTAATGCCTCCATCTCAGCTGGACTTGACTTTGGTATACGACAAAATCAGGCTAGGTGACCTTCTTTTCCACAATTGTAACACTTTTTGGACTGTATCACATAGTTTGGACTGATATGTCCCTCCCCTCCACATTTGTAACATACGACCGGCTGTCGTTCTCCTTCCTTAACAACAAGTGCTGGTGCTGACGTCTTTCCTTCATTGTTAAATCTCCTCTTCTTGAAATGTCCACTCTTATTATCATGGCCATGATTACCACCGAAGTGATTACCATTTCTGGCAAGTTGATTCCCTCTACGCTTGTTGTCACCGCTTCGATGACTGCTACCATTGGTATTATCATTTTGCCGGCTGCTTTCTCTTGGTTGGGTCGACTCGTTATCGCGTTCCATTAACTGAGCCATGTTTACAACATCTGAATACAAACACAATTTATGAGAAATCAGATATTGACGTATCTCGGGTTCAAACCTCTTAGAAACATTCTCGTCATTCTCTCCTCATTATCAACTAAGTGGGACGCAAATCGGGACAACTCGGCAAACTTGGCTTCGTACTGCGACACAGTCATGTTGTTTTGCTCCAGTTTAATGAACTCTACCTCTTTCATGTGACGAATACTTTCAGGAAAGTACTTGTCGTTGAACAGTTCTTGGAACTTCTCCCAAGTCATCTTCAGTGCGGCAGGTTGAGTACGCTTTACAGATTCCCACCAGTAATCTGCCTCTGCTCGCAACATAAAGGTGGTAAAGGGAACCTTTTACTCCTCGGAGCATCCCAAGACATCAAATATCTTGGTAATCTGCTTTATCCACGTCTCCGCCTTAAGTGGTTTTGGCTCTCCAAAAAACTCCGGTGGTCCCAGCACCTTGAACTGCTTAGCGGTGACCGTCCGAGAGTTGTCAGTGTTTTCACCTGCATTTTGCACAGGAGCCGCCCTCGCCTGATGTTGCAAGACTTGCATAAAACCTCTGAACGTCCCATCGTTCATCATTTGATCGTTGTTGTTTTCCTGAGGATTATTGTCTTCCTGTTGCACATTATCTTGTGTATTAATCTGTGGTGACTCAACGGTCTCATGTACTTCATCGCTTATCTCAACATTTTCAGATGTCATTTTCAAATATTGCCACAAAACAAGGGTTAATTAACATATAACATATTATCCATATACTCTGACAGACCAATTAAATACCAAATAAACTTAGGTAGGTCATACTAGCAAAGGAATTTCCCGTCTCTCCCCTCCTAGTTCTTGTCCCACATCTCAGCTAGGGATCATATCCCTAAGCTTTGATACCATATGTTACGCCCCTAAAATAGGTATACATCACCCATCTTGAGTCGCCAAATACATGGTACAAAATTCAAATACAACTTAATTATACAACAGTCATGTAAAATATGACAAAACATAATCTAAGAGTTTGAATAAGAATATTGTCATCTAGACAATATCCACACTCAATGGAGTCCTCGTTACATTTATTGTCACACTATTTAACAGAATAGTGTGGACTACTAATGCTATCATCTGGACCGTCACTCCATTCCCTTACTATTCCCGGCTACGTTCTCATTTCCTGAAGAGAATAGTGAAAGAAAGGGCGAGCTCAACTAGCCCAGTACGAAATATTATGACTAAGATAATGCAAAATAAATTATCATTAGCCTTCAACAATGTTAAACTGATAGAATTGACAACAAGTTTAACTGCAGCGGAATAAGCAATCCATTAGAAGAGTCAAGTAGAGCATGATATCTACTATCTTCTATGATTTAAATTATTTTCATCCATTTTTATCGCTGAGACTCAACTTAATAAATAAACCACATCATCGAATCATCCCTGCACTACGGGCCAAGGATATTCATTAAATCATCAATGATCATGACTATACCGAATAATCCCTGGTCATAATCATACCAAAAACTGCCCATCAATGCAATACAGGCCACTTAGGTCTTTTACCACATCATTTATAACATTATAGGTGATTATACCGAATGATCCCTGGTCATAATCATACCAAGTCCATCTATGCACGTAAGCCAAAGATGACTTCCTTCATAATATAAGCATGAGGATGATGATAATGACATAATAATTCAATAAAACAAGTTCGAGAATAAATTTTAAAGATTTATAAGTTAATTTATCCTGAAATCAATAACGTCTAAATTGTCAACATGATACTGCTTTGTAGAGTAAAATTCAAGAATGCTCAAAAGAATATTTCCATGAAAAGATACTGGATGAAGCACACAAATATCAAGGACATTCAACTAATTTCATGGAGTATAGAAGCCAAAACTTTAACCAACTGAGTATAATAGAATATATGAAACTGCAAATGAATTTTTGCCTGCCATGCGGTAATCCACGTAGACAGAACATTTCCACAATTTAATAAGGAATGAATACGAATGATCATTCACCATGCATGCGGTAATCCACATAGATAGGTTACTCCAACAGAATAATAAAGAAAGGAATAACAGAAGAATTCACCAGGCGTGCGCAATCTGCACAGACATGTTATTCTAACATAATAATAAAGAATGGAACCAGATCATGCGTAACCCGCACAGACAGGATATTCCAACAGAATAATAAAGAATGGAACTAGGTCATGCATAATCCGCACAGACAAGATATTCCAACAGAAAAATAAAGGATGGAATAACAACAGAATTCACCAGGCATGCGATAGACAGCACAGACAGGTTATTCCAACAGAATAATAAAGAATGGAATAACAGAAGAATTTCATCATGTATACGGTACTTCGCATAGACATGTTATTCCAACATAATAATAAAGAATTAAATAACAACCCTTACGAGTATTGAAAGAAAATAACTCTCTTCATGAATACGAAAGAATAATACCCCTTACCTTAGAAAAAACTAGATACTGAAATAGTGAGGTAGCAGACTTCTTTTCTTCTTTCTCTCTATAATAATTGCTCTATAGCTTTTGTGAATTGGTGAGAATGAAGGAAGAATGAGCTTCTATTTATAGAAAAATATAGTTTCGATAATTGCACATTTTGGGGCTCGAAATATTACAATATAATACCTTCCTCTTTTTCTTCTATTTTAATTTAGTCCTGCATGTATTATCAAACTTGCACCACCTCGCCTAATAGTAAATAATGTGAATCAATAGTTCTAGACATGTGAAAATACGAATTACAGTATAGTACCTCCATCTAGACCTCCATTTTTAACTTAGTCATGCAAGTATTATCAATCTTGCGCCACCATCCCTAATAGTACGAATGTGAATCAATAGTATACACATGTGAACACATAGTAATAATCTTGTGAATTGATAGCAATTAATTGCTCATTTATCTGGTTAATTACCCGATTGTTCAATATAACCTCCAGACATCAATTATTATCAAAATAAATGTCGATTTCCATTAACACTAATAATTCGAACACAATGGAACTATCAATTTCATCTTTAATCAACACGAACTTATTCATCATTAATATTATAACTCACAATATTTAACAACCAAATCATTCCCAAGAAAGAGGGGACTTTTCAATAAGGATTTCCCTTTATTGGCGCACAATTAGGTGACCAAACCTCTCCTTGACAGAACTTTATAGACATTGTCAATATTGTAAATAATAATATGAATAACTTTGTCGTCTCAATTATTAATTTAATAATATAACATATTATGCAGATGATACTGTGACAATAATTGAATCAATAATATGAGAGATATGATGCAGCAATTACTGTAGCACTAATTGAATATAACTGATTGACTTCTCACGTAAGCATCAATAATCAATACCGTGTGATACTATGCAACCACGCATATTACTGTACTTTTACTACCGGGTAGTTCAACAGTTTAACAGTAAAACTTTCGCCGTTATTTTTATAAAAAGATAATTATGTCATTTTTTAACTACGACAATACTTTCGTCGTGGGGTCCACCAATGATTGTGTCGTCGTACGAATATTCCATGTTAAAACGAATATTCCCCGACCAATCGAACATTATATAACCATTTGTGTACTTTGCAAAATTTGTAAATATATTTCCCACAACTATAACATTATATCAATCCACACCATAAAATAAAATAAAAAATTTCGAGAAAAATTATTGTTTATTCATAAAAGTTGGGGTCTTACAACCTCCCCTTCTTATGAAATTTTGTTCTCGAAATTAGGGTACGTATCTGGTATATCGAAGAGGCGAGGATATCTTGACTTCATCTCAGATTCTAACTCCCAGGTCATTTCTTCCACATCGTGGTTTCTCCACAAAACTTTAATTTGAGGTATAACCTTGGAGCGTAGAATATGATCCTTCTTATCCAAGATTTTAACAGGGAACTCATCATACGTTAAATCTTCCTCTATCTCGTCTGGTTCTAATTTAATAATGTGGTTCGGGTCTTTCACATATTTACGTAACATGAACATGAGACATACTTGGCGGTAAGGCGAGTCTATAGGCCACAGTTCCTACTCTATCGAGGATTAAAAATGGGCCAATGAATCGAGGATTGAGCTTTCCTCTATTTCCAAATCTCGTAACTCCTTTCCATGGAGCAACACGTAACAACACATGATCTCCAATATTGAATTCCACGTCCTTTCGATGAAGATCAGCATAACTCTTTTGTCAGTCTTGTGAGGTTTTTATACGTTGTCGGATCGTTTGAATCTTTTCCGTAGTTATACGTTCCAACTCCGGTCCTAACAACGTTGCTTCACCCACCTCATCCCAGCATACTGGAGAATGACACTTTCTTCCATACAACGCCTCAAATGGAGCCATGCCAATACTTGCTTGATAACTATTATTGTAGGAAAACTCCACCAATAGTAAGAAGTTGTCCCAACTTCCCTTGAAGTCAAGGACACAGAGTCTTAATAAGTCTTCAAGAGTTTGAATAGTCCATTCTGACTGCTCGTCCGTTTGAGGATGATATGCCTAACTAAATCGTAAATCCGTGCCCATAGCTTTTTGCAAACTAGCCCAAAATCTTGAAGTGAATCTTGGGCCCCGATCAAAAACAAAGGATACTGGCATACCATGATGTCTTACAGTCTCGTTTATGTACATACTAGCAAGACGTTCAAGTGTAAAAGTTTCTCGTATCGGTAAGAAATGAGAAGACTTGGTCAATCTATCAACAATGACCCAAATCGCATCTATGCCTTGAGAAACCTTGGGAAGACCAGTAACAAAATCCGTGGTTCCATTCTGGAATTTTACGTGGTTACAATGGACCTTTTGGCACTTGATGCTCCGCCTTGACTCGTTAACAAGTTAGATACCTTGAGATAAACTCCGCTATCTCTCTCTTCATATTGCTCTACCAAAATGTATGTCGAAGATCACCATACATCTTGGTACTCCCAAGATGGATTGCAAACGGTGTGTTGTGCGCCTCCATCATGGTTTTATACTTCAAGTCAGAATCGTTAGAATCACAAAGTCTGGAGTTTAAAAAATGGGCCTTTGCGTTGACAATATCGCACTCGTACCCGTATATGATCTTCTACTCAATGCGTCAGCTACTACGTTCAGTTTTCCAAGATGGTATTGAATGGTATGATTATAATCCTTTAACAGCTCAAGCCAACGTCATTGCCACATGTTGAGTTCCTTTTGAGTGAAAAAATATTTGAGGCTTTTATGATCCGTATAGATCTCCACCTTCTCTCCATATAGGTAATATGTGACAACCCCAAAATAGGTCCATTCCATCCAACCTATTCTGAGTCGCCAAATACATGGTACAGAAAATAACTACAACTTTATTACAACAATTGTTGTGCAAAATATAACAACACATATGCTGTGAGTTTGGATACAAATATATACCAAATGTGACTCATATTCCAACCGTGGACAGCACCTCACAATGACACCTTAAATAAAGGTATAGTCAAAAACTGTTTTAGAAATTAGAATCTTTGGGAAGTGCTCAAGGAAACCTTCGTACATGGGAGGCCATGCGTCTAGGTTGTGATAGATATCATATGGCCACAGAATTATCCTTGGTTGACCCAATAGACCCCAAAGAAAAATAAGAAGATTACTATTATATTATTTCCAATGGTGAGTCTTCTCTTAACTTATCATTATCTCCACTGTCTCTAATTGAGAATTATACTTCAAACAAACACCAAGATTATATAGGTAGTGCTCGTATATATACTCAACAAGTGGATGAGTACATCCCTGTCTTATGATGACACGAGATTGTATGTCGTTAGACGTCTTGTATGATAGTGGCAAAACACCCTTCCAACGTTGGGTACACCTTACCCTATTGGATTCACCAAATAAAACTACTAAATAAACTTTTCTATTCTGCTTCGGGAGAACATCCACAGCTAGAGACCACCGTTCTATTTCCCCGTTACCCTCGCTCGACCCAGCTACACTCTTATTACCTGAAAGGAATTGTGAACAGAAGGGTGAGCACAACTAGCCCAGTAAAAAATATCATGACTAAAGATAATTAAATTATCAATAGCCTTCATCAATAATAAATCAGTGATTTAGAACATATGGTAGATGATAAAAATTTCAACCATAGTTGCAGCGGAACGAGCAATCCATTAGAAGAGTCAAATAGACTATAAAGTCTATTATCTTCTCCATGTTAAAAGTCCACCAACAATGTTTTATCCCTGTAACATCAATCAACAATTCTGGTCCACAATCATATGAATAACTCATAATCATAACTGTAGTTCTAAATTTCTCTTCTCATCCAGGACGAAGATAATTTTCATCACCTATCTTTACCTGAAACATCAAAGATCATGGTTACACCAAATCACATTTCCTGTTCATAATCATACTAATAACTTCATCTTTGCACCACGACCAAAGATATTCATTTGTATCACCAGTTGGTCATGTTCATCTCAACACATGTTCATCTTTACACTACTGGCCAAAGATATTCAACAACATGTCATCTTTGCACTACGGGCCAAAGATATTCATCAACAATTCATCTTTGCACTACAGGCCAAAGATATTCATCAACAATTCATATTTTCACTACGGCCAAACATATTCATCAACGGTTCATATTTGCACTATAGGCCAAATATATTAATATCTCAAAGAAATATATAATCATTTCAGAATTTATATAAACAATAATTATAACGATGTTAATCAATTCATCTTTACACTTAAGCTAAAGATATTCAATTGTAAATTCAATGGTCATGATCATACCAGTTAACAATTCATCTTTGCACTACAGGCCAAAGATATTCCTCAGTCACGATCATACCAATAATTTACTCATCTTTACACTCAAGTGAAAGAGAAATTCAACATCAAGGTTATAAAAATGTTATATATGATAATAAAAATAATATGATCAACAACTACATTGATTTTCAAGAGCAACAATCATAAATCAACGATAATTTGGTCAGAAAAAGAAACTAATTTTTGTCATGAATAGTACCCGTGAATAGTAACTCGTGAATAGTAACTTGTGAATAGTAACTCGTGAATAGTAACTCATGAATAGTAATTCCGGCACAAAAAGTTAAAAATTCCACAATAAAATCCATACTAATATTTCGGTATAATGATATTGAAATAATAATATTCCTTAAGCTTATAAACAATTTATTTAAATTGTTTACACTTTACTAATTAATGCATTTAATCATCATAAAATGCCAACTCTTAAGATTTCATCACCAATAACCAAAACCCTCATCAAAAATCTGCATATACCTCATATAGGATTCTCAAGCCATAAAATCCTATTTTCTAATTTTCTTTCTTCACAAAACATATTTAATTCATTTACTCATAACTAGACCATTTTCATGAAAAATACCAAATCAGTTCCAAAAATATTTCTTTTCTGGGATTTAGCATAATATAGTGCCATGGTGAACATATATTTTTCTCAGAATTTTTAAAAGTCATTTACTATTTTTCATATGGCCAAAACAGCCGAATATTTAGACATTTATCAAAAATTGTACTTTTATCTAAAAATTCTAAAATTTACAGAGTATACTCCTATCATATACATGTACTCCCAATAAAAATTTTATTAATTTTGGAGTTAACCACAAGAAGTTATAAGCGGTTACTTTTAAAATAGTTTTTTCTCATAAAATTCATAACTCTTAATCTGTACATCCAAAAATCACCATTTTTGGACACAATCAAGAAAACTCATCAAAATATCATTTTAAATTTTTCCAGAATTTTTGAAGGTCAGAAAAATTACAAAATTGAAAAACATAACAACCCTTAAAATCCCTTATTATCCCTTACCTCAAAAGTGCAGTATTTCTGAATGGAATGCAAAGCCGAAGGAAACTTGCACTGAATAGCAACTCTCAAAGTATCTAAACACTCACAAAATATGCTTCATAATATAGAGAGAAAGAGAGAGAGAAAGAGAGAAAGCTTATGTTTCTGGTGCGATTTTCAATTCTAACTTAGCCCTTTATTTATAGGAAAATATTAGCACGCCGAAGCAGACTTAACCTGCAACCTGATGGTCTTACCTGCTGCTATTCCTACCCACCACATTTGAATAAAAATCTCAGCACATTTCTTCACCAACCAAGAGTGGGGCCCACCAATTCTAGAATTTTCCACCAAAATGCTAAATTCGGATACTTCAACAATTTTTGAACCAGTCATTTCGTAAAATTCATAACAAATCATACGTTCATTTTTAACGGTTCAAAATTTGTGGACATATACTCAACTTATATATGTATAACATATCCAAAAATCACAACGATCCAACGGTCGGATTAAAAATTATAACCCTCGCAAAATATCTCAAAAACCCTAATTTGATTTTCAATACCTCCGTTCCGACAAAAATATAGATAAAACACCTCAACATTAACTCCTTCATTTTTAAACACAAAAATATATCCATCATTTATATCCACATAAAATAAATATTTTCTTATCATATGAATCAATAATTAATTATTCACAAATAATATTACAGAGTTACAATTATGACAACCAGGCCGTTCCCAGGAAAGAGGGGGCTTTCCAATAAGAATTTTTCCTTATTGGCGTGCAATTAGGTGACCAAACCTCTCCTTAGACAGAACTTTCTAAACATTTCTAATAATGTTATCTAATAATATTATTTAAATAATATGAATTATTGATCTGATAATGGGAAATACAGTGCAGTGACAATTATTGAAACAACAATAATATAAAATATCATCGCAGCAATTATTGAATCAATAAAATAAAATATTGAACAGTAATTACTATGACAATTATTCAGTAGAGCATTCTTACGTAAGAATCAATAATTTTAAAAATACTGTGCAATACCGTGTGCTACTGTGCAATAACGCGTATTGCTGTATTTTAACCACCAGGTGTTCCAACAGTGTTAACGGTAACAACTACGCCATTAATTATAAAAACTCAATTTTGTTATTTTCTTCATCCAATCGCTTTTCTTTATGGGGCCCACAAATAGCTGCGTCGTTGTACGAATATTCCCCGACAGAAAGTATATTCCACGACCAAACGAATATTCCCCGACAAAATGAATATTTTATAACCACTTGCTTATTTTGAAAAATATTCATATAATACCCTTAACTTTAACTTTTTATCAATTTAACCATTTACTAAATAGAAAAATTGAATACTTTTATTTCATAAAATTTGGAGTCTTACATAATGCCTCCAAATCTTAAGCGCAAAAACGACTACTATCAACTCTAGATCATGAGTAGGATAATTCCTCTCATATTCTTTGAGTTGTCGTGAGGCATAGGCTATGACTTTCCCATATTGCATGAGAACACATCCTAACCCTTTGCCTGAAGCATCACTGTAGATGACAAATCCCTCCGAGCCAGATGGTATTGTCAGAACAGGTACTAAAATGAGTCTTCTCTTGAGTTCTTAAACACTCTTCTCACATTCCTCGCTCCAACCGAACTTTGTATCTTTTCGAGTCAGCTGAGTTAATGTAGTAGCGATTCGAGAAAATCATTCCACGAATCTCCGATAATAACCATCTAAGCCGAGAAAGCTACGTACTTCGGTCACTGACTTTGGTTGCTCCTAGCTTTGAATTGCTTCAATCTTTACTGGGTCAACAGATATTCCATGATTTGATATCACGTGCCCAAGGAATGCAACTTCCTCAAGCCAGAACTCGCATTTCTTCAACTTGGCATATAGCTTATTTTCACGAAGCTTTTGGAGTATCAGCCTCTGGAGTATCAGCCTCAAGTGTTGATCATGGTCTTCACAGGTTTTAGAGTATATGAGGATGTCATCAATAAAGGCAACCACAAAGTGATCCAAATATTCTTTGAATACTCGGTTCATCATGTCTATGAAGGCAGCAGGAGCATTAGTCAATCCAAAAGACATGACAAGGAATTCATAATGCCCGTACCGAGTTCTAAAAGCAGTCTTTGGAATGTCATCTGTTTTAATCTTCAACTGATGATATCCAGAACGAAAATCAATCTTTGAAAAGAATTTAGCTCCTTGCAACTGGTCAAACAGGTCATCAATGCGAGACAACGGGTACCTATTTTTGATGGTGACATGATTCAACTTCCGATAATCAATACAAAGTCGCATACTTCCATCTTTCTTCTTCACGAATAGAACAGGAGCACCCCAAGGAGACGTACTAGGACGAATGATACCGATATCTAACAATTCCTGTAGTTGGGTTTTAAACTCCTGAAGTTCAATAGGAGCCATTCGTTATTGGGCATTGAAAATGGGTTTTGTACTGGATTCAAGGTCGATACAAAATTCAATTTCACGCTCTGGGGGTAGGCCAGGAAGTTCTTCAGGGAATACGTCAGGAAATTTATTAACAATAGAAATATCATTCAAATCTGACGTATTTTTATTTAAATCCGTGACATGGGCTAAAAATGCTTAACATCTGTTTTTCAATAAATGAATAGCTTTATATCTTAATATGACAGTGATTGATTTTAATGGTTTGGTTAATTGAATTCGCATAATAGGTTAGTTAGGAATATGAAAGCTAACAACCTTACGAAAATAATCGATTTTAGCATGATGAGTAGTTAACCAATTAATCCCTAAAATCACATCAAATGCAAGTATTTTCAAAGAAATAAGATCAACAGGTAACGTGCGGTTACCGATTTGAACCAAACAAGACTTATAAACAGTGGATGTAATGAAGGTTTCTCCCAATGGAGTTTCCACAGATAAGTCAAAGTCTAATTTGTCCGGAGTCAAATTTAAATGTTGAGCGCAAGTAGGAGAAATAATGTGACGAACAAGATTTTTGTAATTTCATTTTTATATTTATTGAATTAAATAAATATTTTTCGATGAATTAATTATTAGATTAAATAATTAATTGATGCAATTATGATCGATTAATTTAATTATATGTGTTATATTTATTAAATTAATGTGAAAAATAATTATTATTCAAGTATGTAATTATGTGAGCTTATCAATTAAAAGAAATATTTAATAAGCCTAATGTTATTTTAATTAATTTAATAATTAATTAGAGATTTAATAATTGACATTATTAATAAATAAGAATTTAATTATTTGACTATGTGAATTATTGAGAAATTATTATATTTTATTTAAATTAAATTAAATAAGATAATTGGGTGTGACTTGATTTAAACTATATTATAAATGTTTAATTAAATTAAAGGGTTTTGAGCCATTTTAGGCTTGCCAAACGAGGCCTTAGTGGAGGTTGAGCGCAGTTAACCATTACTGGTTAACTAACCACCACTCTGCGCTCAGTTATTTTTTTTAAATAAGACGTCTTCTTCTTTATTTTGCTAAGTCTAGAAAAGGAAAATAAGCAGAGAGAGATAGAGGATTCATAGAGATAAATTGTCAGATAAAGTATTTAGAGATTGTGAAGGAGATTGAGAGTGAGGAATTGAAAAGCATCTAAGCCTATTAATTCATACTCTACACACTGGGTAATTCTTTTAACCCAATTTTTATTACGTTGTTTAAGTTTTCATAAAAATGGCTTCACGTTTTGTTAAAAATACTGTGTATGGGAAAAAGGGTATGATTATGGGTTTGTGTATGTGTTAAGATGTATCATATCATATTTGATTATATATATATATATATATATATATATATATATATATATATATATATATATATATATTATAGATTACCATATCATCAGTTTCATAATATTATAACGTATGTTATTTATAGAGTATGGAATATGGCCATATGGCCCTTATACGTGATTTTAATATGCCAAACATAAATTGTTTTGTAAAATTCACACTCATATATGATTATGCATGTTAAAACGAAGAAATCAAACTTCAAATAAACAGATTTGGTGTTATAACGAATCCGTAGTGGTAATTTTATGTTTTGTGTTCAAAACCTTCAAGAACATCAAGAACAGTGAAAATTACATGTTTTAATTCTGTGATTATGTGTTTTAATTGGTTAGAATAATTCTATAAAGGTTGGGTAATGATTATGTACGAATTCTAGTATATGGGTATGTTTAAATTGATGAATTTAGTGATCATGTATGATAAATTCGCCTGATTCTGTGTTCTTCGCGAATTGGAAATCAGAAACTGGAGTTTCGCACCGCGGCGCCAACTCCATGTATAATTCTCGGTCCCAGCGCCACAGGGCCACAGCGCCGCAGCGCCGCAGCGCCGCAGCGCCAGGTCTCAAGCCGCAGCGTCATGGCGCTGCAGCGCCGATAAATAGTATAATTGTGGCGCCGCAGTGCCACTTAGCAAAATGTCCAGAAATGTAAATTTTTTAAGTGTTCAAATATAGAAATGTAATAGTAACTCAACCTAATGAATATAAAATTAGGTTAAACATATAATGAGATGTTAGAGTAAATTCTTAACACGTCCATAACACAATTACGTGTGAATTGAATGATTGAATGTATAGTTACCTTAATGTTCGTGAGATGTAAATTATGTGACAATGAATGTAGTAATTTGAATAAGTATGGTCATAATCAAAGTTAGACAAAGAGAATGAACTTGTGATGACTATTACGTTATAATTGACTGGTATTATGAAAGTAAATGACATGTAGGATTTAAATCATGGAACGAGTTTAATTACAGTGTAATCTACGCACGAGGCAAGTTTCCTAACCCTACTCGTTATCATTATATGAGTTATAAGTTGTCTTTTTGCATCGAGCAAATTCTCATTATTATTGATCAAGTCCATTTTATTATATCAAAAATATATTATTCTTTCAAAGCATGATGTTGTTATACAATAATTGTTCTATTGTATATCTCTTGGAATTGTTATTCGATTTAAATATCAGTTATTGTGAATCTTGTTAGACTAGCGAACCCTTAATGATTCAACTAGTCCATAGTTGATAAGCGTTCTAAATTTCAGAACCCTTGATGAATTATTCAAACCAAACTTCCTTTGGTGCGGACTCAAAAGTCAAACTGAGATGAATAACCCTGTATAGGGGATTACTTATGCGTTAGCGTTAAGATATTGTGCACAGTATGGTACTAAGGGCTGATCCCTCTCAGTACGAGAAGAAGAGTCCATAGTCTTATGACTGTTAAAGGTTTCAAGTATAACCCTTGATAACCTAGGACATAGTTCAAGGTCTTATGACTCTAAGATTTCTTTTGATTCTTGTTTTTCATTTTTGATTCAAAAGTTGAGTTTTATTTCAGAAGTCTTTAATTCACTCGCATGTTATTATATTGTTGCTTTCATTATTATACTTGTGGGCAATTGTGCTCACTCTTGCGAATAATAACATTGCAGTTAAGAACGAAAGAACATATGAACCTTCTACCAGCAAAGGCAATGGCAAGATTAACAAGTGATGAAGACTTGTTGTTTATGTGATGTTGAATTTATGTGTTAAGACTTATGTTAATGTTGTTTAAGACTTATTATTTGTTTATGTTTTCGCATAGATGTTTAAGGTTAGTATGACCTGGGATTGTATTTATTATTCAGATGTTGTAACCCCATAAGGGGAGGATTTATTTCTATCTATTGCATGGTTTGCATTTATTATGGGTAGATAGATATATGATGTTGTATCGTGATCACCAAATCTTGTGGGAATGGAAGTACCCAGATTTGGGGGTGTCACAGGTTGATATCAAAGCTGTAGGTTATGAACCTTAGGTGGGGGAACAACCTTAGGTAATAGCCTTATAGGAAGAACGTGGTGAAGGAAAACTCTTATCGAGTTCTAAGAGATGAACTTCTTAATTCATTGAAGATAATAAAAGACTTTATGTACTTATATGTTAAATTATGTGCTCACTAATACGACTTAGTAACTAAAACTTAAAACTATGTTGTCAGGATGTCAGATGTTGGGGAGCTGGGGAGGAGGAACCCCAAGTGCCTATTGAGGAGGAGCCCCGAGACATTCATGTTGTCAGGGAATAGTTGATACCGAGGGAGCCATCTCCGTTGATCACTGTTGTTGGTCAGGAGCATGAGACTGATCCAAAGGAGGATCCTGAGGAGGAAGAGGAAGAGGAAGAAGAGGAGTTTCCACCGAACTCCATTGATGCTGAGATGTACGATGAGCTATATGACCGCAACATAGAGTTAAGTGACACTGTCCAGGATTTGACTGAGCGGATGATTATTCAGCAGATTACCATCGAGCAGAAGGATAGGGAGATTGTGACTCTTCATACACGTGTGGGAAATGTGGAGTGGGAATTGGTTCACGAGAAGGGTCAAATCGAGGAGAAGTCCGAAGAAATAGAGAAGTTAAAGAAGGAACTGAAGGAAAGCTCAGAGAGGCTGATCATAGCAGAGGAGGGCTGGGTAAGAGAATCACATCGTGCTGATCTTGTAGAAAGGGATTGTCGTGTAAAGAAGGCTAAGCTTGGGGAGATATACTCTACACTTAATAATGCAATGGATGAAGCCCAGGATTGAGTTTTGAGGTACCCAATCCAATTTGAAGGTCTACCATCGTACATGCTGGATCGCAGAACGATGTCTCGCATCATGGAAGAGGAACGTAGCAAGGCTATTTGGCGCCTTAACATGCATTGATAGTATTTGTTTAATTATGTGAAAACCTTATCTGGTTTTTAGATGTAAATTCAGACTTGTTTATGAACGAATGAATATTTTAATGTTTTAAATCCTGTAGATTCTTTATCTCGGTATAGTTGATGTAAATAGCAGTGATGCTATCGTTTGATGTTAAAACTTTTGAGTTAAATAAATATATCAAGTTGTTTGAGATAAAGTGTTAAGTGATTATGTTAAATTATTGAGTTAAGCCTTAATTATTTAGAGAATTTAATAAAGATCTAATAAGCATATATTTTAACAGAAATATGCTGCCAAGAAGAAGACAAAATTGTCAACCAGCTCAGGAAGAGTCAACGAATAATAACAATAACGTCAATGCTAATCCCGTCCAATAATTAGTGAACTTACTAACTGGAGCAATGAATAATCAACCTCAAGCTCCAGTGAATACAATGTTCACAGATTTCAAGGCAGTGGGACAGCCAGAATTTAAAGGCTCCATGAACCCGATCGAAGCTCAGACTTGGGTTATGGAGATGGAGAAGGTTTTTAACGTCGCAAGAGTCAGAGAGGACCAGAAGACCACTTTTGCAACGTTTATGCTGAAATCTGAAGCCAGTTTTTGGTGGCAAGCAAACAAGGTCTGTGGAGGAGAAGGTATGATTACTTGGGAGAGGTTCAAGGAGATGTTTTTCGAGATGTATTTCCTGACTACCTCGCAGAACCATTTGGAGGTTTAGTTTCTGGAATTGAAGCAGGGGAATATGACCGTACCAGATTATGCAGCTAGATTCAACGAGTTGGCAAGGTTCGCCACATATCAAGTGCACATGGACGAGAGAAAAGCCAGAAGGTTCGAACAAGGACTGAAGCCGTGGTTGTATAGTAAGGTGTCGATGTTTCAATTGAAGACATTCGCCGGGGTACTAGAGAAAGCCATACTCGCTGAAGGTGGAAGCGATGCGGTAACCAAATACAATCAGGATTTGAAGAAAAAGAAGAATGAAAGTGAAGGAAATAACAAGGCTAGTGGAAGTAATAGAGGAAGAGGTAATAATAATCGGAAGAGAAAGTGGTCTGACAACACATCAACCGAAAACCAACAAGGAGGTCAGAAGGAAAGGATTGAAGCATGCCCGACCTGCGAGAAAGTTCATTTGGAGTGTGTATGAAGGGTAAACGTGTGTGCTATAATTATGGTCAGGAAGGCCACATAGCACCTAACTGTCTTAACCCAAAGAAGGGTTCCTGCTTCACTTGTGGCTCAAATGATTATTTGACAAGAAACTGTCCTAAGAAAGGATCTGGAGGGGCAGGATCAGGAGGAAACCGGGGAAATAGCAGTGGAAGCGCTTTGACCATCACAGGACCAACCGCCACCAATCGACCGACCGCCAGGACCTTCAATATGACGGTACAGGATGCAGTGCAGTCGCGTGATGTGGTGTCAGGTATCATTCTGATCAATAGAGTTAATGCTTACGTATTATTTGATTCGGGTGATACTTGTTCATTTATATCCGATGACTTTGCTAAGAATTTAGAATTGCCTAAGGATGAGTTAGAATACCCCATGAACATAAAAATCATGAATAGAGAAATAATCCATGTTAAGTACGTGCATAAGAACTGTAGAGTGGATATTAAGGGTAATATCATGAACGTAGATCTTATCCCTATTCGACTTTGGGAATTTGACGTTATCTTAGGAATGGACTGGTTATTCAATTACGGGGCAGTAATTGATTTCCAAAAGAAGCGTATTAACCTTATGACTCTGTCAAAGGTTGTGTTTTATGGTAGCAAGTCGCCTAGACAAGCGAGTTATCTGACGATGATGCAGGCCAGGAAGTTGTTACGACAAGGATGTGTAGGATATTTAGCTTACATAGTCGACAGTCGTAAAGAGAATTCGAAAGTAGAGGAGATACCAGTAGTGAGAGACTTCGCCGACGTATTTCTAGAAGATTTGCCAGGACTTCCGCCAATTAGAGAGGTTGAATTTGTGATCGATTTGGCACCAGTAACGGCTCCAATATCGAAGGCACCATACAGAATGGCTCCGGTAGAAATAAAAGAATTGAAGGTACAACTAAAAGAATTACTAGACAAGAAGTACATTCAACCGAGCGTATCGCCGTGGGGAGCGCCGGTGTTATTTGTGAAAAAGAAGGATGGAACGATGCGGCTCTGCATTAATTACAGAGAACTGAATAAGGTCACAATTAAGAATAGATATCCATTACCGAGGATCGATGATCTTTTTGATCAATTGAAAGGAGCGAAATATTTTTCCAAGATAGATTTGAGGAGTGGTTATCATCAACTAAAGGTGAGACCAGACGATGTACCGAAGACAGCGTTCAGAACACGATATGGTCACTACGAATTTTTAGTAATGTCATTTGGTTTAACGAATGCTCCTGCAGCATTTATGGGACTAATGAATGGTGTGTTCAAGCCGTTTTAGACAAGTTCGTAGTGGTATTTATAGACGATATTTTGGTATATTCAAAAACCAAGGAAGAACATGAAGAGCATTTGAGATTAACGTTGGAAGTGTTGAGAAAAGAGAAGTTGTATGCCAAGTTTTCGAAATACGAATTTTGGATCGAACGGGTGTAATTTTTTGGTCACGTGATCGATAAAAATGGAATTTTGGTAGATCCCTCCAAAGTCAAAGCTGTTATTACCTAGGATCAGCCGAAGACGCCGTCAGAAGTAAGAAGTTTTCTTGAATTGGCAGGTTATTACAGAAGATTCATTTAGGATTTTTCCAAGATCGCAACTCTGTTGACGAATTTGACTAGAAAAGTTGTGAAATTTGTTTGGACGGAGAAGTGTGAGGAAAGTTTTCAAGAATTGAAGAAGAGATTGAGTACAGCACCTGTGTTGTCTCTTCTGGACGATACATGAAATTTTGTGGTTTATAGTGATGCGTCGCATAAGGGACTTGGCTGTGTGCTTATGCAGAACGGTAGAGTCATTGCGTATGCGTCACGACAACTGAAAGATTATGAGAAGGGTATCCGACCCACGACTTGGAGTTAGTAGCAGTGGTTTTTGCTTTGAAAATCTGGAGGCACTATCTCTACGGGGATAAATGTGAAATATATACAGACCACAAGAGTCTGAAATATATTTTTACACATAAAAAATTGAATATGCGCCAAAGAAGGTGGTTGGAATTAATTAAGGACTACGATTGTGAGATTTTATACCATCCGGGTAAGGCAAACGTGGTTGCCGATGCCTTAAGTAGAAAGGGTCGGGAGAAGTTGATGATGTTGACCGCTCAGAATAAATTAATTTCAGCAATGGAGAAGTAGGAGTTAGAAGTGAATTATCCTATGAAAATAGATGAGAAACTGTTTCAGATGCAATCTGGTACAACCCTACTAGATAAAGTTAAGGAGGCTCAACTTCAGGACGATGAATGCAAAAAGGTGATAAGGAAGATATCTGAAGGATCTGAACCGAGATTTAAGATGGATAAGGAAGGAATACTAAGATTCGAGAATAGAATTTGGGTACCACCAGTACCAGAGATTAAGGAAGACATTTTGAGTGAGGCTCATAGCTCGCGATATTCGATTCACCCTGGTAGTACCAAGATGTATCAATATCTTCGACAACACTTCTGGTGGCCGAATTTGAAACGTGATGTTGTAGAATGTGTTGCCAACTGTCTGACCTGTCAGAAAGTGAAAGTACAACATCAGAGATCGAGTAGGTTACTACAACCGCTAGAGATCCCAGAATGGAAATGGGAACATATTACAATGGACTTCGTGGTTAGCCTTCCGACAACTTAGAAAGGCTAAGACGCATTATGGGTTATCGTTGGCCGACTGATGAAATCCTCACATTTCCTTCTGATCAAAATCAGATTCAACTTAGATCAGTTGACAAGGTTATATGTAAAAGAGATTGTTTTGAGGCATGGAGTGCCGGTATCAATTGTTTCTGTGACACCCCCAAAATAGGTATACATCACCTATTCTGAGTCGTCAAATACATGGTACAAAATACAAATAAAAACTTAATTATACAACTGTCGTGTAAAATACGACAAAGCATAAGCTGTGAGTTTTAATACAACATTATCTTCTAAACAGTATTCAAACTCAAAATAAGTCCTTAATATATTTATTTTCACACTATTTCATAGAATAGTGAGGACTACTAATGCTATCATCTGAACCGTCACTCCGTTCCCCGACTAGTCCCCGCTATGTTCTCATTTCCTGAAGAGAACAGTGAAAGAAAGGGGTGAGCTCAACTAGCCCAATAAGAAATATTATGACTAAAATAATGCAGAATAAATTATCATTAGCCTTCAACAGTGTTAAACTGATACAATATAATACACATCAAGTTTAACTACAGCGGAATAAGTAATCTATTAAAAGAGTCAAGTAGAGAATAAAATCTACTATCTTTTATGTTTTAAAAGGTTTTTCATTACTTTTATCGCTGGGACTCAGCTTAATAAATAATCCACATTATCCCTGCACTACGGCCAAGGATATTCATTAGTATCACAACCACAAATAATCCATGCACTACGGGCCAAGGATATTCGTGTATTCATCAATGGTCATGATCATGCCAACAACTGTCCATCAATGCACTACGGGCCAATGAGGACTTTTACCCCATCATTTGTAACATTACGGTCATGATTATACCGAATAATCCCTGGTCATAATCATACCAAGTCCATCTATGCACTACAGGCTACAGATGACTATCAACATAATATAAACATGAGGATGATGACAATGATATAATAATTTAATAAAACAAGTTCAAGAATTAATTTATCTATGAACTAATAACGTCCAAATTGTCAACATGATACTTCTTTGTAGAGAAAAATTCAAGAATGCTCAGAAGAATATTTTCGTGAAAAGATACTAGATGCAGCGCAAATATCAAGGATATTCCACTAATTTCATGGAGTATAAAAGTCAATACTTTAACCAATTGAGTATAATAAAGAATGGAATAACAAAAGAAATCACCATGCATGCGGTACTTTCCATAGACAGGTTATTCCAACAATATAATAATAACGGAACCAGGTCAGACGAAATTCGCACCGACGGGATGTTCCAACAGAATAATAAAGAATGGAATAACAACAGAAATCACCATGCATGCGGTACTTCGCATAGACAAGTTATTCCAACAGAATACTAAATAACGAAACCAGGTCAGGCGTAATACGCACCGACATGATGTTTCAATAGAATAATAAAGACGGAACCAGGTCCGGCATAAAATGCACAGACAGGATATTCCAACAGAATAATAAAGAATGGAATAACAGAAGAATTTCACCAAGTATAGGGTAGCCCGCGTATACAGGTTATTCCAACAGAATAATAAATAATGGAATAACAGAAGTTCTCTTCATGAATAAGAAAGAAAGAATACTCTTTACGAGTATAACATATAATATCCCTTACCATAAAAGAAACTGGATATAAGAGTAGGAAAGTAGCAGAATACTTTTTTTCTTTTTCTCTATAGTTTATCTCTCTAGAGTTTCAGTGAATTCGTAAAAAATAATGAATGAATGAGCTTTTATTTATAGGAGAATTGAAGGGGTACTGTTTGATCCGTGTGCAGTAAGTGATGATTTCACGGATGAATTACTAAGCAACCACGGATGTTATATCTAAAGTAAAACAAAATATAATATATATATATATATATATATATATATACAGACACATATGGCCCCACACGTGGCCCCCACATGTGGGCCCCACCTTTTAAATTTCTACCGATTATTTTAAAAAATTAGAAAAATAGGAGGTCCATAAAATAAGCAAAATTGAGTGACTTCTCACGTAAGCATCAATAGTCAATACCGTGTGCTACTATGCAACAACGCGTATTACTGTACTTTTAACACCGGGTGTTTCAACAGTTAACGGTAAAACTTCCGTCGTTATTTTCATAAAATATTTTTGTTATTTTCTCAATCCGACAATAATTCTATTGTGGGGTCCACCAATGATTGTGTCGTTGTACGAATATTCCCTGTTAAAACAAATATTCCCCGACCAATCGAATATTATATAACAACTTGCATACTTTGTAAAATTGATAAATATTACCCACAACTATAACATTATATCAATTTCACTCCATAATATTCAAAAATAATATTTATTAAAAATTCATTTTTATTCAAAAAGTTGGGGTCTTACAACCTCCCCTTCTTATGATATTTCGCCGTCGAAATTAGGGTATGGTATGTCGAAGAGGTAAGGATACCTTGATTTTATTTCAGATTCTAACTCCCACGTCATTTCCTCAACATCGTGGTTTCTCCACAAAACTTTAACTTGAGGTATAACCTTGGAGCGTAGAATATGTTCCTTCTTATCCAAGATTTAAACAGGAACCTCTTCATACGTCAAATCTTCCGCTATTTCGTCTGGTTTTAACTCAATAATGTGGTTCGGGTCTTCCATATATTTATGTAACATGGATATGTGAAAAACGTTATGAACACGAGACATACTTAGCGGTAAAGCGAGTCTATAGGCCACAGTTCATACTCGATCGAGGATTAAAAATGGGCCAATGAATCGAGGATTAAGCTTTCCTCTCTTTCCAAATCTCGTAACTCCTTTCTATGGAGTAACACGTAACAACACATGATCTCCAATATCGAATTCCACGTCCTTTCAATGAAGATCAGCATAACTCTTTAGTCGACCTTGTGAGGTTTTTATACGTTGACGGATCGTTTGAATCTTTTCCATAGTCATACGTACCAACTCCGGTCCCAACAACGTTGCTTCACCCACCTCATCCCAGTATACTGGGGAACGATATTTTCTTCCATACAACGCCTTAAATGGAGCCATGCCAATACTTGCTTGATAACTGTTGTTGTAGGAAAACTCCACCAATGCTAAGAACTTGTTCCAACTTCCCTTGAAGTCAAGGACACAGAGTCTTAATAAATCTTCAAGTGTTTGAATAGTCCTCTCTGATTGTCTGTCCGTCTGAGTATGATATACCGAACTAAATCGTAAATTCGTGCCCATAGCTTTTTGCAAACTAACCCAAAATCGTGAAGTGAGTCTTGGGTCTCGATCAGAAACTATGGATACTGGCATATCATGTAATCTTACAACCTCGTTTATGTACATACGAGCAAGACGTTCAAGTGTATAAATTTCTCGTATAGGTAAGAAGTGAGCAGACTTGGTCAATCTATCAACAATAACCCAAATTGCATCTATGCCTTGAGAAATCTTGGGAAGACCAATAACAAAATCCATAGTAATGTGCTCCCACTTCTATTCTGGAATTTCAAGTGGTTGCAATGAACCTTTTGGTACTTGATGTTCCGCCTTGACTCGTTGACAAGTTAGACGCCTTGAGATAAACAGTGATATCTCTCTCTTAATATTGCTCCACCAAACTGTATGACGAAGATCACGATACATTTTGGTACTCCCATGATGGATTGCAAATGGTGTGTTGTGCGCTTCCATCATGATTTTATACTTTAAATCAGGGTCGTTAGGAACACAAAGTCTAGAGTTGAATCGAAGTATTCCTTCTTCATCGATTCTTGCTTCCGGGATAGCACCTTCTTGCACTTTCTTCCTCATACGCATCAGCTCCAGGTCTGTAGCTTGAGCAGCTTTAACTTTATCGATTTAAGTCAGTTCTGCTCGTATATTTGCCATCATCACATGGGTCCTTGGAGTCTTTAACTCTATCTCCATTCTTTGCAAGTCACACAAAATGGGCCTTTGTGTTGACAATATTGCACTCGTACTTGCATATGATCTTCTACTCAATGTGTTAGCTACCATGTTCGCTTTTCCATGATAGTATTGGATGGTATGATCATAATCTTTCAACAGTTCAAGCCAACGTCGTTGTCGCATGTTGAGTTCCTTTTGAGTGAAGAAATATTTGAGGCTTTTATGATCCGTAAAGATCTCCACTTTCTCCCCATACAAGTAATGCCTCCAAATCTTTAGTGCGAAGACAAGAGCTGCCAACTCTAGATCATGAGTAGGATAATTTCTCTCCTATTTTTTGAGTTATCGTGAGGCATAGTCTATGACTTTCCCATGTTGCATGAGAACATATCCTAACCCTTTGCCCGAACCATCACTGTAGATGACAAATCCCTCCGAACCAGATGATATTGTCAGAACAGGTGCTGAAATGAGTCTCCTCGTGAGTTCTTGGACACTCTTCTCACATTCCTCGCTCCAACCAAACTTTGTATCTTTCCGAGTCAGCTGAGTTAGTGGAGTAGCGATTCGAGAAAATCCTTCTACGAATCTCCGATAATAACCAGCTAAGCCGAGAAAGCTACGTACTTCGGTTACTAATTTAGGTTCCTCCCAGCTTTGAATAGCTTCAAACTTTGTTGGGTCAACAGATATTCCATGACTTGATATCACGTGCCCAAAGAATGCTACTTCCTCAAGCCAGAACTCGCATTTCTTCAACTTGGCATAAAGCTTGTATTCACAAAGATTTTGGAGTACCAACCTCAAGTGTTGCTCACGATCTTCATGGCTTTTGGAATAAATAAGGATGTCATCAATAAAGACGACCACAAAGTGATCTAAATATTCCTTGAATACTCGGTTCATCATATACATGAAGGAAGTAGGAGCATTAGTCAATCCAAAGGACATGACAAGGAATTCATAATGCCCATACCGAGTTCTGAAAGCCGTCTTTGGAATGTCATCGGTTTTGATCTTCAATTGGTGATATCCAGAACGAAGATCGATCTTTGAAAAGAATTTGGCTCCTTGCAACTGGTCAAACAGGTCATCAATACGTGGCAATGGGTACCTATTTTTGATGGTGACACGATTCAACTCCCAATAATCAATACAAAGTCGCATACTCCCATCTTTCTTCTTCACGAATAGAATAGGAGCACCCCAAGGAAAAGTACTAGGACGAATAAAGGCAATGTCTAACAATTCATGCAGTTCGATCTTTAACTCCTTAAGTTCAATAGGAGTCATTAGATATTGGGCTTTAGAAATGGATTTTGTACCGAGTTCAAGGTCGATACAAAATTCAATTTCACGCTCTGGGTTAGGCTAGGAAGTTCTTCAGGGAATACGTCAGGGAATTTATTAACAATAAAAATATCATTCAAAACTGACGTATTTTTGTTTAGATCCGTGACATGAACTAAGAAAGCTTGACATCCATTTTTCAATGAATGAATAGCTTTATGACTTGAGATGACCGTGATTGATTTTAATGGTTTGGTCGCTTGAATTCGCATAATAGGTTGATTAGGAATATGAAAGCTAACAACCTTACGAAAATAATCAATTTTTGCATGATGAGTAGTTAACCAATCAATCCCTAGAATCACATCAAATACAAGTATTTTTAATGAAATAAGATCGACATGTAATGTGAGGGTACCGATTTAAACCAAACAAGACTTATAAACAGTAGATGTAATGAATGTTTCTCCCAACGGAGTTTCCACAGATAAGTCAAAGTCTAATTTCTCCGGAGTCAAATTTAAACGTTGAGCGCAAGTAGGATAAATAAAAGTATGGGTAGAATCGGAATCAAATAAGGTATATACTTCGCTAGAGTTTATGATAAGCTTACCCGTGATGACCTCATTCGGGTTCCTTGCTTTTTGAGAGGTCACAACAAACGCTCTCCCTTGCACTACCGGCTTTGACTTTTCTGGGATGACCTTTGGTGCCTCCATCCTGGCTGAACTTGTCTTCGGTGAACGACAAAATCGGGCTAAGTGACCTTCTCTTCCACAATTATAACATGCTTTGGACGGCATCGCGCATTTTGGACTGATATGTCCCTCCCCTCCGCATTTGAAGCATATGATAGCTGGTCGTTCTCCTTCCTTAACAACAGGTGCTGGTGCTGACGTCTTTCCATCATTGTTGAATCTCCTCTTCTTGAAATGTTCATTCTTATTATTTTGGCCCTGATTACCACCGAAGTGGTTACCACTTCTGGCATGTTGATTCCTTCCACGCTTGTTGTCACCGCTTCGATGACTTCTCTCATTGGTATTATCATTTTTTCGGCTGCTCTCTTTTGGTTGCGTTGACTCGTCTCTACTAACTGAGCCCTATTTACAACATCTGAATACAAATATATTTTATGATAAATAAGATGTTGGCGTATGTATCTCCGGCTTTAAACCTCTTAAAAACATTCGCGTCATTCTCTCTTCATTATCCACCAAGTGGGACGAAAATCGAGACAACTCGACAAACTTCGCTTCGTACTGCGACACGGTCATATTATTCTGCTCCAACTTGATAAACTCCACCTCTTTCATGTGACGAATACTTTCGGGAAAATACTTGTCATTGAATAGCTCTTGGAACTTCTCCCAAGACATCTTGAGTGCGTCAGGCTGGGTACGTTTTACATATTCCCACCAGTAATCTGCCTCTTCATGCAACATGAAGGTGGCGAAGGGAACCTTTTGCTCCTCGGAGCATCTCAAGACATCAAATATCTTAGTGATATGCTTTATCCATGCTTCCGCCTTAAGTGATTTTGGCTCTCCAAAAAACTCCGGTGGTCCCTGCTCCTTGAACTGTTTGGCGATGACCGTCCGAGAGTTGCCAGTGTCTCCACCTGCCTGATGTTGCATGAATTGTATAAAGCCTATGAGCATTCCATCATTCATCATCTGGTCAGTGTTGTTATTTGCTTGAGGATTGTCGCCTTCCTGATGCACATTATCCTGATTATTGATCTGTGGAGACTCAACGGTCTCCTGTGCTCCATTAACGTTCTCAACATTCTTGGATGTCATTTTTAATTGCTGCCACAAAATAAGGGTTAATTAAAATATCATATATTATCCCTATACTCTGACCGACCAATTAAATACCAAATAAACACAGGTAGGTCATACTAACAAAAGAAATCCCTGTCTCTCCCCTCCTAGTTCTTGTCTCACGTCTTAGCCAGGGATCATATCCCTAGGCTTTGATACCAACTGTGATGCCCCCAAAATAGGTATACATCACCTAATCTGAGTCGTCAAATACATGGTACAAAATATAAATAAAAACTTAATTATACAACTGTCGTGTAAAATACGACAAAGCATAAGCTGTGAGTTTTAATACAATATTGTATTCTAAACAATATTCAAACTCAAAATAAGTCCTCAATACATTTATTTTCACACTATTTCATAGAATAGTGAGGACTACTAATGTTATCATCTGAACCGTCACTCTGTTCCCCGACTAGTCCCCGCTACGTTCTCATTTCCTTAAGAGAACAATGAAAGAAAGGGGTGAGCTCAACTAGCCCAGTAAGAAATATTATGACTAAGATAATGTAGAATAAATTATCATTAGCCTTCAACAGTGTTAAACTGATACAATATAACACACATCAAGTTTAACTGCAGCGGAATAAGCAATCCATTAAAAGAGTCAAGTAGAGAATAAAATCTACTATCTTTTATGGTTTAAAAGGTTTTTCATCACTTTTATCGCTGGGACTCAGCTTAATAAATAATCCACATCATCCCTATACTACGACCAAGGATATTCATTAGTATCACAGCCACAAATAATCCATACACTACGGGCCAATGATATTCGTGTATTCATCAATGGTCATGATCATGCCAACAACTGTCCATCAATACACTACGGGCCAATGAGGACTTTTACCACATCATTTGTAGCATTACGGTCATGATTATACCGAATAATCCCTGGTCATAATCATACCAAGTCCATCTATGCACTACAGGCCACAGATGACTTTCAACATAATATAAACATGAGGATGATGACAATGATATAAGAATTCAATAAAACAAGTTCAAGAATTAATTTATCTAGGAACTAATAACGTCCAAATTGTCAACATGATACTTTTTTGTAGAGTAAAATTCAAGAATTCTCAGAAGAATATTTCCATGAAAAGATACTGGATGAAGCGCAAATATCAAGGATATTCCACCAATTTCATGGAGTATAAAAGTCAAAACTTTAACCAACTGAGTATAATAAAGAATGGAATAACAAAAGAAATCACCTTGCATGCGGTACTTCGCATAGACAATGTATTCCAACAGAATAATAATAACGGAACCAGATCAGGAGAAATTCGCACCGATAGGATGTTCCAACAGAATAATAAAGAATGGAATAACAACAGAAATCACCTTGCATGCGGTACTTTGCATAGACATGTTATTCCAACAGAATACTAAATAACGAAACCAAATCAGGCGTAATACGCACCGACAGGATGTTCTAACAGAATAAAAAAGACGGAACCAGGTCCGGCGTAAAACGCACAGACAGGATATTTCAACAGAATAATAAAGAATGGAATAACAGAAGAATTTCACCAAGTATAGGGTAGCCCGCGTATACAGGTTATTCCAACAGAATAATAAAGAATGGAATAACAGAAGTTCTCTTCATGAATAAGAACGAAAGAATACCCTTTACGAGTATAACAAATAATATCCCTTACGTAAAAGAAACTAGATATAAGAGTAGGGAAGTAGCAGAATACTTTTCTTCTTTTTCTCTATAGTTTATCTCTCTAAAGTTTCAGTAAATTCGTAAGAAATAATGAATGAATGAGCTTCTATTTATAGGAGAATTGAAGGGGTACTATTTGATCCGTGTGCACTAAGTGATGATTTCACGGATGAATTACTAAGCAACCACGGATGTTATATCTCAAGTAAAATATATATATATATATATATATATATATATATATATATATATATATATATATATATATATATATATATATATATTAGCACATGGTGCTTTGAAAAAAACATCTCCCACCGTAATAATTTTTGTAAGATTCCTCCCTTACCATTTTGTCAACTTTCATTATATATATATATATATATATATATATATATATATATATATATATATATATATATATATATATATAATCTCCACACACATAATCTATACATATAATACCCACCACACACACACACACTCACACACTAAATTCCACCAACAAGTCACTCTCACACACATCACTCTCACCCATATCACATTCATATATATATATATATATATATATATATATATATATATATATATATATACACACACACACACACACACACACACATCTAACACTTATATATATAATTTCCCTCCCCTATACGTAACTTTCTCCCACCCCCATTTCTAAAATTAGTTTTTCAACACATATGGCCCCACATGTGGGCCCCACCTTTAAAATTTCTACCAATTATTTTGAAAAAATGGGCAAAATAGGAGGTCCATTAAATAAGCAAAACTGAGTGACTTCTCACGTAAGCATCAATAATCAATACCGTGTGCTACTAGGCAACCACGCGTATTACTGTACTTTAACACCGGGTGTTTCAACAGTTAACGGTAAAACTTCCGCCGTTATTTTTATAATATATTTTTGTCGTTTTCTCAATCCGACAATAATTCTGTTGTAGGGTCCACCAATGATTGTGTCATTGTACGAATATTCCCTGTTAAAACGAATATTTCCCGACCAATCGAATATTATATAACAACTTGCATACTTTGCAAAATTTATAAATATTATCCACAACTATAACATTATATCAATTTCATTCCATAATATTCAAAAATAATATTTATAGAAAATTCATCTTTATTCAAAAAGTTGGGGTCTTACAGTTTCCGATAGGGATCCGCGCTTTACATCGAACTTCTGGAAACGTTTACAGGAATGCATGGGTACGCAATTACGAATAAATATAGCATATCACCCTCAGACAGATGGACAGAGCGAGAGAACGATTCAGATATTAGAAGATATGTTAAGAGCTTGTGTAATGGACTTCAAAGGTAATTGGGACGATCACCTACCGCTTGTAGATTTCGGCTATAACAATAGTTACCACGCTAGTATTGGCATGCCGCCTTATGAAGCGTTATACGGCAGAAAGTGCAGAACTTCGCTTTATTGGGATGAAGTTGGCGAAAGACAATTACTAGGCCCATAATTAGTACAACAAACAACAGAAATAGTCAAAGTGATCCGAGCAAGACTGGTAGCAACTCAAGATAGGCAGAAGAAATACGCCGATCCACATCGTAAAAATATCGAGTTTGAATCGGGTAGTTATGTGTTTTTGAAGGTCTCTCCCTGGAAAGGAAAGATCAGGTTCGGAAAGAAAGGAAAATTAAGCCCAAGATTCATTGGACCATTTGAGGTACTGTGAAGAATCGGAGAAGTTGCGTATGAGGTAGCCTTACCTCCAACACTTGAGAATGTCCACAATGTCTTCCATGTTTCTGTATTACGACCCTATAAACCCGATTACAAGCATGTAATTGAGTACGAACCCCTACATTTTGAAAAAGACTTATCTTACGAAGAAATCCCTGTTCAAATTGTCGACCGAACATAGCAAGTTCTCAGAAATAAATTAATACCTTCTGTTAAGGTAATTTGTAGGAACCACAACGTTGAAGAAGCTACGTGGGAACTCGAAGAGAATATGATGAAGAATTACTCTCATTTATTTACTTAAATTATGTGTAACCGATTTTGAGGACAGAATCTTTGTAAGGAGGGGAGAATGTAATGGGTTGAATTAATTAATTCGTGATTCTGGGGACATAATCCTTTTAAGGGGGGAAAGATGTGACGAACGAGATTTTTGTAATTTAATTTTTATATTTATTGAATTAAATAAATATTTTTCAATGAATTAATTATTAGATTAAATAATTAATTGATGCAATTATGATCGATTAATTTAACTATATGTGTTATATTTATTAAATTAATGTGGAGAATAATTATTATTCAAGTATGTAATTATGTGAGCTTATTGAATTAAAAGAAATATTTAATAAGCCTAATGCTATTTTAATTAATTTAATAATTAATTAGAGATTTAATAATTGACATTATTAATAAATGAGAATTTAATTATTTGACTATGTGAATTAATGAGAAATTATTAGATTTTATTTAAATTAAATTAAATAAGATAATTGAGCTGGGTGTGACTTGATTTAAACTATATTATAAATGTTTAATTAAATTAAAGGGTTTTGAGCCATTTTAGGCTTGCCAAACGAGGCCTTAGTGGAGGTTGAGAGCAGTTAACCATTATTGGTTAACTGACCACCACTCTGCGCTCAGTTATTTTTTTTTAAATACGACGTCTTCTTCTTTATTTGGCTAAGTCTAGCAAAGGAAAATAAGCAGAGAGAGATTGAGGATTCACAAAGATAAATTGTTAGAGAAAGTATTTAGAGATTGTGAAGGAGATTGAGAGTGAGGAGTTGAAAAGCATCTAACCCTATTAATTCATACTCTACACTCTGGGTAATTCCTTTGACCCAATTTTTATTACGTTGTTTAAGTTTTCATAAAAATGGCTTCACGTTTTGTTAAAAATACTGTGTATGGGAAAAAGGGTATGATTATGGGTTTGTGTAATTTTATGTTTTGTGTTCAAAACCTTCAAGAACAGTGAAAATTACATGTTTTAATTTAGTGATTATGTGTTTTAATTGGTTATAATCATTTTATAAAGGTTGGGTAATGATTATGTACGAATTCTAGTATATGGGTATGTTTAAATTGATGAATTTAGTGACCATGTATGATAAATTCGCCTGATTCTGTGTTCTTCGCGAACTAGAAATCAGAAACTGGAGTTTCGCTCCGCGGTGCCAACTCCATGTATAATTCTCGCGTCGCAGCGCCGAGAAACAATATAACTGTGGCGTCGCAGCACCACTTAGCAGAATGTCCAGAAATGCAAATTTTTTAAGTGTTCAAGTATAGAAATGTAATAGTAACTCAACCTAATGAATATAAAATTAGGTTAAACATATAATGAGATGTTAAAGTAAATTCTTAACACGTCCATAACACAATTACGTGTGAATTGAATGATTGAATGTATAGTTACCTTAATGTTCGTGAAATGTAAATTATGTGACAATGAATGTAGTAATTTGACTAAGTATGGTAATACTCAAAGTTAGACAAAGAGAATGAACTTGTGATGACTAGTACGTTATAATTGACTGGTATTATGAATGTAAATGATATGTAGGATTTAAATTAAGGAACGAGTTTAATTAAAGTGTAATCTACGCACGAGGCAAGTTTCCTAACCCTACTCGTTATCATTATATGAGTTATAAGTTGTCTTTTTACATCGAGCAAATTCTCATTATTATTGATCAAGTCCATTTTGTTATATCAAAAATATATTATTCTTTCAAAGTATGATGTTGTTATACAATTTCTATTGTATATCTCTTAGAATTATTATTCGATTTAAATATCAGTTATTGTGAATCTTGTTAGACTAGCGAACCCTTAATGATTCGACTAGTCCATAGTTGATAAGCGTTTTAAATTTCAGAACCCTTGATGAATTATCTAAACCAAACTTCCATTAGTGCGGACTCAAATGTCAAAGTGAGATGAACAACCCTGTATAGGGGATTACTTATGCGTTAGCGTTAAGATATTGTGAACAGTATGGTACTAAGGGCTGATCCCCCTAAGTATCAGAAGAAGAGTCCATAGTCTTATGACTGTTAAAGGTTTCAAGTATAACCCTTGATAACCTAGGACATAGTTCAAGGTCTTATGACCCTCAGATTTCTTTTGATTCTTGTTATTCATTCTTGATTCAAAAGTTGAGTTTTATTTCAGAAGTCTTTGATTCACTCGCATGTTATTATATTGTTACTTTCATTATTATACTTGTGGGTAATTGTGCTCACTCTTGCGAATAATAACACTGCAGTTAAGAACGAAAGAACAGACGAACCTTCTACCAGCAAAGGCAAGGGCAAGATTAACAAGTGATGAAGACTTGTTGTTTATGTGATGTTAAATTTATGTGTTAAGACTTATGTTAATGTTGTTTAAGACACATTATTTGTTTATATTTCCTCACAGATGTTTAAGGTTAGTATGACCTGAGATTGTATGTATTATTCAGATGTTGTAACCCCATAAGGGGAGGATTTATTTCTATCTATTGCATGGTTTGCATTTAATATGGGTAGATAGATATATGATGTTGTATCGTGAACACCAAATCATGTGGGAATGGAAGTACCCGAATTTGGGGGTGTCACAAATAAAATAATGGGTAGAACCGGTATCAAATAAGGTATATACTTCACTAGAGTTTATGATTAGCTTACCCATGATCATCTCGTTCGGATTCCTCACTTTTTGGGAGGTTACGACAAACACTCTCCCTTGAACTACCGATTTTGTCTTGTCTGGGACACCCTTTGATGCCTCCATCCCAGCTGGACTTGACTTTGGTGTACGACAAAATCCGGCTAGGTGACCTTCTTTTCCATAATTGTAACACGCTTTGGATTGCATCACGCAGTTTGGACTGATATGTCCCTCCCCTCCACATTTGTAACATACGACTGGCGGTCGTTCTCCTTCCTTAACAACAGGTGCTGGTGCTGACGTCTTTCCATCGTTCTTGAATCTCTTCTTCTTGAAATGTCCACTCTTATTGTCATGGCCATGATTACCACCGAAGTGATTACTATTTCTGGCATGTTGATTCCCTCCACGCTTGTTGTCACCGCTTCGATGACTGCTACCATTGGTATTATCATTTTATCGGCTGCTTTCTATGGGTTGGGTGGACTCGTTATCGCGTTCCAATAACTGAGCCCTATTTACAACATCTGAATACAAACACAGTTTATGAGAAATCAGATATTGATGTATCTCAGGTTTCAAACCTCTTAGAAACGTCCTCGTCATTCTCTCCTCATTATAAACTAAGTGGGACATAAACTGGGACAACTCGGCAAAATTGGCTTCATATTGCGACACGGTCATGTTGTTTTGCTCCGGTTTAATGAACTCTACCTCTTTCATGTGACGAATACTTTCAGGAAAGTACTTGTTGTTGAACAGTTCTTGGAACTTCTCCCAAGTCATCTTAAGTGCGACAGGTTGAGTACGCTTTACAGATTCCCACCAGTAATCTGCCTCTGCTCGCAACATAATAGGGGCAAAGGGAACCTTTTGCTTCTCGAAGCATCCCAATACATCAAATATCTTGGTGATTTGCTTTATCCACGTCTCCACCTTAAGTGGTTTTGGCTCTCCAAAAAACCCTGGTGGTCCCAGCTCCTTGAACTGTTTAGCGGTGACCGTCCGAGAGTTGTCAGTGTTTCCACCTGCATTTTGGACAGGAGCCGCCCTCGCCTGATGTTGCATGAATTGCATAAAACCTCTGAACGTCCCATCGTTCATCATTTAATCGTTGTTGTTTTCCTGAGGATTATTGTCTTCCTGTTGCACATTATCCTGGGTATTAATCTGTGGTGACTCAACGGTCTCATGTGCTTCATTGCTTATCTCAACATTTTTGGATGCTATTTTCAAATACTGCCACAAAACAAGGGTTAATTAACATATCACATATTATCCCTATACTCTGACCGACCAATTAAATACCAAATAAACTTAGGTAGATCATACTAGCGAAGGAATTCCCCGTCTCTCCCCTCCTAGTTCTTGTCTCGCATCTTAGCCAGGGATCACATCCCTAAGCTTTGAAACCAACTGTGACACCCCCAAAATAGGTATACATCACACATCTTGAGTCGCCAAATACATGGTACAAAATTCAAATACAACTTAATTATACAATAGTCGTGTAAAATATGACAAAACATAATCTAAGAGTTTTAATAAGAATATTGTCATCTAGACAATATCCACACTCAATGGAGTCCTCATTACATTTATTATCGCGCTATTTAACAGAATAGTGAGGACTACTAATGCTATCATCTGGACCGTCACTCCGTTCCCCGACTAGTCCTGGCTACGTTCTCATTTCTTGAAGAGAATAGTGAAAGAAAGGGTGAGCTCAACTAGCCTAGTAAGAAATATTATGACTAAGATAATGCAGAATAAATTATCATTAGGCTTCAACAATGTTAAATTGATAGAATATAATAGACACCAAGTTTAACTACAGCGGAATAAGCAATCCATTAGAAGAGTCGAGTAGAGCATGATATCTACTATCTTCTATGATTTAAAATGTTTTCATCAATTTTTATCGCTGAGACTCAACATAATAAATAAATCACATCATCGAATCATCCCTGCACTACGGTCCAATGACATTCATTAAATCATCAATGGGTCATGACTATACCGAATAATCCATGGTCATAATCATACCAAAAATTGTCCATCAATACACTACAGGCCACTGAGGTCTTTTACCACATCATTTATAACATTATAGGTCATGATTATACCGAATGATGCCTGGTCATAATCATACCAAGTCCATCTATGCACGTAAGCTAAAGATGACATTCTTCACAATATAAGCATGAGGATGATGACAAATTGTCAATATGATACTGCTTTGTGGAGTAAAATTCAAGAATGCTTAGAAGAATATTTACATGAAAAGATATTGGATGAAGCGCAAATATCAAGGACATTACACTAATTTCATGGAGTATAGAAACCAAAACTTTAACCAACTGAGTATCATAGAATATATGATACCGCAAATGGATTTTTGCCCGCTATGCGGTAATCCACGTAGACAGATCATTTCCACAATTTAATAAGGAATGAATACGAAGGATCATTCACCAAGCATGCGGTAATCCACATAGACAGGTTATTCCAACAGAATAATAGAGAATGGAATAACAAAAGAATTAACCAGGCGTGCGTAATCCGCACAGACAGGTTATTCCAACAGAATAATAAAGAATGGAACCAGGTCATGCGTAACCCGCACAGACAGAATATTCCAACATAATAATAAAGAATAGAATCAGGTCATGCGTAATCCGCACAGACATGATATTCCAACATAATAATAAAGAATGGAATAACAATAAAATTCACCAAGCATGCGATAGACCGCACAGACAGGTTATTCCAACAGAATAATAAAGAATTGAATAACAAAAGAATTATACCATGTATGCGGTACTTCGCATAGACAGGTTATTCCAACATAATAATAAAGAATAGAATAATAACCCTTACGAGTATTGAAAGAAAATAACTCTCATCATGAATTCGAAAGAATAATACCCCTTACCTTAAAAAAACTGGATACTGAAATAGTGAGGTAGCGGACTTCTCTTATTCCTTCTCTCTATAATAATTGCTCTATAGCTTTTGTGAATTGGTGAGAATGAAGGAAGAATGAGCTTCTATTTATAGGAAAATATAGTTTCGATAATTGCACGTTTTGGGGCTCGAAATATTACAGTATAATACCTTCCTCTTATTCTTCATTTTTAATTTAGTCCTACAAGTATTATCAAACTTGTACCACCTCCCCTAATAATAAATAATGTGAATCAATAGTAAATCATGTGAATCAATAGTTCTAGACATGTGAAAATACGAATTACAGTATAGTACCTCCATCTATACCTCTATTTTTAACTTAGTCATGCAAGTATTATCAATCTTGCACCACCACCCCTAATAGTACAAGAATGTGAATCAATAGTACACACATGTAAACATATAGTTATAAGCATGTGAATTAATAACAATTAATTTCTCATTTATCCGGTTAATTATCCGATTGGTCAATATAACCTCCGGACATCAATTATTATCAAAATAAATGTCAATTTCCACTAACACTAATAATTTGAACACAATGGAACTATCAATTTCATCTTTAATCAACACGAACTAATTCATCATTAATATTATAACTCACAATATTTAACAACCAGTTCATTCTGAGGAAAGAGGGGCTTTCCGATAAGAATTTCTCCTTATTGGCGCGCAATTAGGTGACCAAACCTCTCCTTGACAGAACTTTCTAGACATTGTCAATATTATAAATAATAATATGAATAACTCTGTCGTCTCAATTATTGATTTAATAATATAACATATTATGCAGATGATACTGTGATAATAATTGAATCAATAATATGAGAGATATGATACAGCAATTATTGTAGCAATAATTGAATATAACTGAGTGACTTTTCACGTAAGCATCAATAATCAATACCGTGTGTTACTATGCAACCAAGCGTATTACTGTACTTTTACTACCGGGTAGTTTAACAGTTTAACGGTAAAACTTCTGCCGTTATTTTTATAAAAAGATAATTATGTCGTTTTCTAACTACGACAATACTTCCGTTGTGGGGTCCACCAATGATTATGTCGTCGTACGAATATTCCTTGTTAAAATGAATCTTCTCCGACCAATCGAATATTATATAACCACTTGCTTACTTTGTAAAATTTATAAATATTACCCACAACTATAACATTATATCAATCCACACCATAAAATAAAAAAATATATTTCGAGAAAAATTATTCTTTATTCATAAAAGTTGGGGTCTTATGTGACAACCCAAGAATTTAGAAAATTATAAAAAAATAAAAATAAAAATCTTAAATGATGGATTTAAGGTCAAATGATAGACCTAGACAGAAAATAATTGTATGCGTTTGATATTTTAGTGAATCTTCAAAATTCTGTGAAGGATTTAGGTAAATTATTCATGATTAAGTGTATATGTGAATATATTCTGTGTATATGGTTATGTATGTGTTCAGAATATGGTTAAGGGTCAAGGGTTGACCAGATAAATTATATCAGTGTCAAACCCTAAGTATATATTAAGAACGACAACGTTCAGTCATAAAACCCTAACGACTAATAAGAAATCTTAAAACCAGTTTAGAAACCCTAATTTCAGTTCGGGGAATCTTAAACCCTAATTCAAAAATTGGAAACCCTAATCTGGGAATTTAAAGGATAATTATAATGCTTCAGTGATATTAATTATAATATTAATTAGGGTAAAGCTTAATTAATTAGCAAACCCTAATTTTAAATTTTTAAACCCTAATTGTTTCGTCAAAAACCTTAATGTAAAATTATGGACTTAATTACTAAATTAGTAATTTAAATTGGGATAAATTAATCCTAAATAACAAGATTGATTTATGAATGGGAAAGTTTAATTTAATTCGAGAATCCTAGTTATAATTTAGAAATAATAATTTTTTATTTTTGAAAACCCTGAGGGTTAATAACCGTGAATTTTAAGTCACTATATATGTATGTACATTATTCATATTTAAAACTTTGTGTTATACAGTGATTTAATATGCGACAACATATGTGAAGTGGTGCATGGATCAATAAACATATATACTATAGTTATGGATATATACATTTATAGATTTCATTAAAAAATGAAAGCTTCGTAACTTAATTATGCATTAGATGAGAAAATTAAATAACCTAAGTGTTATGGTAATAAAGAAATGCTATTGTTTAATATGTACACTAACTTAAGTTGATAATCTTGTTATTTCAAGTGACTAATAATTTTAAACCTATTTCTTGTAAACCTAATTAGGTTATGAGCTAAAGTCACACGTATAAGTAATTAAATTTCATAAGATTGGGAATGGAAACCCTAAATAAACAATTTGGGTAACATATACTAAAATTGTTAGACTATGTTTATTACATAGCCCAAAACAATTAAGGAAGAAGCGCTCAAAGGAAATAAAATGCAAATCAATACTTAGCCCACTTGATTAAGGGTATTTTAGACTTTTGATTAATCAAATTTGTGTTTTAAAATAAAAGCAAATTGGGAGATATAATGGGCAAGGGGGGACCGGCCAATTAGGCCTTTTTTATGGCAAGAAGATTATGCTAATCAATGTCCATTAGTAGAAATCTTACACACAAGTACATGTGTGTCAGTCTCCCATTGGTTGTAATTCTATTAAGCATCCTTAATCACATGATTAGGTTAATTGAAGAGATAAGGTGTAGTCTTTTATCCACGGAACAATTAAAATATGAGGGATAATAGTTATATCAGTCATTCATTTGCTAGACATTCATTTTCTCTCATTCTTCTTCTTCTATTTTTTTCTCCCAAGCTAGTAGCATTCAAGAGAGAAAAGAAAGAGAAAGAGTTCAATTTTTGTGAGAGTGAGAGAGGTGAGCTAGTTTATTTGATGCATCCTAAGTTCATTACTAACTTTGGTAAATTAAGGAAGGTTGCCACTAAATCAAGGTATAACTTAATCTTCATCTTCTTCTTCTACTTTGTATTATAGCTTGAGTTTTGTTGGGGTTATGAACTAATACTCAAGATACCCTAGTTCTACATATCATCATGTATGGAACTAAGTATCTTGAGTATTAGATCAAAGGTTTAGAGCAAAAAAATGAGCATATGTTCTCCAAGGGGTGAAACCCTTGTTTTTCTTTCACTAAATCTTGTATAACTCAAGTATTACAACTTAGATTAGTGATACGTCGAAGGTGGGTGCTATATACATGAGTTATCTAGTAAACCCAAGTGGTAGAACACAAATCTAGCAAGTATTGAAGCCATCGGGACTATTTTCCCCAAAATAGTCCACATAGTATATTGAAGCTTTGAAACCCTAAAATAGCTACTGTTCCCATTTTCTTGAGCCTGTTTCGGTCAGTTAGAAGTCTTCTAAAAATCTAGAAAAAATCACAGAGGTACCTTAAGAAGTTATCTACGTGTAGGAAAAAGAAAGGACGCGTTTCGATTTATAGGTTGTGCGTAATGGCTATTTCCGGAAAGGACTCCTAAATATTAACACTCGAATTTCTCACTGTGTATACACTGGAAAATTCTGAAAGTTTTACAGTAGGTTTATATATGTTATGAGAGTATACCCTAAAAATTTCAGATTTTTCTGAACAAAACTCGATTTATGAAAAATGAAGCAAGATCCGAGTGTTTTGGGCACTTTAAAATTAGTAAATCATTTTCAAAAATTCTAAAAAAATTTGGGGATCATTGTTGGGTCATTTACTGTCCAAATCCAGAAAATGAGAATTTTTGGAATCAGTTTGCTATTTTTCCTAAAAATGATTAAGTTATAAATAAAAGAAAATAATTAGTTAAATGATGTCTTAAATAAGAAAAATATGATTTTAATGCTTGAATACTCCTAATATATAATATTATGACTATTTTAGGGTATTTTGGTAATTTATAATAAGCAATATTATTTATGACCTTTTATGGATATTAAATAAGAGGTTTAATAAAGGGTGAACAATTAGAATAAATTATTTATTAATCTAATAAATTATTAAAATATTATTATGATATTAATAATATTAGAATATGATATTGTTAAGTAATTAAAAATATTAAGATTAAAACTTCATTAAAATATTACTAAATGGTTAATAGTATTTGATTTAAGCATTAATAAATGATTAAAGTATTGATAATGTTAGATTAAAATATTAATCTTAGATTAAAATATTATTAAAAGATTAATAATATTAAATCAAGTATTATTGGAAGATTAAAATATTATTAAGAGGATTAATAATATTAGTAAAGTATTGAAATATTATTAAGATTAGTAAACGAATAAAAGTATTATTAGTGAACTAATAATACTAAGAGCTGAATTAAATATTATCAAGATTAATAATATTAAGTGAATTAAAGGTAGTTCTTATCTGAAATTTTTTGCAAGTCTATATATATATATATATATATATATATATATATATATATATATATATATATATATATTAGCTGATAATAAATTATTTAAGATAATTGTTAAGTGTTTAGGCTGAATTTAATTAAACTTAGACTCAAGAAAAGTCCGACTAGACCGTCGGGATGTTAGAATTGTACCGAACTCAACTCGGACTGCAATAGTTTGACTTAAGGCTAGGTGTTATGTGTGGTATAGAATGATAAGATTATGTATTATGTGTTTAGGTTATTTTTTAAATACTGTGATGATATTATTCTAACTTAGAAATACATATTATTAATAATAGGTCTTCAGACAAAGCTTATTAATTTGGATAGCGGTAATCAACGATTTAGACAAGTTTTACTTAACTCTACTAAGAGTTGTTTTATTCAGATATGCTTATGGTTAATTATTGTTGATTACCATGTGGAATTGTAATCTGTACATATTGCATGTATAAGTCAGGTATGAAAGACTGATCACCTTCATTACCAGTTAGTCCAGATATATTTGTTCATGTTCAATACTTGTTCAGTCAAAAGTTTGTTCGTACTAGTTCTCAATTATATTGATGAATTATAGTCAGCATATTATTCAGACTCTTTCAATCATGATATATCCTTAAATTGTATTTAAACTTGCTGGGCAACTTTCATGCTCACCCTTGCTATATAATGATAAACATTGCAGATAAGGCGAATGCGTTCGGATATAGGAAAAAAGGATAATGCTAAGTTCTGCTTGGGAGAAAATGTGCAACTAGTTTGTAATAGTATAGTTTGATAATAATGCTAGGTGTTAGATAGTTTATGAATTATGTATAAGTTAAGGTTCTCGATTTTGGGGAATAGTGTGTAAAGTGTATTGTATAAATAATTTATGTTTATATCTTCCACAAATAGTTATAGAATGATTGTACCAGATCCGTGGTGATTCGGGACCTAGATTTTGGGCTCTCACAGTTGGTATCAAAGCTGTTGGTTATGAACCTTAGGTAGGAATACCTGAAACCAATAACCACAGTGATTAGGATAAGTTTCAACTCATATAGAGTTAGTTGGTCGGTAAGATTCAAAGACGAATCTCAGCGAGTTATAAAGATACAGAGTTCCCTAACTCTGATAATAAAGTTAAACAGTAGTGATGAATAGATCGAGTCAAAAAGACTGAAAGTTCAGGGATAGGAGATCGTAAAACAAAACGATCAAGATATAGAAATAAATCATAATATATACGATGAGATCACCCCATGATCTGATAAGATGATAGCAGGGAGAAGAATCAATATGATTATTGAAAAGTTTACAGCAAGATTGTTGTGTGAATTGGTACAGATTCAGAAAAGGATTATGAATATGGATTAAATGAAATTCGTATTGGGAAAGGAGTTAAGATTAGGTGGAGATTTCAATTGAGGACTCATGTCTGCAGCTGAGTTGTATGATTCCTTGTATGGGCGTGGAATTATACTTGGTGCAAAAACCACTTAGTTTCTGGCACTGATAATCATTGAAATGTTTGTGTCGAGCTATTTGCTATATGCATGTTAAGAGGGTGATTCATTTCTCATGTGTATAACAGATAGATATGTCATAGGTAGAGAATATAGGGTTAAGTACGAGTTCTTAAAACTCATACTTATGTGACATTCTTGACTCATAGTTATATGAAATGTTTATGAACCCCTCAGCGAATGGACGCTAAAGGTCTTACTAGGGTAAGTTCTTAAACTCATATGATTGTGGCAAAGTTATGAACTCATAAGTGTGGTTTGACGAACTGGGTATAGTTGTGTGTGAATAGAGAATTGAGAATTATAGGAATAGATAGATTGTTAAGCAAATGATTATTAGTGGAGACATAAGTTTTCTAAAATTCCTAGCTATGCTAGACTTCGAAATTTTGACATCAAGCTAAATATGCACTATGTGCTTTTAAAAAAAATGTAGACTCGTAATCATTTTTGAAACGATTTAAAGTACAGTTTATGCTACTTATTTCGGCTATGATTTGAAATATCAAAATATATTTTATTTATCACTTATGTACCATGTAACCTAGTGCAAAGATGATAAAAAGGTGTTAGAGTTATAAATACAGGAATACTTAGTGTGAATTTGATTTAAAATCGTTATTCCACTATTGTACAATATGTTATGACGAAGTCATACAATGACGACATCCTCAAATGGACTGTTAATACAGTACGACATCATGACGTCATTCTCGAAAATGTTTTTTAAAAAAAAGTTTAATTTGCCAACGGGGTTTAGCTACACCTAAATAATTCGATTGAATTGAATTATTGATATGAGTCTACGCTATTAGATTCTGCTAGACTAATGTTTATGAAAACTCTAAGTGTTCATTGAAAGAAATTTCCTTAACCAAATTGTTTTGGTGCAGAATCCTATGATAAGACTGAGGAAAACTATGTTGTTTGGATAAATAATCCAATCTAGTAGCGTAAATATTCGATAGACATGATTAATACGTTATGCATGACGTCAGAGTACAATAGGCTAATCACCTAAAGTACTAGCATCGATAGTTTACCTTCTTTGTGATTGTAAACCTACCAAGTAATGTAAAGTTTTGCGGTATGAATACCGTTAAAACTATGTGTTCATGGTCTATATGACCCCTCAGCAATTTAAAAACTTTTACTCTTGTGTGTGACAACCCGAATTTTTATAAGTTATTAAAATAAGAATTTAATAATTAAAATTTTTATTATGAGGTGTATATATTTTGAATTATATGATTTGGTGTGAAGAAAATTATATATTCATATGTTGGAGAATGTGAGATTTAATAGGTAATTAAACTATTAAAGAAATTAAATAATATTAGTTAATTTAATTAAGTTGAAATTATGTTATGAGATAATATAATTTTAATTATTATGCCTTGTGGGCAATGGAAATTATTATGAGTAAAGTTTCATAAATAGTGTGAATAATTCACTTAATTAAAAAGTGAATTAATACAAGTATAATTGATTTAATAAAGTGAGAAGGTAATATATTGCATGAAAATGTAAATATTAGTATAATGCGAGTAAAATATTTATTAAGTACATTAAATATTTTAGTTGGAAACTTTATGGAATTAGATGAATATTTATGATATTAAATAAATATTTGATGAAAATTGGTATGAGATAGTTTATTTAAGTGTGATAAAATAGATGAGATTTATACGTATTTTATTACGCGAGTATAATTGTGATATTCTAATTTAATTAAATAATTAAATTAGAGGAGTGAGAATTTATTAAATAATGTTATGATTATAATGGTTGAATAGAAATTATAATTTTACTAATAAGGTTAATTTTATTTCTTAAGTAATTAAAGGTACATAATCTAGTTTATATTTCTAGTTTATGCGTTCTTGAGTTTCTTTTAAAATTGGAGTTTTGGTTAATGAATTTGTGGGTTACGATGTTATATATGTTATTAGATATTTATAATTTGATAGTGGTCATCTAGAAACAAATTTTCAGAAATCAAATTCATGTATTTATACTAAAGAAGAGAAATTTGGGTTTTGATTGTAATGTGTGTTTTGGTGTACTTTGGGACTAAAGTTGATGATGAATTCATGATGAAAACTTTAAATTGATGGATGATTGTTGTTCTCCTCTATAAAACGAAAACAACGCAACTTGAACGGATCGAATTGGTTAAGAAACGAATTCTTGATGAATGAATACACTCAGTATGTTGAAAATAGGAAAAATTAGTATAAACAAATTAGAATTAGTATAAACCAAGTCCCACATCAACTAAATTGAGAACTTTACCCTTTGTTAAACCTATAAATAGAAGGGCTTGATCCTTTGTTTCATTCACCAACAATAAGGCTTCCAATTTTGAGAAAGGCTTTGTTGTGGGAGGACTTTTTATAAAGATCTTCTCTTAGTTAAATTTTGGTCGAGTACGTATTCAGTTTGTGGAATTTGTATTTTCGGGTATGTTTCTTATTTAATTTTTGGTAATGTTATTATTTTAAATATTGTATTTAGTTTGTTAGTTAAAGTTTGTATTTTGGAAGTTTAGTTAGTTTTGTTAGAAATCTAGTTAGTTTACTATGTTTATTTTTGCTTGTAATTGATTATATAAATGAGTTATAATGATTGTAATTAGAGATATGAAACCTTAACATCATCCAAGTGTAACCAAAACTCACAAAATAAAAGATTTACAAAGAACCTTGTTGGGCAGTTTTTGGGACTGAGCTTGAGGACCCTTTGTGCTTTTGATTTATGTCTAAAAACTTAATTTGATGATTGTATGTTATATCCCTCTAAGTTCTGAAGATTTCCTAACTTGAATGAACCAAAACGAAGTTAAAATGAATCAGTGGTGAAGATTTTAGTAAACCATGTCTAGAAATGAAAATTTAATGAACAGTGACTATAGTGTCAAATTCTGGAATAGCTATGTTGCCTGAAAAATTCTGAGTTTCTGGGTAGTTGTAGTGCACTGAGTTAGGAAGCCATAGGCTTTGGAATGACCTCATTCCGACCTCGGATGAGGGAGTTACGGTGATTGGAAAAAAATGTGTCGAATTTGTCAAACTGAAAGTCAACAGCAGGATGTGCTATTCGGGACACTGTTTCGATCAGTTAATATTTCCACAAACTTCTGGGCTTTTGGTATGTTATAGTACACTGAATTAGATTTCCATAGACTCCGGAACGGACTAATTCCGACTTCGGAGCAAAGAGTTATGACCATTCAAAGTAGTCGCGTCAAAACTGTCTAACCAACTCGGGGCAGTCACCTTGAACGAATTTTTCGGAATTTTGTGTTTTGAATTTGGAAATGGTCAAAGAATGAAAGTTGTAGCCTCGGAAGTTAGCTTCGCGTGGGCTCAAGAATCGCTCAAAAATGTTTTGAAACGAATTAGTTATGACTGTTTTAGCGAGAGAGGGTAAAGCTGGGAAAAAAAATTGAAGACTGCTATGAACGTCAATTTTTGGGACGCTTTTTAGACTACTTAACAAACCCGAAATGAGAGGTTATTATTTCTTAAAAATAGTCTTGTATGCCATGAAAAACATACTAAAAAAAATGCCTTACGATTAGATATGTAAATTGCAAGCTATTAAACCGCGAAATGGGTGTCAAAGGTGAGGGGCTGCTGCCTTGTGAAATTATATTGAACCTAGTAATATAAAACGAAGGGGATATAAATGGTTTACGTTTTGATACGTAAAGTATTTACATACTAAATCCATGAGAGAACCTTTTGCGCGTAAAAAGGTTATAACGGACAAAAGTTTCTAAAGAAACATAAAATGGTTTTAAGACAAGAACAAAATATTATAGTTAAATAAAATTAGTTTACATTGAGTACGTGAATTTTGTATGTGAAACTAATATGTACATGTATGTATCCTCAATTTGTGTAGGATCATCACAGCGCAGATAAGTTATAAACATTAAACAACATCCAAGGCAAGTTTTTCAGTTCTATTATGTTTGTGGATTAAATGTGATTATGTGGTGAGTTACATACCATGCTTTATGAATTGTTAAAGTCAAAATATAACCAAGTTAATTGGGTTATGGAACTCAATTTATATGTGATATGTGATAGCACATGCATGTTGTATAATGTAACTCGATAAATTAGAAATGTAGAATGCATGAATTGTGTGCTATGTGAAACATGATAGACTGTTAAATTTGCTGGGCTGTCGAGCTCAACCTTGCAAATAACCACTTTTACAGGTTCAAGATTCAAGGTAAAGTTATGTGTTACTTGAAAGACATGAATCAGATGTGATACTTGAAGATTTATATACTTTGGTTGTGTTATTATTTGAACCATGTTTAAGGTTTCGAATAATGTATTAATGTTGAATAGTAATATTGTTTTGCGAATGTAAACTATTGTAGTATTAAAATGATTCTGAGATATTTAGATGTAAAGGTTGAAGGTTTTGGGAACGAGGATAGTTTGTAATAGAAAATTTTAATTATTCCGCAAATTTCAATGGTTGTATTATCGTTTAATGATGTAAAATTAGAGGTTGAATGTATTATTAACGACCGAAGTCGAGAATTAAATTGTATGAATTTTGGGGTCGTTACAGTTGGTATCAGAGCTGTAGGTTATAAACCTTAGGTAGGAGTACCTTAGGCTATAACCTTAGGAAAGGAAGGTGAAGATAATGAAAGAATAAGCTCAAATAGAGTTTGAACAATAAGAAGTAATGTAAGAAACGTATAAAGAAGGGATAAAACTTGCGTGAAATGATTCAAAGAAGAATCTCGCAGAGTTATAAAGAATATGAATGTGGGGTTACCCAACTCCAATAATAAGGATGTAAGGTGATAACAAATAGACAATGTCTATAAGAAGAGAATGGTAAGGAAGTTAAGAATAGAGAGTTATAGTTAAGTATGGTACAGTTGTACTCTTTAGTAGTTGGTGTATGGTATCTGGGCTAAACGATTTCTTCATAGAGTGGAGGTATATACGAATTAGTAACTCGGAACCTAGTTTGTTGGTTGTTTGTGGGAAACCACTCAGCTTACCATATTGAAACTGTTAGAGGCTCAATGTGTACCAAGTGTAGAAATGGATACGTATGATGAAAGTGTAGAACTCGAATGAAATTTTGAGTGATGTAAATGATGTTAGAAATTCTTAAATGAATTTTTTTTTTCTTTATATAAACAAGAAGATTCAAAGAAGAATCTAAGAGATATAAAGATAAGAAATGGGAGTTTCCTAACTCCAAAATCCAGAATAACGAGTAATGTAGTGAATGATGAAAAAGAGAAAGAAAGAGGATCGTAAAATAAAACGATCACGAGTTAAGAAAAGAATTTTAAGAGAGATGATTATAGAATAAGATCACGACGTGGTCTGTTTAAGTTATAAAAGAAAGATGGTCTATAATGTTTGAATAATTATAGCTTAATGCTATGAAGATGGAGTACTATGAAATAGTACGAGATAACTCATGAGAAGTTATAGATGATGTGATACGAGGAATTCGTATCGAGCAAAGATCAAGTTATAAGCAAGATAGAGTTATGTGAGATTTCAATTGAGGTCTCATGTGATGGCTGAGTTGTACAAACCTTTGTATGGGCGAGGGTTTTGTGCTTGCACTCAGTTTATCACATTGATAATCATTGGAATATTTGTGTCGCGCTATTTGTTATATGCTTGTTGAGAAGGTGATTCTTTTCTCATGTGTATAATAGATAGGTAGAGTATAGTTAGTGAATATTATAAGGTTAAGTGCGAGTTCTTAAAACTCATACTTATGGTAGGTTCGTGACTCATAATTATATGGTATGATTTTGAACCCCTCAGCGAATGGACGCCTATGGTCTGACTAGGATAAGTTCTTAAACTCATATAATTGTGGAAAGTTCCTGAACTCATAATGTGTGATAAGTTTGACGAACTGGGTATAGATAAGTGTAAATAGAGTATTGAGGATGATAGGAATAGATAGACCTATTAAGCAATAGATCATTATTGAAAGTGAAGTTGATGGTGGAAGCATAGGTAATCTAAATCTACTAGCTATGCTAGACTTTCGAAATTTATTGACTTCGTGCTGATGTTTACACTTCTATTTTCTTGAAAAATATTGGATCAAATGATGGAACCAGTGAGTTTTAACAACAATACTGTTATTCGTATGTCTATGTTAATTGCTTCGGCTAGACAAAAATTATTTACAATATATCAAAATGTATTTTATATCATTAATGCATCATGTAACCTGGTGCAAGGATGATAAAAACGATGGAGTCATCAATGCAGTATTACCTAGTGTTGGATGTGATCTAAGGATCGTCAGCCCACTATGGTATGATGTAGTATGATAAAATCACTAAATGACGGAATCCTCAACGAACTGTAAATACAGTGCGGTATCATGACGTCATAAAAAGATTTTTGAGATTTCTTTGAGATATGAGAATTCATATGTATGTATGCATATGTATATTTCGGTTGATGTTCGAATTGTTGTAGAGGTCTATGCTATTTGATTCAGCTAGACGAATATTGAAAGATGTTCATGAAATTCAAGTGTTTATTGAAAAGTTATGCCAAACCAAATTATTTTGATGCGAATTCAGATGTTGAAAAGCTGAGGTGAACAACCCTATAAGGGGACATGTTTTTGGGGACAATGGTTCCGAGCGTAACACATATAGTCGTTACAAAACACTACGCTGCGGCCCAACGTAGTGGTACAATAGGCTGGCCACCTAGTGTACGTAAGGAGGGTGTTTTCAGTCTTTGTGATTGATAAACACTCTTGTTTGCAGTGTGAAGGATTGAGTTGAAGCACTAGTAAACCGAGTATAGAGTTCACGGTCTTGTGACCCCTCAACATGATTTGAATCTTTTAAATTCTTGAGTTATTCATACTACTTCCTAATTATTGAGCAATTATGGAAGATTCTTGCTACTCTAAAAGGTGAATGTGGTAAGGATGATATTCCTTAGAAAGAAGTAAGTCGTAGAATGCAACACTGAATGATGAATATATTGAATAAGTGAGAAAAGAAGTGTTGATATGAGAAAGAGATGAGTTATCAAAGAATAATGTAAAATTTTTAATAGAAAAGTTAATAATTGTAGAAAGATCTTTGTGAAAAGAAAGTGATTATAGAACCCAATGATTGAATAAATTATTAACGTAAAATCTATTTTAATAGATTGAATGAATAAAGATTAATAGATAAAATTTCGAGGACGAAATTCTTAGAAGAAAGGGTCAATGTAATATTCCGAGTAAATTTTGAAAAAAGATTTGGTGAAAACCGAGTAAGGGAGGTTTCTTTGATTCCGAGGACGGAATCCTTATAAGGAGGGAAGGATGCGACAACCGAATTTTTATAAGTTATTAAAATAAGAATTTAATAATAAAAATTCTTATTATGAGGTGTATATATTTTGAATTATATGATTTGGTGTGAAGAAAATTATATATTCATATGTTGGAGAATGTGAGATTTAATAGGTAATTAAACTATTAAAGAAATTAAATAATATTAGTTAATTTAATTAAGTTAAAATTATGTTATGAGATAATATAATTTTAATTATTATGCCTTGTGGGCAATGGAAATTATTATGAGTAAAGTTTCATAAATAGTGTGAATAATTCACTTAATTAAAAATGTGAATTAATACAAGTATAATTGATTTAATAAAGTGAGAAGGTAATATATTGCATGAAAATGTAAATATTAGTATAATGCGAGTAAAATATTTATTAAGTACATTAAATATTTTAGTTGGAAACTTTATGGAATTAGATGAATATTTATGATATTAAATAAATATTTGATGAAAATTGGTATGAGATAGTTTATTTAAGTGTGATAAAATAGATGAGATTTATACGTATTTTATTACGTGAGTATAATTGTGATATTCTAATTTAATTAAATAATTAAATTAGAGGAGTGAGAATTTGTTAAATAATGTTATGATTATAATGGTTGAATAGAAATTATAATTTTACTAATAAGGTTAATTTTATTTCTTAAGGAATTAAAGGTACATAATCTAGTTTATATTTCTAGTTTATGCGTTTTTGAGTTTCTTTTAAAATTAGAGTTTTGGTTAATGAATTTGTGGGTTACGATGTTATATATGTTATTAGATATTTATAATTTGATAGTGGTCATCTAGAAACAAATTTTCAGAAATCAAATTCATGTATTTATACTAAAGAAGAGAAATTTGGGTTTTGATTGTAATGTGTATTTTGGTGTACTTTGGGACTAAAGTTGATGATGAATTCATGATGAAAACTTTAAATTGATGGATGACTGTTGTTCTCCTCTATAAAACGAAAATAACGCAACTTGAACGGATCGAATTGGTTAAGAAACGAATTCTTGATGAATGAATACACTCAGTATGTTGAAAATAGGAAAAATTAGTATAAACAAATTAGAATTAGTATAAACCAAGTCCCACATCAACTAAATTGAGAACTTTACCCTTTGCTAAACCTATAAATAGAAGGGCTTGATCCTTTGTTTCATTCACCAACAATAAGGCTTCCAATTTTGAGAAAGGCTTTGTTGTGGGAGGACTTTTTATAAAGATCTTCTCTTAGTTAAATTTTGATCGAGTACGTATTCAGTTTGTGGAATTCGTATTTTCGGGTATGTTTCTTATTTAATTTTTGGTAATGTTACTATTTTAAATATTGTATTTAGTTTGTTAGTTAAAGTTTGTATTTTGGAAGTTTAGTTAGTTTTGTTAGAAATCTAGTTAGTTTACTATGTTTATTTTTGCTTGTAATTGATTATGTAAATGAGTTATAATGATTGTAATTAGAGATACGAAACCTTAACATCATCCAAATGTAACCAAAACTCACAAAATAAAAGATTTACAAATAACCTTGTTGGGCAGTTTTTGGGACTGAGCTTGAGGACCCTTTGTGCTTTTGATTTATGTCTAAAAACTTAATTTGATGATTGTATGTTATATCCCTCTAAGTTCTGAAGATTTCCTAACTTGAATGAAGCAAAACGAAGTTAAAATGAATCCGTGGTGAAGATTTTAATAAACCATGTCTAGAAATGAAAATTTAATGAACAGTGACTATAGTGTCAAATTCTGGAATAGCTATGTTGCCTGAAAAATTCTGAGTTTCTGGGTAGTTGTAGTGCACTGAGTTAGGAAGCCATAGGCTTTGGAATGACCTCATTCCGACCTCGGATGAGGGAGTTACGGTGATTGGAAAAAAATGTGTCGAATTTGTCAAACTGAAAGGCAACAGCAGGATGTGCTATTCGGGACACTGTTTCGATCAGTTAATATTTCCACAAACTTCTGGGCTTTTGGTATGTTATAGTACACTGAATTAGATTTCCATAGACTCCGGAACGGACTAATTCCGACTTCGGAGCAAAGAGTTATGACCATTCAAAGTAGTCGCGTCAAAACTGTCTAACCAACTCGGGGCAGTCACCTTGAACGAATTTTTCGGAATTTTGTGTTTTGAATTTGGAAATGGTCAAAGAATGAAAGTTGTAGCCTCGGAAGTTAGCTTCGCGTGGGCTCAAGAATCGCTCAAAAATGTTTTGAAACGAATTAGTTATGACTGTTTTAGCGAGAGAGGGTAAAGCTGGGAAAAAAAATTGAAGACTGCTATGAACGTCAATTTTTGGGACGCTTTTTAGACTACTTAACAAACCCGAAATGAGAGGTTATTATTTCTTAAAAATAGTCTTGTATGCCATGAAAAACATACTAAAAAAAATGCCTTACGATTAGATATGTAAATTGCAAGCTATTAAACCGCGAAATGGGTGTCAAAGGTGAGGGGCTGCTGCCTTGTGAAATTATATTGAACCTAGTAATATAAAACGAAGGGGATATAAATGGTTTACGTTTTGATACGTAAAGTATTTACATACTAAATCCATGAGAGAACCTTTTGCGCGTAAAAAGGTTATAACGGACAAAAGTTTCTAAAGAAACATAAAATGGTTTTAAGACAAGAACAAAATATTATAGTTAAATAAAATTAGTTTACATTGAGTACGTGAATTTTGTATGTGAAACTAATATGTACATGTATGTATCCTCAATTTGTGTAGGATCATCACAGCGCAGATAAGTTATAAACATTAAACAACATCCAAGGCAAGTTTTTCAGTTCTATTATGTTTGTGGATTAAATGTGATTATGTGGTGAGTTACATACCATGCTTTATGAATTGTTAAAGTCAAAATATAACCAAGTTAATTGGGTTATGGAACTCAATTTATATGTGATATGTGATAGCACATGCATGTTGTATAATGTAACTCGATAAATTAGAAATGTAGAATGCATGAATTGTGTGCTATGTGAAACATGATAGACTGTTAAATTTGCTGGGCTGTCGAGCTCAACCTTGCAAATAACCACTTTTGTAGGTTCAAGATTCAAGGTAAAGTTATGTGTTACTTGTAAGACACGAATCAGATGTGATACTTGAAGATTTATATACTTTGGTTGTGTTATTATTTGAACCATGTTTAAGGTTTCGAATAATGTATTAATGTTGAATAGTAATATTGTTTTGCGAATGTAAACTATTGTAGTATTAAAATGATTCTGAGATATTTAGATGTAAAGGTTGAAGGTTTTGGGAACGAGGATAGTTTGTAATAGAAAATTTTAATTATTCCGTAAATTTCAATGGTTGTATTATCGTTTAATGATGTAAAATTAGAGGTTGAATGTATTATTAACGACCGAAGTCGAGAATTAAATTGTATGAATTTTGGGGTCGTTACATTGTGTGTGGTGTATTGGGTAGCATGTGATGATGTGTGAATAGTGTAAGTTGTTTGGTGTAAGGTGTAAGGTGAAATTCGGGGACCAAGTTCTTAAAAGAAGGGGTGAATGTGACAACTCGAGAATTTAGAAAATTTTAAAAAATTAAAAATTAAAATCTTAAATGATGGATTTAAGGTCAAATGATAGACCTAGACAGAAAATTAGAGTATGCGTTTGATATTTTAAGGATGGAATTTTGAAGATTTCAAAATTCTGTGAAGGATTTAGGTGAATTATTCACGATTAAGTGTATATGTGAATATGTTCTGTGTATATGGTAATGTATCTGTTCAGAATGTGGTTAAGGGTCAAGGGTTGACCAGATAAATTATATCAGTGTCAAACCCCAAGTATATATTAAGAACGACAACGTTCAGTTAGAAAACCCTAATGACTGATAAGAAATCCTAAAATCAGTTCAGAAACCCTAATTTCAGTTCCGAAAATCCGAAACCCTAATTCAGAAATTGGAAACCCTAATCTGAGAATTTAAAAGATAATTATAATGCTTAAGTGATATTAATTATAACATATATTAGGGTAAAGCTTAATTAATTAGCAAACCCTAATTGTTCCGTCAGAAACCCTAATGTAAAATTGTGGAATTAATTACTAAATTAGCAATTTAAATTGGGATAAATTAATCCTAATTAACAAGATTGATTTTTGAATGGGAAAGTTTAATTTAATTCGAGAATTTTAATTGTAATTTAGAAATATTAATTTTCTATTTTTGAAAACCCTAAGGGTTAATAACCGTGAATTTTAAGTCACTATATATGTATGTACATTATTGATATTTAAAACTTTGTGTTATACAGTGATTTAATATGTGACAACATATGTGAAGTGGTGCATGGATCAATAAACATATATACTATAGTTATGGATATATACATTTATAGATTTCATTAAAAAATGAAAGCTTCGTAACCTAATTATGCATTAGGTGAGACAATTAAATAACCTAAGGGTTATGGTAATAAGGAAAGGTTATTATTTAATATGTATACTAACTTAAGTGGATAATCTTGTTATTTCAAGTGACTAATAATTTTAAACCTATTTCTTGTAAACCTAATTAGGTTATGAGCTAAAGTCACATGAATAAGTAATTAAATTTCATTAGATTGAGAATGGAAACCCTAAATAAATAATTTGGGTAACATATATTAAAATTGTTAGACTATGTTTATTACATAGCCCAAAACAATTAAGGAAGAAGCGCTCAAAGGAAATAAAATACAAACCAATACTTAGCCCACTTGATTAAGGATATTTTAGACTTTTGATTAATCAAATTTGTGTTTTAAAATAAAAGCAAATTGGGAGATATAATGGGCAAGTGGGGACCGGCCAATTAGGCCTTTTTTATGGCAAGAAGATTATTCTAATTAATGTCCATTAGTAGAAATCTTACACACAAGTACATGTGTGTCAATCTCCCATTGGTTGCAAATCTATTAAGCATCCTTAATCATATGATTAGGCTAATTGAAGAGATAAGGTGTAGTCTTTTATCCACGGGACAATAAAAATATGAGGGATAATAGTTATATCACTCATTCATTTGCTAGACATTCATTTTCTCTAATTCTTCTTCTTTTATTTTTTCTCCCAAGCTAGTAGCATTCAAAAGAGAAAAGAAAGAGAGAGAGTTCGGTTTTTGTGAGAGTGAGTGAGGTGTGCTAGTTTATTTGATGCGTCCTAAGTTCATTACTTACTTTGGTAAATCAAGGAATGTTGCCACTAAATCAAGGTATAACCTAATCTTCATCTTCTTCTTCTACTTTGTATTATAGCTTGAGTTTTGTTGGGGTTATGAACTAATACTCAAGATACCCTAGTTCTATATATCATCATGTATGGAACTAAGTATCTTGAGTATTAGATCAAAGGTTTAGAGCAAGAAAATGAGCATATGTTCTCCAAGGGGTGAAACTCTTGTTTTTCTTCCACTAAATCTTGTATAACTCAATTTTTACAACCTAGATTTGTGATCCGTCGAAGGGGGATGCTAGATACATGAGTTATCTAGTAAACCCAAGTGGTAGAACACAAATCTAGCAAGTATTGAAGCCATCGGGACTGTTTTCCCCAAAATAGTCCACATAGTATATTGAAGCTTTGAAACCCTAAAATAGCTACTGTTCCCATTTTCTTGAGGCTGTTTCGGTCAGTTAGAAGTCTTTTAAAAATTTGGGAAAAATCACAGAGGTACCTTAAGAAGTTATCTACGTGTAGGAAAGAGAATGGACACGTTTCGATTTATAGGTTGTGCGTAATGGCTATTTCCGTAAAGGACTCCTAAATATTAACACTCGAATTTCTCACTGTGTATACACTGGAAAATTCTGAAAGTTTTACAGTAGGTTTATATATGTTATGAGAGTATACCCTAAAAATTTCAGATTTTTCTGAACAAAACTCGATTTGTGAAAAATGAAGTAAGATCCGAGTGTTTTGGGCACTTTAAAATTAGTAAATCATTTTCTAAAATTCTAGAAAACTTTGGGGATCATTGTTGGGTCATATACTGTCCAAATCCAGAAAATGAGAATTTTTGGAATCAGTTTGCTATTTTTCCTAAAAATGATTAAGTTATAAATAAAAGAAAATAATTAGTTAAATGATGTCTTAAATAAGAAAAATATGATTTTAATGCTTGAATACTCCTAATATATAATATTATGACTATTTTAGGGCATTTTGGTAATTTAAAATAAGAAATATTATTTATGACATTTTATGGATATTAAATAAGAGGTTTAATAAAGGGTGAACAATTAGAATAAATTGTTTATTAATCTAATAAATTATTAAAATCTTATTATGATATTAATAATATTAGAATATGATATTGTTAAGTAAATAAAAATATTAAGATTAAAATTTTATTAAAATATTATTAAATATTTAATAGTATTTGATTTAAATATTAATAAATGATTAAAGTATTGATAATATTAGATCAAAATATTAATCTTAGATTAAAATATTATTAAAAGATTAATAATATTAAATCAAGTATTATTGGATGATTAAAATATTATTAATATGATTAATAATATTAGTAAAGTATTGAAATATTATTAAGATTAGTAAGCGAATAAAAGTATTATTAGTGAACTAAAAATACTAAGAGGTGAATTAAATATTATGAAGATTAATAATATTAAGTGAATTAAAGGTAATTGTTATCTGAAAATTATTGCAAGTATATATATATATATATATATATATATATATATATATATATATATATATATATATATTGGCTGATAATAAATTATTTAAGATAATTGTTAAGTGTTCAGGCAGAATTTATTTAAACTTAGACTCGAGAAAAGTCCGACTAGATCGTCGGGATGTTAGAATTGTACTGAACTCAACTCGGACTGCAATAGTTTGACTTCAGGCTAGGTGTTATGTGTGGTATAGACTGATAGGGTTATGTATTATGTGTTTAGGTTATTTTTTAAATACTGTGATGATATTATTCTAACTTAGAAATACATATTATTAATAATAGGTCTTCAGACAAAGCTTATTAAATTGCATAGCAGTAATCAACGGTTCAGGTAAGTTTTACTTAACTCTACTAAGAGTTGTTTTATTCAGATATGCTTATGGTTAATCATTGCTGATTTCCATGTGGATATGTACTCTGTACATATTGCATGTATAAGTCAGGTATGAAAGGCTGATCACATTCTTTACTAGTTGGTCCAGATATATATGTTCATATTCAATACTTGTTCAGTCAAAAGTTTGTTCGTGATAGTTCTCAATTATATTGATGAATTATAGCCAGCCTATTATTCAGACTCTTTCAATCATGATATATCCTTAAATTATTTTTAAACTTGCTGGGCAACTTTCATGCTCACCCTTGCTATATAATGATAAACATTGCAGATAAGGCGAATGCGTTCGAATACAAGAAAAAAGGATAATGCCAAGTTTTCTTGGGAGAAAATGTGCAACTAGTTTGTAATAGTTTAGTTTGATAATAATGCTAGGTGTTAGATATTTTATGAATTGTGTATAAGTTAAGGTTCTCGATTTTGGTGAATAGTGTGTAAAGTGTATTGTATAAATAATTTATGTTTATATCTTCCGCAAATAGTTATAGAATGATTGTACCAGATCCGCGATGATTCATGACCTGGATTTGGGGCTCTCACATCTTACATCTTCTATTTAATAATACTTAACATCTTACTACTAGAGTCAGGTAACTCCATATTCATATCTTTTATAAGTCTTCAAGATTCCTCTTTGAACCTTCTCATATATATTTTAATCCCTTCTCAATACATTTCTTAAATTTATTTCTTATTGATCAAGTCTAATTGAGTTCATCCTTTACAATCTTCATCTTTCTTCTATAACGCCCCGAAATTCGGTCTATCTTCACACCCGGATTCCGTACGTCACGAGTACATCATTCATCCAACATACATCATTATATACTGAAATATAACAACATACATTCTCAATTCCCAGGTTCTCAAAACCCTGTAACCCTTCTCATTACAAATAATGATAATTACATTATTCCTTTCATCTTTCAAGAGTGACTTTTATCCGCCACCAAGGATACATACAGTTCATTAAACTAGTCTATATTTTAATTCATCTTTCTACATTACAAGTCTTCACTTGATCTTCACACACATTCACATACTGAATGGCACTTCGTCTGGATACCGCTTAGCTTGACCTTTACGGGATCCTTAAGTTCTTTCTAACATCATTCACTGAAAATGTTTTTTATTTAAAGCAAGTGTGAGCATTCAATTGCCCAGCAAGTCATCACAGTTTGAACAAACAAATTCAGAATTCAAACATTTCTTTAGAACTTCAATAACCGAACAAATGTTATGAAGCAGCTTGAATAATAGGAATAATCTCGATTCCTATCATCTTAAAACCATACTCACTTTCACTTTGAAATACTTTCATTCTTCTACCTTTTTCATACACATTCTGTCTGGCTAGAATCATCAGCACAGACTTAACAATAACGGTTCATGAATAAACCGAGCATACTTGTATTGAACAGTTCGATCACAAAACAGTTCATTTCATAGAAACACCAAAGTGCTCACATTGTGGCACAAGGCCTCATACATTCTACCACCTTATACAAATATCACACATTCGCACATAGACAGAACTTCTCAAGTTCAACATCTGAGAAGTTTAAGAAACTAGCATTCATTTAAAATATGAATGAAGTTAGGAAACTTGCCTTACGCAATCTACAGCTTACGCTGAACTGCTCATTCCAAATCCCTATATAACACATAAGGAAATAACACGTACATCAATTAGTCATATACTTAACTTACGCATTGGTTTACTTAACTTTACTTCTTAAGGTTCGCGTTCTTGCAATATAAGCTTACACGACTAACTTTCATTACCAGATTACGGCTTTATGACATACAGAGATGTCTTATTTATACATTTATCATCTTTGATGATTTACATTCTTATCTTCTTCTTATAACTCTCCTAGGACTTAGCACACATCGTGTCTTTGCTAGTAGTCCATATGACAACCATCAAAGGTTACGATTGTACCACAACTTAAATTCATCTAACTTATCTGAACTATTAAACTATAATGTTCGTTAAGTCAAATTCATATTCCTTACGAATTTCTGGCAACTAAATGTCATGCCTCAGGATTCATTCTTTATCGTCTAAGTCACACAATTTTTTTTGTACACTCGGAACGATCATTCAATGTCAATACTATGAGGTCATAGCGTTAACCATTTCATATGAATTTATTCATATCTTCAAATGGCCAGTTCCTTCCACTCAGAACGTTTATCCAAGTTATACTTATTAACTCAGCTTCTTAAGGTTATACGTTATTATCTTCAACTCAGTTTCTTCACCATTCATGGTTAATCAACATTCTTCATTACCTTTACGACTTTCTTGATACCATTCATATCTTACTTACTACTTTTATCAACGTCTAAGTCATACAACTAGGGTATACTTAGAACGTTCGTCCAACGCGAATAGAATTCATAAGGATCATTTACGTATTCAACGTTCACGTTGCTCGTCTCTTAATCTCTCATTCAACCTTTATTCAAGGTTTTAATCGTTTTCAATTGTTATCCATCATATGAACCCCATGTTCATTATTCTTTCTTAATGTCAAAGACATACTGTTCGTTGTATGCTAAGACCGATCGTTCTTCGGAACAACGTTGCGTTCACAGCGTCTATACGCTTTACGTTCATCTTACAATGCCATGTCATAACATTGGAATGTTATTCATTACCTTCATCACTCAACGTCTAAGGAATCACAATCATAGCAATCCCTCACGTTCGTTCATCGTGACTACGGTCCCCAGATATCAGTTCCGTAACCCGCATTTGCATTCTTTATCTTTTAATCTCGTTTAATATTTTCTGTCAACCTTTATTAAAGGTTTAAGACACTTGATTAAGTTTAAGAAACTTGATTAAGTGTTGCATTACGTGAACTATATGTTCATACTTCTTTCTTACACATCCCCCGAGAAATTGAGAAGTTAAAATCTCATTTCTGGGTATTGCCCTGCACTGGCGCTGCGGCGCCGAACCCTTTGTTATCTCTTACGCTGCGGTGCCACTCTCCAAAAGTTTATGGCCGAGCTCGCGCTGTGGCGCCACCTCTCTAGGCATGACTGGCGCTGCGGCGCCAAGTCCTTCTTCCTGAAAATTTTACTAAGTGTTAACTTCATTTTGAGACGCTTACTTTTCGATCTCATAACTTCTTCGTTATAACTCAGAACGAAGTCGTTCCAAAGCCATTCCCTTCCTTATCTTACGTACTTCTATTACCCACAGACAAAAATTCATTCTGAATTCGTTAACATGCTATTCAATTGGCTTAATCTTCACTCTTCGTTCATTTTAACGTTTTTAACGTTCTTCGTTCGTTCGTCCGTAATTCGATCATCCAAACTCAGAATTCGTTCGTTCTTGAGTCCACGACTCATGTTTTATACATTATCTTACATTCTTATAAAACCCTACACGTTCGGGTTCATTTACTAACTTTCTAATTCTCGTTCGCCTTTTACGAAAATTTCGCCATAACTTCGTTATAGCTCCGTTTTAATCCGTTCTTCATGAAAATTTCAGCCGTTCCTAACCAACAAATAAGCAACTAACTTATACGCGATGGTTTTAAACTTTTCCATCAACAATAATTACACTACGATGGTTTTAAATTTGTCCATCAACAACATTCATCGTGTTCTTCGCGTGTTCTTCGCGTTCTTCATTTTTAATCGATATTTTGGATTACGATTTCATTTTTTCTTGAAATTTGATGTTATAGAACATCATTCCTTACTAATTTAACCTACTTATTCATAAAATTCATTCGGATCGCTCCAAATCCTTACGAATCTTATATTTCCTTAAGAAATTTATAAACTAAATTTCTTATTTCTTATTTCTTATTTTCTCTTGATTTCAACCATATAAAATCATTCTCAATATCTTTTACTCCTTATTCTCATTAAGTTATGTTTTTGAACATAAAAACTTAAAGAAAAAAAATAGAAGAACTAGGGTTCGGATTACCGTTCTTCTTTATTTCTCTTCCGTTATATAAAGCCGGCGATTTGCGAGCTTTTCAATTTATCGATCACTTTTGATCCGAGCATTCATGCTCATTCTCTTCCTTCTCCTCTCCCAACCGAGCTCTCTCTCTCTCTCTCTCTCTCTCTCAAGTGTAGGATTTTCAAAATCCTAGAAAATGAAAATCTAGCTTTATATTTATAGAAAACAAAGGCTTAGGGCAATTTAGTCATTTCGCCGCCCACCTCCTTACTATTCACACCTCCTCCATCCCTTAGCCACCAAGTTTACTTGGCCACCACCCTTACTTGGTGCCCAAGTTGCCGGCCCACATGCCCATGGGTCATCCCATGGGATGCCCCAATTGTTTTAACCCATCCGTTTACCCATCGGTTCTATCCGCGGTTTCTTTTCTTGGTTTGGGCCTTAACCCTAATTCTTATTGGGCTTAACTTGGGCTTGATTTCACAAATCATTGGGCTTGACATAATCCAAGTCCAATTGGATTCTACAAAGTCCATGAACTCAAAGTCCATTAAGACTAATCGTATTCTACGCATTCCATTCTCGTATTCTCGTATTCTCTTCGTATATCACTCGTACGATATTCGTATTATACGTCGTACTAATCTTCGTACTATACTCGTATAATAACTAGTATTATACTCGTATCTCTCACGCATAATAACCCTAGTTATTACATGTACTCATTAAAATTCTCGTAAATTACTTTCACTAACCCATAGGTTTTACGTCCGCAGGCGAAAACTTCGTTTTTGCCATAACTGAAATATTATTGAATATTTCATCACGTCTCAACATTTTACGTAATCGTTAACTTCTCGAAATTTCAAAATAAAACTCCGAACAGAAACTGATGAATAGTTCCTATTTCGTCTTTTTCCCCGAAAAATATTTTGTTCCCGGAAAACTTTTATTTTCGTCTTGAAAATTCTTACTCGTTCAATCTAGCTCGTAGCCAAAATCCTCCCGACTTATAATCATTATAGGTTATAGAACGATTAATAAACACATAGCACAGAATAGTATTAATAAAAATTCATTTTATTAATAACTAATTCTTTAAATCTTATTTTCTGGACAATCTGGATTTTTGGGTTATCACATCCTTCCCCCCTTATAAAAATTCCGTGGAGATAGAGTTAAAGACTCCAGGGACCCATGTGATGATGGCGAATATAAGAGTAGAACCGACTTTAATCGATAAAGTTAAAGCTGCTCAAGCTACAGACCTGGAGCTGATGCGTATGAGGAAGAAAGTGCAAGAAGGTGCTATGCCGGAAGCAAGAATCGATGAAGAAGGAATACTTCGAGTCAACTCCAGACTTTGTGTTCCTAACAACCCTGATTTAAAGTATGAAATCATGATGGAGGCGCACAACACACCGTTTGCAATCCATCCTGGGAGTACCAAAATGTATCATGATCTTCGTCATACATTTTGGTGGAGCAATATGAAGCGAGAGATAGCGCTGTTTATCTCAAGGTGTCTAACTTGTCAACGAGTCAAAGCGGAGCATCAAGTACCAAAAGTTCCATTGCAACCACTTGAAATTCCAGAATAGAAGTGGGAGCACATTACCATGGATTTCATTACCGGTCTTCCTAAGGTTTCTCAAGGTATTGATGCGATTTGGGTCATTGTTGATAGATTGACCAAGTCTGCTCATTTCTTACCGATACGAGAAACTTATACACTTAAACGTCTTGCTCGTATGTACATAAACGAGATTGTAAGACTGCATGGTATGCCAGTATCCATAGTTTCTGACCGAGACCCAAGATTCACTTCACGATTTTGGGTTAGTTTACAAAAAGCTATGGGCACGGATTTACGATTTAGTTCGGCATATCATCCTCAGACGGACGGACAATCAGAGAGAACTATTCAAACTCTAGAAGATTTATTAAGACTCTGTGTCCTTGACTTCAAGGGAAGTTGGGACAAGTTCTTACCATTGATGGAGTTTTCCTACAACAACAGTTATCAAGCAAGTATTGGCATGGCTCTATTCGAAGCATTGTATGGAAGAAAATGTCGTTCTCCAGTATGCTGGGATGAGGTTGGTGAAGCAACATTGTTAGGACCGGAGTTGGTACGTATGACTACAGAAAAAATTCAAACGATCCTACAACGTATAAAAATCTCACAATATCGACAAAAGAGTTATACTGAACTTCATCGAAAGGACGTGGAATTTGATATAGGAGATTATGTGTTCTTACGTGTTGCTCCATGGAAAGGAGTTACGAGATTTGGAAAGAGAGGAAAGCTTAATCCTCGATTCATCGGTTCATTTTTAATCCTCGATCGAGTAGGAACTGTGGCTTATAGACTCGCTTTACCACCAAGTATGTCTCGTGTTCATAACATTTTTCATATATCCATGTTACGTAAATATGTGGAAGACCCGAACCACATTATTAAGTTAGAACCGGACGAAATAGCGGAGGATTTGACGTATGAAGAAGTTCATGTTCAAATCTTGGATAAGAAGGAACATATTCTACACTCTAAGGTTATACCTCAAGTCAAAGTTTTGTGGAGAAATCACGATGTTGAGGAAATGACTTGGGAGATAGAATCTGAAATGAAGTCAAGGTATCCTTACCTCTTCGACATACCAAGTACGTACCCTAATTTCGAGGGCGAAATTTCATAAGAAGGGGAGGTTGTAAGACCCCAACTTTTATAAATAAAGATGAATTTTCTATAAATATCATTTTTGAATATTATGGAGTTAATTTGATATAATGTTATAGTTGTGGGTAATATTTATAAATTTTGTAAAGTACGCAAGTTGTTATATAATATTCGATTGGTCGGGAAATATTCGTTTTAACAGGGAATATTCGTACAACGGCACAATCATTAGTGGACCCCACAATGGAATTATTGTCGAATTGAGAAAACGACAAAAATATTTTATTAAAAATAACGGCGAAAGTTTTACCATTGATACTGTTGAACTACTCGGTAGTAAAAGTACAGTAACACGTGTGGTTGCATAGTAGCACACGGTATTAATTATTAATGCTTATGTGAGAAGTCACTCAGTTTGATTCAATTATTGTCAGTTAATAATATGAATTATTTAGCGATAATGAAGTTTTATTTTATTCGTATTATTAACGTAATAAAACAGAAACATCTTTTTATATAAAACAGAATACTTTATTAAAGTTATTCTATAAATAGAATATATTTTATTTTATTTAAAAGATTTTACTTTAAATATGGACCGTCAGATTAAAGTAATCAATCTGGACCGTTCATGGATTAGTTACTATGCATTCCATTTTTCTATAAATAGCAGCTCATTCCTTCATTATTTCTTACGAATTCACTGAACTCTAGAGAGAGAAACTATAGAGAGAAACTATAGAGAGACAGAAGAAAAATATTCTACTACTTAACTACTTCCTTATTTCAGTTCTTCTTTAAAATGGTAAGGGGTGTTATTCTTTCTTATTTATGAAGAGAACTTTTGTTATTCCATTTCATATTATTCTGTTGGAATAACCTGTATATGCGGTCTACCCTATGCTTGGTGACATTCTTCTATTATTCTGTTGGAACATCCTGTCTGTGTGTTTTATACCGGACCTGGTTCCATTTTTATTATTATTCTGTTGGAACATCCTGTCTGTGTGTTTTACACCGGACCTGGTTCCATCTTGTTATTATTCTGTTGGAACATCATGTATGTGCGTTTACGCCGGACCTGGTTCCATTATTTATTATTCTGTCGAAATATCATGTCTGTGCGTTTACGCCGGACCTGGTTCCATTATTTATTATTCTGTTAGAATAACTTGTCTGTGCGGTCTATCGCATGTCGGGTGATTTCTTTTGTTATTCCATTCTTTATTATACTCAGTTGGTTAAGTTTTAATTTCTATACTCCATGAAATTAGTGGAATATCCTTGATAATTGCGTTTCATCCAGTATCTTTTCATGAAAATCTTATTCTAAGCATTCTTGAATTTTACTCCACAAAGCAGTATCATGTTGACAATTTAGACGTTGTTAATTCTTGGATAAATTAATTCTTAAACTTTTTTTATTGAATTCTTATATCATTGTCGTCATCCTCATGTTTATAAAATGTTGAAAGTCACCTGTGGCCTGTAGTGCATAGATGGACTTGGTATGATTATGACCAGGGATTATTCGGTATAATCATGACCGTAATGTTACAAATGATGTGGTAAAAGTCCTCATTGGCCCGTAGTGCATTGATGGACAGTTGTTGGCATGATCATTACCATTAATAAATACACAAATATTCTTGGCCCGTAGTGCGTGGATAATTGTGGTCGTGATACTAAAGAATATCCTTGGCCGTAGTGCAGGGGTGATTCAATGATGTGGATTATTTTGTTAAGCTGAGTCCTAGCGATAACAGTGTTGAAAAACCTTTTAAATCATAGAAGATAGTAGATTTTATTCTCTACTTGATTCTTTTAATGGATTGCTTGTTCCGCTGCAGTTAAACTTGATGTTCGTTATATTTTATCAGTTTAACACTGTTGAAGGCTAATGATAATTTATTCTGTATTATCTTAGTCATAATATTTCTTACTGGGCTAGTTGAGCTCACCCTTTCTTTCACTGTTCTCTTCAGGAAATGAGAATATAGCTGGGACGAGACGGGAAACGGAGTGATGGACCAGATGATAGTATTAGTAGTCCTCACTATTCTGTTAAATAGTGTGACAATAATTGTAATGAGGACTCCTTTTGAGTTTGAATAGTCTCTAGCAGACAATAATTGCATTCAAACTCACAGTTATATTTTGTCGTATTGTACACGACAGTTATATTAGTAAGTTGTATTTGTATTCTGTACCATGTATCTGACGACCCAAGTTGGGTGATGTATACCTAATTTTGGGGTCGTCACATTCAAGGTCGATACAAAATTCAATTTCACGCTCTTGGGTTAGGCCAGGAAGTTCTTCAGGGAATACGTTAGGAAATTTATTAACAATTGAAATATTATTCAAATCAGACGTATTTTTGTTTAAATCTGTGACATGAGCTGAGAAAGCTTGACATCTGTTTTTTAATAAACGAATAGCTTTATGACTTGAGATGACAATGATTGATTTTAATGGTTTGGTTGCTTGAATTCGTATAATAGGTTGGTTAGGAATATGAAAGCTAACAACCTTACGAAAATAATCAATTTTTGCATGATGAGTAGTTAACCAATCAATCCGTAGAATCACATCAAATGCAAGTATTTTTAATAAAATAAGATCGACGGGTAATGTGAGGGTACCGATTTGAACCAAACAAGACTTATAAACAGTGGATGTAATGAAGGTTTATCCCAACAGAGTTTCCATAGATAAGTCAAAGTCTAATTTCTCTGGAGTCAAATTTAATCGTTGAGCGCAAGTAGGAGAAATAAAAGAATGGGTAGAACCGGTATCAAATAAGGTATTGACTTCGCTAGAGTTTATGATAAGCTTACCCGTGATGACCTCGTTTGGGTTCCTTGCTATCTAGGAGGTCACAACAAACGCTCTCCCTTTTACTACCGGCTTTGACTTTTTTGAGACGGCCTTTGGTGCCTCCATCCTAACTGAACTTATCTTCGGTGAATGACAAAAGCGGGCTAGGTGACCTTCTCTTCCACAATTATAACATGCTTTGGACGGCATCGCGCAGTTTGGACTGATGTGTGCCTCCCCTCCACAGTTGAAGCACATGATAGGTGGTCGTTCTCCTTCCTTAACGACGGATGTTGATGCTGACATCTTTTCATCATTGTTGAATCTCCTCTTCTTGAAATGTCCACTCTTATTGTTTTGGCCATGATTACCACCGAAGTGGTTACCATTTTTGGCATGTTGATTCCCTCCACACTTGTTGTCACCACTTCGATGACTGCTCTCACTAGTATTATCATTTTACCGACTGCTCTCTTTTGGTTGCGTTGACTCGTTATCGCGCTCCAATAACTGAGCCCTATTTACAACATCTGAATACCAACACAGTTTATGACAAATAAGATATTGACGTATCTCCGGTTTTAAACCTCTTAAAAACACCTGTGTCATGCTATCCTCATTATCAACCAAGTGGGACGCAAACTGGGACAACTTGGCAAACTTAGCTTCGTACTGCAACACGGTCATATTATTCTGCTCCAACTTGATGAACTATACCTCCTTCATGTGACGAATACTTTCGGGAAAGTACTTGTCATTGAACAGTTCTTGGAACTTCTCCCAAGACATCATCAGTGCGGTAGGTTGAGTACGCTTTACCAATTCCCACCAGTAATATTCCTCTCCTCGCAACATAAAGGTGGCGAAGGGAACCTTTTGCTCCTCGGCGCATCCCAAGACATCAAATATATTGGTGATCTACTTTATCCATGTTTCCGTCTTAAGTGGTTTTGGCTCTCCAATAAACTCCGGTGGTCCCATCTCTTTGAATTGTTTAGCAGTGACCGTCCGAGAGTTTTTAGTGTTTCCACCTACATTTTGGACAGGAGCCGCTCTCGCCTGATGTTGCATGAATTGCATAAAGCCTCTGAACATTCCATCGTTCATCATTTGGTCAGTGTTGTTGTTTGCATGAGGATTGTCGCCTTCCTGATGCATGTTATCCTGATTATTGATATGTGGAGACTCAACAGTCTCTAGTGCTCCATTGCTATTCTCAACATTCACGGATGTCATTTTCAGATACTGCCATAAAACAAATGTTAATTGACATGTAACATATTATCCCAATACTCTGACCGACCAATTAAATACCAAATAAACTTAGGTAGGTCATACTAGCGAAGAATTTCCCGTCTCTCCCCTCCTAGTTCTAGTCTTACATCTTAGCCATGGATCATATCCCTAAGCTCTGATACCAACTGTGACGCCCCTAAAATAGGTATACATCACCTATTCTGAGTCGCCAAATACATGGTATAGAATACAAATACAATCTTAAATATACAACATGAGCAGTGAGTTTTAATACAAACATTGTCTTCTAGACAGTATTTAAACTCAAAATAAGTCCTCAATACATTTATTAACACACTATTTTATAGAATAGTGAGGACAACTAATGCTATCCTCTAGACCGTCACTCCGTTCCCCAACAAGTCCCTGCTACGTTCTCATTTCCTGAAGAGAACAATGAAAGAAAAAGGGTGAGCTCGACTAGCCCAGTAAGAAATATTATGACTAAGATAATGCAGAATAAATTATCCTTAGCCTTCAATAGTGTTAAACTGATACAATATAACAAACATCAAGTTTAACTACAGCAGAACAAGCAATCCATTAAAAGAGTCAAGTAGAGAATAAAATCTACTATCTTTTATGATTTAAAAGGTTTTTCGTCACTTTTATTGCCGGGACTCAGCATAATAAATAATCCACATCATCGAATCACCCTTGCAGTACGGCCACGGATATTCTCTAGTATCACGACCACAAAGTATCCATCCATTACGGGCCAAGGATATTCGTGTATTCATTAATGGTCATGATCATGCCAACAACTGTCCATCAATGCACTACGGGCCAATGAGGACTTTTACCACATTATTTGTAATATTACGGTCATGATTATACCGAATAATCTCTAGTCATAATCATACCAAGTCCATCTATGCACTACAGGCCATAGATGACTTTCAACATAATATAAACATGAGAATGATGACAATGATATAAGAATTCAATAAAACAAGTTCAAGAATTAATTTATCTAGGAACTAATAACGTGCAAATTGTCAACATGATACTGCTTTGTAGAGTAAAATTCAAGAATGCTCAGAAGAATATTTTTATGAAAAGATACTGGATGAAGCGCAAATATCAAATATATTCCACTAATTTCATGGAGTATAGAAGTTAAAACTTTAACCGACTGAGTATAATAAAGAATGGAATAAAAAAAGAAATCACCAGGCATGCGATAGACCGCACATACAGGTAATTCCAACAGAATAATAAATAATAGAACCAGGTCATGCGTAAACGCACAGACAGGATATTCCAACAGAATAATAAACAACAGAACTAGGTCATGCGTAAACGCACATATAGGATGTTCTAACAGAATAATAAATAACGGAACCAGGTCATGTGTAACGCACAGACAGGATGTTCCAACAGAATAATAAAGAAATGGAATAACATAAGTTCTCTTCATGAGTAAGAAAGAAAGAATACCCCTTACGAGTAAAACAAATAATATCCCTTATCTTTGAAAGAAGAGTACTGGATATAGGAGTAGTGAAGTAGCAGAATACTTTTCTTCTTTCTCTCTATAGTTTCTCTCTCTAGAGTTTCAGTGAATTCGTAAGAAATAATGAAGGAATGAGCTTTTATTTATAGAAGAATGGACTGAATAGTAACTAAATCATGAACGGTCCAGATTGATTTACTTTTAAACGTACGGTCCATATTGATTTAATAAAATATTCTAATAAAACAAAATCTTTTAAATAAAATATAATATATTCTATTTATATTATATATTATATATTTATAAACTCAGGGGACATTACCCCCATTATACTACCTGCCAATTCCCGTGAATTCCTTTCAAATTAACACATGCATATATATATATATATATATATATATATATATATATATATATATATATATATATATATATATGATAGTGGATTTTGGTGGAGATAGGATGGAGTACTATAGGTATTAATTATATATATGTATATGCAATGTTTGAAATTTGGCAGGGAGGGGTACAATTATTATTATTATTATTATTATATATATATATATATATATATATATATATATATATATATATATATATATAACAAAACCGAGATAACTTTCCACCGACAGTTTTGAAAAATGGGTAAGTGGGAGTTTAAATAACAAGCCAAACTTACAACAAATACTTCATAAAAATCTCTTCAATATTTTTAACACACTTATCATCATTATTATAATTCACAATATTAATCGACCAGGTCGTTTCCAGGAAAAAGTGGGCTTTCTAATAAGGATTTCTCCCTATTGACGCGCAATTAGGTGACCAAACCTCTCCTTGACAGAACTTCTAGACATCGTTAATATTGCAAATAATAATATTAATAACTTTGTTGTCTCAATTATTGATTTAATAATATATAAAAAATTGACAATAATTGAATCAAATAACGTGAGATAATATGCAGCGATTACTATAACAATAATTGAACAAAATTGAGTAACTTCTCACGTAAGCATCAATAATCAATACCGTGTACTACTATGCAACCACGCGTATTACTATACTTTTAACACCGGGTGTTTCAACAATTAACGGTAAAACTTCCGCCGTTATTTTCATAAAGTATTTTTTGTCGTTTTCTCAATCCGACAATAATTCCGTTGTGGGATCCACCAATGATTGTGTCGTTGTACGAATATTCTCTGTTAAAACGAATATTCCCCGACCAATCGAATATTATATAATAACTTGTGTTCTTTGCAAAATTTATAAATATTACCCACAACTATAACATTATATCAAATCCATTCCATAATATTCAAAAATGATTTTTATAGAAAATTCATCTTTATTCATAAAAGTTAGGGTTTTACAGCTAGTACTGTAACGACCCCAAAATTCATACAATAATATTCTCCTTCTCGGTCGTTAATAATACAACTTTAATCTATCTTTACATCAATATTCGATATTCAAATTTACTAAAAATGCGGAATAATTAAAACTTTTATACATCTCCTTCTGTCTTGCCCTAAATCGTAACCTTTACATTACATCTCTTCGATTCAAATCAAATATCACGAATCATTACAACAAAATGACTATACAAAGTCTTACATCATAACTAAATATCCATATACATTGGATAGCTCAACTTATAATTTAACAACATGTTACATTCAAAATAGAAAACACATTTCTCATAGAACATAACTAATCTTCGTGAATATAGATCTCTATAATTCACTTAGCACATATCTTTACCTTAAAATTAATACCTGCAAAAGTGGTTATTTGCAAGAGTGAGCTCGATAGCCCAGCAAAATCTAACAGTTTTCATGCATCACATATCACATAATAACATGTTCGATATACATCTCATAAAAATTAAAGTAACATGACATACATGCTTTTAATTCACATAGCAAATACAAAGATTGAGTTCCTTACTCAATCATCATTATTTAATCAAAACAATGCAGTCATATATTGACTTAAACATTTCATGATTTCAACATGCATAACATATCATGCAATTTAAACAGTTCATTAAGTCCACATAGAAAATAGGAACCGAAAGACTTGCCTTGGTCGTCGTTTACCAATAATAGATTAACAGCTTACAGTTATCTGCACTTCACGTGCCCTACACAATTATATAATCATACACATCAACTATTAGTCACATAACAACACATAGTAATTGTAATGTAAACTCTACTCCACATCTCATAATCTTTCCTATCATCACACAATGTTCAATTAGATTGTGTTAACTTTTCGATTTATGACTCACTATATTTCTTCTTAGTCAAACTCGAATTTCGTTCAAGTGCTTAAGTCTTGCTAGGACTACTTATTGGTTTTATATTAAATCCATTTCATATCCTATAATATATGTCATCATGACATAATTAGCCATTAACACATTACAAACATAACTAAGTGCGTTCATCATTTAGGTTTGATTATTTAATCACATAATCAATTATAACACAAGTTAATATGTAATAACATTATTATTAATAGTGTAGAACTACTAAAATCAATATTTTTCAGTCCTACTATCATTACATAAAGTGTTCTTAAAATTTCGTGTACAAAAAGTACACTGTCAGAATTTTCTGACAACTCGAGCTGCGGCGCCACAGTTACACTGTGGGCCGGCGTTGCGGCGTGGCCATGGCGCTGCGGTGCGGGGATCAAAGCTACCAGGCCGCGCTGCGGCGTGAGTATGGCGCTGCGGCGCCACAAAGGTATTACAACTTCGCGCCGCGGTGCCGAGTTACAGACCTCGGCAGATAGCCTCGGCAACAACATAGAAAAAGCCAATTTTGGCCTACAAGCTCGTTTCTAACAGACTAATTATCCTGTAAATTACATATAGACTTCATATAAACATATTTCAAAAACTCTAAACATGATTCTACCCATACAACAACATAAACAACCAAATTAACACACCCAAATTCACTATTTTTGGGAAAAACTCATGTTTTTATATTTCTATGAAAAATCAACACTATAACTTTTGTTTTTCAACCAAAATCACTAATTCAAAGTATTTTTATCAACAATTATACATGCTCTATCAAATTAAATGGTCAATTTATCAACTAAACAACTAATTAACCCTCAATTTCTATTTTAACTAAACAATATATAATCACCAAAAACTCTCTGTAAAAAAAATTTTCTTCACAAACTTCATACATAACCACAATTCTTTGATTATAACTCATGAAAATAGTTTTAACATTACAAGTAAGCCATATTAAGCCTCATACCAACAATACTTCATACTTACACAAGGATTTTATGGAGAATTTGGGAAGATAAAAACTAACTCTTAAAACTAAAAGTATAGGAGAAATACCTTGAAGAAGAAGATGATACTATCTCTTTGATTGCCAAGCTTTTCTCCTTTTCACTCCCAATTTCTCTAGGATTCTCTCACTTTTTCTTCTTCTCTTCTTCTTCTTCTTCCTCTGAGTTTTTCCTTCTTCTCTCTAACCTCTCTCCTCTAACTCTAGAGCGTACTAACAATCTAACGTAACTAGATATTATATATATTAATTATATAATATAAATATAAAATACATAACTGACATCAGTTAAAAGTTTTTGAAAACATAAGCCATAAGGCTTGTTTGGTTACTATAAAAAAAATAACCCATTAACCTTACACCTTGTTTGGATAAATTAAGGACTTAATAGGCATTAGGCCTTGTTTGGCCAAAACGGAATTAAAACTCCTTTAAGTTATTTTAATAACTCTTTTATAGCAAGGTTATTTGTCATCTTAATAAATCAATTAAAACATTAATCTATTAAATTACTTTAGCACATAATTTAATATCACATAACTATAATTTCTTTTAAAAATTATAATTTTATTTAACCAACTAATATTTTAAATTGCCCTTTCCCATTTAAAATATTATAATCTATTTAAATCACTATAAGCTTTTTTGCTTACTTATTAAATTAAATTATTATATAATCTCATAATAATTAATTTACTTAGCTCCTTAATTATTTATTCAATAATTAATTAACTAACCCACGTCAACTTAAATTACCACATAATTCAATAAATATTTAATATTGCCAATAAATATTTAATATTTATTATTTAATTATTTATTCAACAAATAATCAAATAATTAACTAAATCATATCAACTCAATTTAAACAATTATTTATTTAATAATAACATATCCATTAAATATTTATATATATCAATAAATATTTAATATTACACTTTAAAATTTATGGAATGTTACAAGTACAAATGTGAAGCTTTGGTGGGATGAGGAGGAGGAGATAGAAGAAGAGCCCATTATGCTTGTAAAGCCTCAAAGCCCTAATCGAATCATAGGCTCAACGGACAGAAAAGCACCTAGTTATTCAACATTCTCAATTGGGAACTTATTTAAACAAAGCATGCTAGGTGACTTTAATTCGATAGCCATCACAAATGGGAACCTACCAAAAGTTACATTATTTTCGATGGATAGATGGTTCCTCAATTATCGAAGAGGAATTGGATAGTGCTGACCAGACAAAGTCAGGCTGAAAGACTGTAATTCAATCACTAACTGGGAGGCAACCAATTTTTTTTTATATTTATATGCTTTACTAGTTTATTTAGTAGATAAAAATTAATTTGCTTATTAAGTTCTCTTATAAATCCAAAATGTTATTCTAATCCATGTTGTTTCTCTTCATTGTAGGTATTGGTGGCTCGATAAATAAGTAAAAGATTATGGAAAGGGAAGCCACCAACCTAAACCCATGCCACAATATCCACTTTTAGATCCCGATGTGGAGGAGTTTTTAGTCTTTGTTCCACAACCACCACCACCACAAGCTTAACAAATCAGGGAAGTCCTTAACTCTTCAATTATTTTTATTTAAACAATGAGGACATTGTTCACTTTGAGTTTGGGGGTGGATCATATTGTATTACATAATTGTTTAGTTCACATACATTGTATTGGCTAGTATGTTTATTTTTGCATATTTTAGGCATATTTCACATAAAAAAATTAAGAAAAAAATATTTTTTCTTTTGTATCGAGTGTTTGCATATAGAATGTTTGCATGAATCTAGGTAATGGATTGGTTTGAATTTAGTTCGGCCTATGATAAGATTGGTTTTGTTTGTTAACTTAAATAGTGTTGATAATTGATGATGAATTCTAATTTTAATCATGATGATAATTTGACCCTGTCTGAAACTTATGTAACCGGTTAGCACTTAAAGTTTAACTATTTTAATCCACTTAGTTCAAGCATTCTATAATTTATTTCTGAGGGAAAGTCTTAGTTAAATTTTAAGGAAATTAGTGAACTGGCGGTAAAGGTTGGAATGACGTAAAAGCTTGATTATGGGAGAATTTATAGGGTATATATATACAAAATGAAAAAAAAAAGAAATGATGAAAAGAAAAAAGAAATAGAAATTCCTGAAAAAGAAAAAAAGTACGAATAAACACCGTGGCTAGTCTAGTTTTGTGGCCTTCGTTACTTGAGTAAGTAAGCCCGAGGGGATTGTCTTTACACCTAGTGCCCTAAGGTCTTAATAGTCTGTGAGTCGTTGGTCGAAAGCTCGTTAAGGTAGCATTGAAAAGCCTAATAGAATAAGACATTGCACAGCCATAAGAAAAATAAAAAAATGAATAAAACACGAGAAAGAGCAAAAATGCCCTCGTGACTTAATAAAAGTAGAAATAAATCTTGTATTTACCCTTAGACTTGGTAATTGCTTAGTTTTAACTGGAGTTCTCATGTTCACAAAAGTAATTGAATTGGAACTAAAATTTTCCTTCTAAGAAGTTTGTTATGTGATTTTCTTAAACTGTGGTTGGTTAGAATGGTTAACAAGCATACACACACAACATGGGTGGTGACATGCAGGTTTGGATTTACTAACTTGTTAGAGTTATGAACTTTGACTTGATTGTATATATTGTTTGAGTATCATTTATATCTTTGAGGCTTGTTGCTATATATCATACTGATTTATTACTGCGTTCATAGGTATATTACGAAGTAGACGATGTATATGCATTCAGGCAGTTGAGTTAGGTTGTTTATTTTTAGTTCTTTTGTGTTATTGCTTGAGGACAAGCAAAGGTTTAAGTTTGGGGGTATTTGATAAGTGAGTTTTATACCCACTAATTAAGTGCATTTGAGCTTAATCTTTTGGAAGTTTTTAAGTGTTTGTGTCTATTCATGCACGTTTTATGTTGTTTTGTAGGAATTGGGACAAAAGTTGCTTGTATCGACGTTTGGATTTGCTAGATTCGCATTTTCGGCTTGCCATTTACATAACAGCCACTTCAGAGCCAATTTCAACATTGTTCCAACCCTTATTTCCAAAAACATAAAGAATGAAAGTTGTAGATCTACGTCTCCTCTTTTCGAAACAATTTGAATCATCAAAATCAAAGTTTAGACGAAGAAGTTATAACCATTTTCCCAAAGGACGTCAGAGTAGAAAACTTCCAAAAAAGGATGTCCGCCGAGGCGAACATTTTACATACAAAACTCCGTCGGGGCAGGGGTAAAAGCCCAAAAACAGAAGCCTAGCCCGCCGGGGCGGGCCTAGCCAATAGAAAAACTCCGTCGGGCCGGGGGTACGCGCAGAAAATGTAGTTTTTTTCTTCAGAATTTGAGTTCAAGAATGATTGGTTCGAGCAGATTGATTCAAGGACTTTCAGGAGGACTTAAAGACATATAAAGAAGCATATAAAAGGAGGATAATTTCGTTATATTAGAGTACATTAGGGCAAAATCCTAGTTCTTATTAGTTTTGGGAATTGATGCAACTTGGAGACCGTTGAAGATCAAGAGTAGGAGCTTGAGGAAGATCGAGATTTGCTGAGAACATATTTATTCTTCACTCTACTCTTATTTTTGTCTTTCAATGTTTATTCAATTGTAGATTCTTAATTTTAAGTCATTAATCATGAACTAAATCTTTTGTTTAAGATTACAATGGAGCTTATTGCATAGTTTATTTTTAGTATGCTTCTCTATTGATTATTGTGATTATTCTTGGATTGTCTATTATGGTTTATGTTTATTGCTTAATTGCCTAGCTAAAAATTACTGTGATAATCTATATGAACTCGAGAGATGAAGTATAGATTTAGATCTGATCATAATAATATGTGATTGTGTTTTCTGCATGGAGTTGGAATATATAATTTATGTTTAGGATAGAGATATACATATACATCGTATGTAATCTGATAGAGAACTTGTGCTTGAAATCCTCTTTAATTATAATTCACATAGAGATATAGTGAATTAGTTAATTAAGATATTATTCTTAATTCTATCATCTGTGGATTTAAGTTGATTTGAGTATGATGCATTGAGAGATGTTAATATTTACTTATGTGTTCTTGATTAACAATTTAGAATAGTGAGTATAATTGATATGAAGTGTATTAAGTTAAGTGAAGCAATTAGTGAAGTTGTGATCTTAAATCTCCATAATCTGATTTTTAATTAGTGGTAATTAGAATTAGTGTAATTAAATAATTTAATTCATAATCTTAAATTGATTATTTAAATAAAATTAGTTTGATTAAGAGTTAGTATTTGGTAATTAATATTAATAATTCCTCGTGGGAACAACACTCTACTTACACTTTATTACTTATTGACCAAGTATACTTGTGTGTTATGCGTAACTAGATTTTACCCAACAATACTATTCAAAACAAAGTATCTTACTGGTGCTGGTCCACGAATGGCGCAGCTGCGTCCAGTTTATACTATGGTGCAGCGCAGCTGCGCCGGTCCCCAGAACGAGAATCTAGTTTTTGTTGGGCTGTGTTGTTTCTAACTTTATATTAACACCTAAACATGCATGAAAAGAAGTATAACATGTTGTATAAAGATTCCTTAGGAGATATGAATTGTTCAACATGATCTAGTAGGAGACTTATAACAAAAACTTAATGTTTCGAAAATGAACTTTAATGAAACTCATGTTCTGCAAATTCTGAGATTGATAGTATATACACATGACTGATTTCTAAATATAATGAACATGAGCTATGATTTATAGTTCCTTTGTTTATGACCAACTTATTAGGCTTTGAGCTAGAGAACTTTTCAAAGAAAAGCTAATCATATTTAAGCCAATATCCATGAATACTACATGGTGTATGTTCTGATCTTGCGAAGATGCTAACATGACTTAACTACACATGAAAAGAGCTTTAAAGATGATTCGTATGTGTCGAATTGCATTATTCAAGTTAAAAATAATTTCAAAAGCGAACTCAGATATTTCTCAAATCAAACTAAGTTGCATTAGTGTGAGTAGTTAAGTTTTGAAGATTTAAGATTGCATGTTTAAGTTCATTAAGTCTCTAAACATGATTCTTATGTGTTAGATGTAATGAAAGTTAACCAAGCATGAGTTTAACATGTTTTAAAGTAATAAACAATGCTAGTTATGAATAAATGATGTAAACATTTATGAGAATGCTTAGTATAGATTATGTGATTTCTTTATGTGGACATATGACTAAATAGTACGTATAGTGATTACATGACCCTATTTGGCCTTAATTCCATGGAAATCCTAAACTAATACCATGACATGTAAAAGTGAACTTAAGATGATCATATGCTTATGTAAATTCCTCTAGCATGTATGCATGTTAAGTGTAATTGTCTAGGTATGCTAAAGAATGGGACAGGAATAGGAAATGCAAAAGCTCAACTTTGGTCTGGCCAGGGGACACTGCAGTTGCGCCGTCCCTAAGCCTAACCAGGGCGCAGCTGCGCCATCCTTAAGGCTGTAAACGAGCCAACACAGTTCGGGCTCGATTCGAGCTCGACTCAAAAAAATACGAACGAGACTCGAATTCGTTAATAATATGATCCAAATTTGAGCATTAAAAATAGTTCGAATAAAAATATGAGTAGAATCTGAGCAAGGTTATACTCGACTCGTTTAAGATTCAAACTACTCGAATTTTTTATTATGATTCGATACATACTCTGTTAATACATATTCGATTATATGTTCGATATTTTCTTCTTATAATATATACAAATTTAAATCAAATTAGGATAATTAGTTATTATTTTGTTTTGTTTTTAATTTTAATTGTGATTTTATATTTGTAAAGTGTAATAATAAATATATTTTCTCATTTTAAGTAAAATAACAAATTCAATTTATAATTATATTTATTATAAAACTAGTTATTATGTAGTGACTCGAATTCGAGCTTGAATTTGAAGCTCGCGAGTAGTTTGAATAAATATTCGAGTCAAGTCGGATCGAATTCGAGTAATAAATATTCGAGTCGAGTCGAATCTGAGTAGGATTTTTCAAATATAATTCGAATTCGAGCCGAATTCGAGTACGAATATATCATTTCGAGTCGAATTCGAGTAGCTCTCTGTTCGCTCCGGTTCGACTCGTTTACACCCTTAGCCATCCTGCAGTGTTGTCTGTCTAATTTGTTTGTGATCTGAGATGTAATGCAGGCTTGTATTGTAGTCTAAATTTGTAATACATGCTTAAATACAGTATTTGAAGTATTTATAAGCATGCTAATGATAAAGATCATAGATTGGATATGTGTTTATAAACTTTCAAACGTTAAGTCAAAAAGGGGGGTGAACTATGTAAATTGATTTCATGGTGTCTTATAAACTGATTTTGTGCTATAAGTATGGAAGGTATGTGATGAATTATGTATAGATTATACAGCTAAGTTAGACGTTTATGTATGCATTTAAACTTACATATCATGTATGAGTATGTGTAACTAATGAATATCCTATATGCATAACTATATATGTTAGGGTTCAAAGAGTGTTGATAAGTTATACTTTGGTAAAGTATACTTGAGGCAAGTTTCCTAACTTACAAAACTTTGAACTTTGTGCAAGTACTCGAACAAGTAAATCTTTGAAAGTATAATTCATATCTTATGACTTAATACTTCGTAGCTTAGAAATGAAATTGTTTTCAAACCTTGATATTGAACGATAATTGTTCATACTTTAAAAGAAAGATGTCTAAGTCATTGATTCGGCTAGACTATTGGTATAAGATTAAAAGTTATCCAAACCAAATTAATTTGGTGTGGACTCTTATGATTGAGATGAACAACCCTTTTGGTAGGGGAAATATATATTTGTCGGGAGATCGACGTGCGCATATAAGTATGATTAAATATTATGCATAACATAGGGTACTTTAGGCTGATCACCTGTTGTACACGTTTTGTAGAATTATCAGTTTATTATTGTTAATTCTAGTAGAAGTTCATAGTCCTTAGTGACTGCTCAGTATTCATTACTTGAAATCGTGAATTGAATCATCTTTGAATCTTGTTAATATCTTTCCGTCAGTAGCGACTTCTATTGAGAATCGTTGATAATTCTTGAATTATTATTCACTATCATACCCTTGAAAATTGAACTCTATATATGATTATTCCTTATTGCAATATTACATGCTGTGAAAATTTGTTGCTCATCTTTGTTTTCCTTAAAACTTTCAGTTAAGGCAGAACGTGGTGAACCCTCTGGCAAGGACAAGGGTAAAGAGAAGGCTTTGGAGTAGTTAGTTTCATAGTACTAGGAATGTACTATTATTCTGTTGTAGAAGAACTTATTTTCTATGATATATTAAGCTATGTCTAATTTAAGTTGTATTATACTAGCAACGGTTGCGAGACTTGGTACAAGAATAATTATGTCATAACAATGTAATTTATTCTATTTTTCCATTGTCAATGATTTTAGTATGTTTTTTTAGAGTTAGCACGTGACAATCAAATTTGAGACAAGTGTGGTCCAAATTTGGGGGCGTCGCAGGTTGGTATCAGAACAATAGTTATAAACCTTAGGAGCGAGAGTCTTTAGATTAAAACTAATGAGAACTTAGAAGATAGAGAGGGATGAAACTCGTATAGAGTTTTCATAGAGAGAAACTTAGTGTGTTATGGAAAATAATTTCATTATATACAATGAACTTATGTTTATTTAACATTCTAATGGAGTTGTTGTTTGTTTTTTCTTATATTGGTGGTTGTAGGATGTCTGACATGGGAGGACCTAGCCTTGTAGTAGAGGAGGAGCCGCGTGACATATACGTGGTATATGAGGCACCTTTGATAGCAGAGCTGATAAGTGGGTTTTATACCTACAAATCGACATCTAATTCGAGCTTAAACGATGTTAATTCTTTGTGTTCATGTTTCATTTTTACTTGTTTAGTGTAATTTTGTGTTTAGGTGTGGTGGAGTGGCAATTGGACGAAAAGAGCGGACTTATGGCAAAATGTGGCAAGTTTAGAGCTAAAAGTGGACCAATTACAAAACACTAGCCAGCTGGGGCGGGCCCACTTGTGCATAACACCCCTGGTGGGGCGGGGGGTCTTGATTCGAGTTAACAGTTTGCATGCCCGCCGGGGTGAGCTCCTAACATAGCAAAACCCCCGTCGGGGCGGGGGTACGGGAAAGAAGAAGAGTTCTATTGTCTTTTGAATGCTACAACAACGTAAAGATTAGTGTTTGGCTCGAATTGGAACTCGTTTTGGTGAGGAATTAGAGTCAGAATACATCTCTGAGTCATATAATTTACAACAAACAAAAGATTGAAGGATAATCGAAGTAATTAGATCATTGAAGACATATTTTTGAGCAAGAGGAAGCAATTAGATCATTGAAGACAGATTTCTGAGCAAGAGCATTGGAGAAAGACGTTGAAGAAAATTTCACAATAATTTCATATTGAGGCTAGAGAGAAGGGTGGTTCTGGATTTATTCTTATTCTTTAGTTTAATTTCTGTAATTGGGATGATGTTTACTTTAAATAATTCAGTTTTTAATTCATTGACGATGAGCCAAATTGTTTATTAGGCTTATAACGGATCTTTGAATGGAACGATGATTATGTAACTTTGATTTTCACTTTAATAAGCTATTATTCGGTTTATCTATATTGATTTGCATGTGATTGAATTTATGAATTGCCTGATCACCAATTTTACGTGGACTTGTATGGATTCGAGAAAGGAAATACGAGTCTAGACTTAGTCAATATAGCGTGTGTTCTTAAATTTTGTGAATGAATGGAATCTTGATGAATGTTAGGATAGAGATATGCCTAATGTCGTATGTAATCAGATAGAGAACTTGGACTTAAACCTTCTTTGATTATAATTCTCATAGAGATATAGTGATTTAGTTAATTAAGGTATTTAACTTAATTCTATCTAATTTATGGATTTAAGTTAATATAGAATTAGTGCATCGAGAGGTGGCTAGTTCTACTTGAGTGTTCTTGATTAATAAATTGGGATAGTGAATTAAATTGGAATAAGGTGTAATAATCAGAGTGATGCTTAGAGTGAAGTTGTATGCCTAACTCTCCAATACTTGTTTGAAAATTCAATTTTTAGGGTTGTTGATTATTTGGTAATTTTAGTACTTTTTATATTTTTAATTATAATCTTGAAATTGGTTAGTTTAATAAAATTTGGATTGATAGGAAATTTGTAATTGTGAGGATTAATTTCTAGCTAATCTCTGTGGAAACGATACTTGACTTATCATTATATTACTTGTTGACCACGTATACTTGCGTGTTGTGCGTATATAGATTTTATCCAACAAGTTTTTGGTGCTGTTGCCGGGGATTATAGATTTTAATAATTTTGCAATATCAGTTTAATTAGTCTAGTTTTACTTAAACATTTTTCTTTTTGTTTTGTTCTTTCTATTTCAGGTTCTTGAAGTCAGTTTATGCAAGCTCGTTCCAAAAAACCCAGATTTACTTCCTTTGGAGGACGACATCGAAAAACGGTTTCAAAGGTTAAGTAATTGGATCAAGGACACTAGGGAAGATTTTGAGAACTCTGAAAAAGAAGAAGTAATGGCTGCCGAAGACCAGAAAGCGTTGAGAGATTTTGCTACACCTAAGGTGACTGAGCTTCAGTCGAGTATCACCAGGCCAGCGATTGCTGTAAACGCATTTGAGATCAATCCTGGGACTATTCAGATGATTCAGAACTCGATACAGTTTGGGGGACTTGCCAATGATGATCCGAATGAACATTTGATTAGCTTTTTGAAGATATGTGGCACCTTCAAATACAATGGGGTGTCGGATGACGCAGTCAGACTTCGCTTGTTCCCATTTAATTTGCGAGACAAGGCGAAGAGTTGGTTACACTCACTATCGTCAGGATCAATAACTACATGGGAAGACCTCGCTCAAAAATTCTTAGCAAAATTTTTCCCACCAGAAAAGACTGCAAAAATGAGGAATGAGATTACTATGTTTGAACAGCAGCATGGAGAATCGTTATGTGAGGCATGGGAGAGATACAAGGAGTTGCTTAGGAAATGCCCACATCACGGATTACCAAAATGGCTACAGATGAACACATTCTACAACGGGTTAAATGGGAATCTCAGGACAAGTATCGATACAGCTTCAGGTGGAGCATTTATGACTAAGAGATATGAGGAAGAATATGAGTTAGTTGAGACAATGGCGGCTAACAACTACCAGTGGCCTACTTCTAGGATGACACAACCTAAGGTGGCTGGGGTTTTAGAGGTAGACGGGGTAACTGCGTTGGCAGCACAGATTGCTACATTATCAAAGAAAATGGATACTCTGACAGGGGCACCAACACAGCAGGTGGCATATGTTGGGGTTTCGATACAGAAACGCACAGCGGAAATTAAAATTTAAAGCAATTTCGAAACCCTAAAACAGGATCCATGCGAAAAACAATTAATTCAGTGGTAAGAAATTATACCGATTGTAAAAGCTAGAATTGATGCGGTCGAATCTCCAACGCAATTCAAACGGACTGCGTCTCTACAGTATCCACACGAACGCTCCACACGAATCGTCCTACGATCTGCAGAAGAAGGAAACGCGGTACTAGCCACCAAGGATGAGGATTTTAATTATTTTCTCTAGTCTCTCTCTAAGAGCGGCTAGGGTTTTTTTTTGTTTTGACGTAAAATCTAAAGTCTGATATACATCATATATATAGCAGTTAGGAGGAACTAATCAAAACCTAATGTTATTAAAATTCGAATTTATATATATCTTAATTAAGTCTTACATAATTAATATACCTATATATAAATTATCCTATTAATTTAAATTCATAATTTAAAATTATATCAATCATATTGACATATTTAAATCTTTACAATTTAAATTAATTTCCTTTTAATTACGTTCTTTGTGTGTGACCCTATAGGTTATTATTACGTTGGCAATAACCTTAAAATCATATTATAAAGTTATAAACGGTGAGCGGCATCTAGTAATGCATCACTGCTACCCAAGTAATAATAAGATCGATGATTCGATGCAACCTTTTCGTGATCAATGTTTTAAATGTAATTTAATCCTTTTAACCTTAATATCCTAGATTAAACTCGAGTCATGGAATGTGTCATACTCTTCATAATTTAATCTGAGTTTTCTTGATCAATGAGTAAACTATATGAAACAAATCACTATTTGAGCATGGCCATGCATTTCATAGTCCTACTCAATCAAGAGGCCTATGGATATCACCTATAAAATATAGGATGGTTAAATTACATCTAGATCACTCATATTACTCACACGATTCATAATGAACCCAATAATCACCTTTATAGTCCACCCTATTAAAGGTGACATTTGATGATATCAAAGTACATAAATTCTCGTGTAGTAATATAGCGGTTTCAGGTCGGAGGACCATTACATCATTGTCACTATGAGAATTGCTAATGACACTTCGCATAATGCTCCATATAGAATTCTCATGGTAGGTCTGTCCAGTACATCGTTCTCTAACATGTACCTATGCATTGACTTAATATCTCATATATTTATGACCAATGAGATTTGGTCATCAGTCAATCCACGTACTAGTCTCAATGCATCATTGTTGTCCCATCAACAATGATACTCGACTAGGGACATTTAAGAACAATGATACTAATTGTAATTATATAATCTCATGTTCAAGTCACATACTTGAAACTATATAATTTGTATCACTATTCTAAGGAATTTTATGATGTTAACAATTATATTACGCAGTAAATAAAACCATAATAAAATCATTTATTTATTCAATCAACAATAATATCAAATGTTAAGCAATTATATCAAATAATTAGCCTCTAAGGCATAAACTCTAACAGCATAAGTGTGCGAGTTATGTGCTGGAGAACATCCTACGGAGCAGTGCGCTATCAACCCAGCATCGGTTCAGTTTGTAGGCAGCTATAATAGGATTCCACCACAGAATTTGTATCAAAATGCCTACAACCAGGGGAATAGAAACCATCCCAATTTGTCATGGAATAACAATTAAAATCAGCAGGCTCCATGACAATCTTATCCCCTGGGTTTCCAGAATCAACATCAACAAATAACTCAGCATGAAGAGAGAAAAACATATTTAGAAGAGTTATTGTCGAAGTATATTACGAGCAACGAGGTAGTTATGAAGTCACAAGTAGTAGCCATCAAGAATCTAGAAAATTAGATGGGACAATTGTCCTTACCATTGAACAATAAACCGCAAGGGACTCTACCAAGTGACACCGAAAAGAATCCGAAGGGAAATCACAAGCAGTGTTAGGTAATCACCTTGAGAAGTGGAAAACATCTAAATGGGGAAATTGCAAAAAATTCGATTAAAAAAGATGACAAAGTTGATGATAACAAAGTGGTTGAAGAGAAACAGGGAGAGGAAAAGCAAGTTGAACAGACAAAGTTGAATGACAAGCCAGTTGTGTATCCTCCACTGCCGTTTCAACAAAGAGTCCTAAAATAAAAATTAGATAAGCAGTTCGCGAAATTTTTAGAAGTTTTTAAGAAACTTCAGATTAACATCCCTTTCGCAGAAGCCCTAGTGTAGATTCCTAGTTATGCTAAATTTATAAAGGGAATTCTGTCTAGAAAAAAGAAGTTGGAGAATTTTGAAACTGTGGCATTAACAAAGGAGTGCAATGCAGTGTTACAGCGAAAGTTATCGCCAAAGTTGAAAGGTCTGGGGACTTTTACCATTCCATGCACAATTGGGAACATGGCGTTCAACAAATATTTATGTGATTTGGGGGCAAGTGTGAACCTTATACCGTTATCTGTATACACCAAATTGGATTTACCAGCTCCGAAATCGACTAGTATATCTCTACAGTTGGCGGATAGGTCAGTCACGTACCCAAGAGGCATTGTGAAGGATATTTTGGTCAAGGTGGACAAATTTATATTCCCTGCAGACTTTATAATTCTGGATTTTGAGGAAGATAAGAACATCCCAATCATCCTAGGATGACCGTTTTTGGCTACGGGTAAGACGGTCATCGATGTGCAAAAAGGTGAACTAAGTATGAGGGCCCAAGATCAGGAAGTAAAATTCAACATATTCAAGGTCATGAAATTCCCTATGGATGAAGAGAAGTATTTTAGGATGGATGTCATCGATCAGATAATCAACGAAGACATGGCTAAAAGTTTGGCTAATGATCCATTCGAGACTACACTACTTGGGGATAAAGATTTGGATGATCCGGAGTTCGTAGATTATTTGAATATGCTAGATTCCTTGCCACGAGTTAGTAGATTCAAATCACTATTTGAGCCTTTACACATAGAAGAGAAAGCCATGACAAGGATGAACCCTTCATTGGAAGAGCCACCTACACTTGAGCTAAAATCACTTCCTAAACACCTTAGGTATGCATACTTAGGCAATTCTAATACTTTACCTATTATTATTGCTTCTGCGCTTAACAAAATGTAGGAAAATAAGATGTTGAGAGTGCTTAGAGAATATAAATAGGCTCTAGGATGGACAATTGCAGACTTCAAGGGAATCAGTCCATCCTTCTGCATGCACACAATTCTCATGGAAGAGGATTCAAAGCCAACAGTGGAACAACAGAGATAGCTCAATCCGATAATGAAAGAAGTAGTAAAGAAAGAGATTCTGAAGTGACTGGATGCGGGAATCATCTACCAAATTTCAAACAGTGCTTGGGTCAGTCCCGTTCAATGTGTGCCAAAAAAGGGCAGAATAACCGTAGTAAAGAATGGCAACAACAAATTAATTCCAACGAGGACAGTAACCGATTGGAGGGTTTGATTGGACTACAGGAAGTTGAGGTAACCCGTAAAGACCACGTTTCTCTACCTTTTATCGATTAGATGTTGGTTAGATTGGTGGGCCACAAATTTTACTGCTTATTGGATGGGTATTCGGGATATAATCAGATAGTCATTGCTCCAAAAGATCAAGAGAAAACTACTTTCACGTGCCCATATGGCACCTTTGCATTTATGAGAATGTCATTTGGCTTGTGTAATGCACCCGCTATCTTCCAACGGTGTATGATGGCCATCTTCTCAGACACGGTGGAGAAAAATGTGGAAGTCTTCATGGACGACTTTTCGATCTTTGGGGATAGTTTGGATGCCTGTTTAGAAAATTTAGTCATGGTTTTAAAGCGCTGCGTAGAGACTAATTTGGTGCTTAATTGGGAAAAGTGACATTTCATTGTTGAAGAAGGAATAATCTTAGGGCACAAGGTTTCGGCGAAGGGATTATAGGATCATAGAGCAAACCTGGAAACAATTGAAAATCTTCCCCTGCCAACGTCAGTTAAGGGAATTCGAAGTTTTCTGGGACATGCTGGGTTCTATAGGAGATTCATAAAAGACTTCTCTAAGATTGCAAAACCATCGTGCTGTCTCTTAAAGAAGGATTCAATTTTCAAATTTGATGAGGAGTGTAAGTTAGCATTTGAACTATTAAAGAAGAAATTAACCACAGCTCCAGTTATCGTCGCACCGGATTGGAATATGCCGTTCAAATTAATGTGCGATGCAAGCGACTATGCGGTAGGGGTTGTTTTGGGTCAACCCCGAGAGAAGACATTCCACGCCATATACTATGTAAGTAAAACCCTGACGGATGCCCAATTGAACTACACAACTACATAGAAGGAGTTACTTGCAGTGGTATATGCCCTTATTAAATTTTGGGCATATTTAATAGGGACAAAGGTTGTGGTTTACACGGATCACTCGGCAATTCGGTATTTAATTTTGAAGAAGGATGCTAAGCCTCGACTTATCAGATGGATCCTCCTTCTACAAGAATTTGATTTGGAAATAAAGGATAGAAAGGGAACGGAGAATCAAGGTGCAGATCATTTATCGGGGCTGGAAAATCCAGGTAAAGATGAAGAGGATAAATATGTAATCAACGAGTCATTTCTAGATGAACAGCTATTTGGAATTAATGCAAAATTTCCATGGTATGCGGATTTTGCTAACAATCTGGTGAGCAACATCCTTCCGCCTGATCTTACACGTTAACAAAAGAAGAAGTTCATGCATGACGTCAAATGGTATATGTGGGATGAACCATACATATTCAAACAATGTGCCGACAAGATGATTTAAAGGTGTGTGCCCTATAGTGAGGTGAAGAATATATTGCACGAGTGTCATGCATCGGCATACGGGGGACATTATGGAAGTGAGAGAACAGCAGCAAAAATTCTTCAAACAGGGTTCTATTGGCCTACAATATTTAAGGATGCCCACCAATTTATAAAAAGTTGCGAAAGATGTCAAAGGGTGGGCAACATATCTAAAAGGAATGAGATGCCACTACAAACTATCTTGGAAGTTGAAATTTTAGACACTGGGGGCATTGATTTTATGGGGCCATTTCCATCATCGTTCAGTAAGTAATATATCTTGCTTGCGGTTGATTATATATTAAATGGGTTGAAGTCGTAGCACTCCCCACTAACGATGCCAAAGTGGTTCTTAAGTTCTTACAAAAAAATATTTTTACAAGATTTGGCACACCTAGAGCTATAATAAGTGATGAAGAGAGTCACTTCTGTAACAGATCATTCACAACTCTTTTAGAAATATATGGGGTCAACCATAAGGTGGCTATGACATATAATCCCCAAACAAGTGGGCAAGCTGAAGTTTCAAACAGGAAGGTGAAGAGAATTTTAGAGAAGGTAGTAAATCCGAATAGAAAAGACTGGTCTTTCAGATTGGATGATGCATTATGGGCCTACAGAACTACTTACAAGACACCAATTGGGTTGTCACCATATTAATTGCTCTACGTGAAAGCATGTTACCTACCTATCGACTTACAACATAAAGCCTACTAGACATTTCAAAAGCTCAACTTCGATCAAGCAGCAGCAGGTGAAAAGAGGCTACTTCAATTGAACGAACTCGACGAATTCAGACTACAAGCCTATGAGAATTCGAAGTTATACAAATAAAAGGTCAAGAAATGGCACGACCAAAAAATCATGCAGAGAACATTGGAACTAGGGCAATCAGTACTATTGTTCAACTCAAGATTGTGGTTGTTCCCAGGAAAGCTAAAATTGAGGTGGTCGGGTCCATTCACTATCAAGAGGGTTTTCCCATATGGCGTCGTTGAACTATACAGTAGGAATCCATTAGAGACGTTCAAGGTCAACGGTCAACGGTTGAAGCATTATTGGGGTGGCGAATCCAATTGGGATGTCATCGCAATCACACTTGCCGACGTGCCATAAACAGGGAGTAGTCAGGCTGAACGACTTAAAATCAAGTGCTAATTGGGAGGCAACCCAATTTTACTTTTATTCTTAGTATTTTCTATTCATGTTAGTCAAATTGTAGTTTAGAATAATAATTAGTATATAATAAGTTCATTAAGTAGTTAGTTAAGTTATACATTTTTAGATAATCTTACCTACCATACTTAATTTACTTAATATTAACTTACATTCATGTTGTAATGATGTTTCAAGTACTTAGAAAGCAAATGGATATGAAAAGGATGCAAGGAATGAGAGAACCAGTAAATTTGCAGAAGGTATGCCCGCTGGGGCGGGAACTCGTAAGCCTAATACCCCAGCCGAGGCGGGGGTCTGGACACGAATAATAGTGAGCAAGCCAGCCGGGGCAAGCCTTCTAAGAACATTACCCCCCGCCTAGGCGGGAGTCTCAAACTCACTTAACAGACCACATGCCTGCTGGGGCGGGCCTCTATGGCGTATTACCCCCCCTCCCGCCGGGGCAGGGGTCCAGAAAATGAAGAGACGGTTTTGGGCAATTACAAAGCAATAGTGCCACCTTCACCACTATTTCACTTCAACTTCCTACCAGCCCACTACTCCCATGTGTTTTCAACACATGATTCAACAAATTAATCACCACACACTCCACTACATTACACCACTACTTCAACCCATAACTCTCTCCATCACCTCCTCTCTATAAAACCATACCTTCATCACATACTCTAACCATCTTTAATCTACACCAATTCAGAAGTTCAAGGGTAGGGTTCTTACTGAGAATGAGTAGTTGTCTTCCAATTCCTCAATATCTATCACCACAATTGAAGCCAAATCACTAAGTTTGGGGGATTGCACGTCTTGCGCACCAAGTGTTCGAAGGTTTGCTTGAGTGAAGTTTTTGGGGAAAATTGTGGTTGAAGCTCATCAATTCTGATTCTATGACACCTAAACTGGCATCAAAACGACAACGTGGAGAGAGTTCAGGGTCCACAGCACCAACACGGGACTTTGACAAGCAAAACTCCATATGTGTCGCCGCCAACCGTTATGACTACCTTATGACAAAAGCACTTACACCAGAGCAAGGGTTGGCACCTGACCATGTCGACGGTGAAATGATGCAACAATTCTATCAAAAAGGTTGGAATAAGTTTATGGAAGAGCCCGAGTCATCAATTGTGAGTGTGGTCAAGGAGTTATATGCCAACGCTAAGGATAAGGCCCCATTCAACGCATTTGTGCGGGGTTGGTTAGTTCCTTTCAGTGCCGACGCCGTCAACATGTACTACCAATTACGAGTTCCTAGACATTACCAGTACGCTCACTTACGCGACAATGATCCTGATTACAAATCTATTTTAAAGGAGATGATAAAGTCGGGTACCACATGGATTAAGGGCTAAAAAGGAGGCACTGTCTTCCACAGTAAGGATCGCAGTCGGTACGGAAAAATATGGTACGTGTTCATGTGCGACAAGCTGTTTCCATCCACACATACGTCAGATGTGACTAAGGAGAAGGCATTGCTTTTAAATGCCGTTGTCCAAGAGTTTATCATCGATGTGGGGGCTATAATTAATTTTTCCATCTGAAAATGCCTACGAGGACCATTCTCTGGCGGCTTGCCAAACCCATCGCTCATTTGTGGGTTGTGTAGACAGGCGGGAGTACGATGGTCCGATGATGAGACGACTCAAATGTCGCTTCAGACGTTAGACACGAGGATGATTGCATGGTATTCGGTGTGGCCCAGGGGCGAGTCGCACCCTAGAGGAGTCAGATTTATATTTCCATTAGCCTAAGAGGATGAGGTTGACACTGAGGACACCTCGGATGACGACGAGTTTCAAGGGGATGCGACGATGGGAGAGCAAGGAACGGAGGCGACACCACAACCCAAAGCTATACCTAGTCCTCAGTTCCGAAGCCTTTCAGAGACAAATGGATGGGTACACCAAGGATTCTAGAAGAGAGATACAGAGACTCGTAGCGAGGCAGGACCATATGTTTGAGGCCGTGAATATGTCCTTTGCCTCATTAAACGCGACGCTCAAGAGTTTCAACCTAACTATGCATTTTCCATACCAGCAGCCAGCCCCGATGCCAAGGTTTCCACCCAATGATTCTGATGACGAACAACAGCCACCACCACCTCCAACTGAGAAGCTTACAGGGAAGTCCTCATACATTTACTACTTTATTCTTTACAATGAGGACGTTGTAATTTTCTAGTTTGGGGGAGTTAGTTAATTTTTATGTTTGCATGTTTAATTTTATAAATTAGCCTTGCATATGTTAGTTGCATGTTTAGTTTTAGGATTATTAAATGATTGCATTCATGTAGTCATTTACTTGCATAGTAATATAGGATTGTAAATAGTTTTATTCAGTTTCAATAATGTTATGTTTATCATATAAAAAAAATATTGTGTTATATTGCATTTTTCCTGCGGTTTGATATAGTTCATGTTTTTTTAGCCAATGATGAGGTTGGGATTAAGTAGACAAGTATGGTACTGATTATTAGAACTTTGATGCAATTATTTGTTATGAATTGGAGCTTATGAATGTTTTACACTGGTATAAAAAGGTTAGCACGTCAATAACACTTATGTGGACTGATTAATTCAAATTGATACATAAGGAATTTCTAAAGGATAATGCTAGTTTAAATGAAAGAATGACAAGTATGGGCAGTGAAGACGACAAATTAGGCAGGAACCTAAGTTTGGGGGACAAAGTGGGGTATATAAGCATCTAAAAAAAGACTAAAAAAAAGATTGAGTAGAATAATTGAGTCTTATGGTGGGTTGAGAAGAAGCGTGAAATGAACTCCCCAATAACACAGGCGTGAGATGGAGCGTAAAATGTACTCATTATCCATCTATCTAAAAAAACAGAACAAAACGGGAAATAAGAGCAAAGAGCCCCCATGAATGAAAAAGAGAGCATGAGTACCCTATTCGAACCCCTAATCTTGGTGAATGTTTGATTTTAATTGGATTTTTTCTGTTTTTGAAACTTTTGAGTTTACACTATGCTATGCCTTCTAAGAGACTTGTTATGTATTAAATTTGAATCTACATCAGTTAGCATGAATGTTGAGCATACACACACTATACCAGTAATAACGGTTTAAGATTCAAGGATTGATAAGGAATTATTGATTGGTTTTGATATGAAGTATTATTGAGTTTGCTTGATTCCTCTGAGGCCAGACGAAATAAATTTAACTCTATGATAACTGTTGGATTCGTAGGCATACAGATTAGATTCATTTCATCTCATTGCATTGTATTGTCTAGTATTTTTGTTTTGTTTCATGCTCGAGGACTAGCACGATTTAAGTTTGGGGGATTTTGATAAGTGGGTTTTATACCTATGAATCGGCGTCTAATTCGAGCATAAACTGTATTAATTCTTTGTGTTCATGTTTTGTTTTTACTTGTTTAGTGTAATTTTGTGTTTATGTGTGGTGGAGTGGCAATTGGATGAAAAGAGTGGACTTATGGCAAAATGTGGCAAGTTTGGAGCCAAAAGTGGACCAATTATAGAACACTAGCCAGCCGGGGCTGCCCCTCTTGTGCATCACACCCCCGTCGGGGCGGGGGGTCTTGATTCGAGTTAACAGCTTGCATGCCCATCGGGGCAGACTCCTAACACAGCAAATCCTCCGTCGGGGCGGTGGTACGGGAAAGATTAAGAGTTATGTTGTCTTTTAAACGCTGCAACAATGTAAAGATTAGTGTTTGGCTCGGATTAGAACTCGTTTTGGCGAGAAATTAGAGTCAGAATACATCTCTAAGTCATATAATTTACAACAAACAGGAGATTGAAGGATAATCGAAGCAATTAGATCATTGAAGACAGATTTCTAAGTAAGAGGAAGCAATTAGATCATTGAGGACAGATTTCTGAGCAAAAGCATTGGAGAAAGACGTTGAAGGGAATTTCACAATAATTTCATATTGAGGCTAGAGAGAAGGGCGGTTTTGGATTTGTTCTTCTTCTTTAGTTTAATTTCTGTAATTGGGATGATGTTTACTTTAAATAATTCAGTTTTTAATTCATTGATGATGAGCTAAATTCTTTATTAGGCTTATAACGGATCTTTGAGTGGAACGATGATTATGTAACTTTGATTTTCAGTTTAATAAGCTATTATTCGGTTTATCTATATTGATTTGTGATTGAATTTATGAATTGCATGATCACCAATTTTATGTGGACTTGTATGGATTCGAGAGAGGAAATACGACTCTAGACTTAGTCAATATAGCATGTGTTCTTGAATTATGTGAATGAATGGAATCTTGATGAATGTTAGGGTAGAGATATGCCTAATGTCGCATGTAATCGGATAGAGAACTTGAACTTAAACATTCTTTGATTTAATTCACATAGAGATATAGTGAGTTAGTTAATTAAGGTGTTTAACTTAATTCTATATAATTTGTAGATTTAAGTTAATATGGTATTAGTGATGGCTAGTTCTACTTGAGTGTTCTTGATTAATAAAATGGGATAGTGAATTAAACTGGAATAAGGTGTAATAATCAGAGTGATGCTTAGAGTGAAGTTGTAATCCTAATTCTCCGATACTTGTTTGAAAATTCAGTTTTTAGGGTTGTTGATTGTTTGTTAATTTTAGTATTTTTTATATTTTTAGTTATAATCTTGAAATTGGTTAGTTTAATAAAATTTGGATTGATAGGAAATTGGTAATTATGAGGATTAATTTCTAGCTAATCTCTATGGGAACGATACTTGACTTATCATTATATTACTTGTTGACCACGTATACTGGCGTGTTGTGCATATATAGATTTTACCCAACAGGAGCCCATAACAGCAGTGGCTTCTATTAATGATGATGAGGAGGAGGAGGAGATGAAACCATTATCCGAAGAGTCTGATCCAGAGGAGGAACCTATGGAGGAAGAGCCTGTGGGGGATGAGCCCATGGAGGACTCTGACGGGGCTATTTTTAATGATCGGATGTTGGGGAGTATGAGGAGCAGATTTTGGAGTTAGGATGCAGAGTTGAGGAGTCAGAGTCTGAGGCTAAAGAAAAGGAGTCCGAGTTCCAGGAACTGAAGGACTAGGACCATCAGAGAAAGTTAGTGATGCAAGAGTGGACGTGGAGATTGCTCATCACAAGGAGGCAGAGATTCAGATGGGGACTTTGTTTCACAGGTCGGTGGCTAGAAATGTGGAGTTGGCAGGGAAGTTGGAAGAGATGGAGCAGAGAGAGTTGAGTGAGAGGACAGAGAAGGAAGCTCTCCGTACTCAGTTAGAGATGGAGGTGATGGATAGGGTCCACTTCGAGGAAAAGTGGGAAGAAGCTAATGATCGGGCTAACGACTTAAAAGATGAGGTAAGATGTAAGAGAAGGAAGATTAACAAGATGAGCTATGCTTTGCGCACAGCCATTGAGAGACTGATTAATGGGGTGTATCATTACCCGGCAGACCAGGGACAAACCCGGCACACCATGAGCCGAGATTTGGTGGCGCATATCACTCAAAAGGAGTACTAGAGTGCTGTTAGATTGAGTCTATGTATTAGAAATTTAGTAGTTTATTTATGTGATGTACATATTGTAATGTAATCTCAGTCTTTTATGTAAGATGTGAGATAGTTGTAAACCCCAAACTTTTAAAAATGTTAAAGTTGTAGTATGTTAGTGATTGTCCCTGTATTTTGTTATATTAGGGGATATGTGTTGTCATTTATAAAAGTATGTTAGGGATAATCATATGATGTAATGATTTGGCATATGAATATAAATAATTTTAATCCAGAAATGTGACGCCCCCAAAATTAGGTATACATCACCCATCTTGGGTCGTCAGATACATAGTACAGAATACAAATACAACTTATTAATACAACTGTCGTGTACAATACGACAAAATATAAACTGTGAGTTTGAATACAAATATTATCTTCTAGAGAGTATTCATACTCAAAAGGAGTCCTCATTACATTTATTAACACACCATCACATAGAATAGTGAGGACTACTAACTAATACTATCATTCGGACCATCACTCCGTTCTCCGACTTGCCCCAGCTACGTTCTCATTTCCTGAAGAGAACAGTGAAAGAAAGGGTAAGCTCAACTAGCCCAGTAAGAAATATTATGACTAAGATAATGCAGAATAAATTATCATTAGCCTTCAACAATGTTAAACTGATAAAATATAATAGACATCAAGTTTAACTGTAGCGGAACAAGCAATCCATTAAAAGAGTCAAGTAGAAAATAAACTCTACTATCTTTTATGATTTAAAAAGTTTTTCAACACTGTGATCGCTGGGACTCAGCTTAATAAAATAATCCACATCATCGAATCACCCCTGCACTACGGCCAAGGATATTCGTATATTCATTAATGGTCACGATCATGCCAATAACTGTCCATCAATGCACTACGGGCCAATGAGGACTTTTACCACATCATTTGTAACATTACGGTCATGATTATACCGAATAATTCCTGGTCATAATCATACCAAGTCCATCTATGAGGCCACAGATGACTTTCAACATTTTATAAACATGAGAATGATGACAATGATATAAGAATTCAATAAAACAAGTTCAAGAATTAATTTATCCAGGAATTAACAACGTCCAAATTGTCAACATGATACTGCATTGTGGAGTAAAATTCAAGAATGCTTAGAAGAATATTTTCTTGAAAAGATACTGGATGAAACGCAACTATCAAGGATATTCCACAAATTTCATGGAGTATAGAAGTCAAAACTTAACCAACTGAGTATAATAAAGAATGGAATAACAAAAGAAATCACCATGCATGCGATAGACCGCACAAACAGGTTATTCCAACAAAATAATAAATAATGGAACCAGGTCCGGCGTAAACGCACAGACATGATATTCCGACAGAATAATAAATAATGGAACCAGGTCTGGTGTAAAACACACAGACAGGATGTTCCAACAGAATAATAATAAAAACGGAACCAGGTCCGGTGTAAAACACACAGACAGGATGTTCCAACAGAATAATAAACGGAACCAGGTCCGGTGTAAAACACACAGACAGGATGTTCCAACAGAATAATAGAAGAATGTCACCAAGTAAAGGGTAGACCGCGTATACTGGTTATTCCAACAGAATAATAACGAGTGGAATAACAGAAGTTCTCTTCATGAATATAAAAGAAATAATATTCCCTACCTTAAAAGAACTGAATATTGGAAAAGTGATGTAGCAGAATACTTTTATTATCTCTCTCTCTTATTCTCTCTATACTTTCGCTCTCTATAGCTTGAATGAATTCGTGAAAAATAATGAAGCCCTAGGCCTCTATTTATAGAAAAACTGAAGGTGGCTCTTGGTCTTAACGAAGGGTCAAATGACTCTTGGTAATATTGAAGGGACAACTACTATTGACGAAAGTAATTACTATTGACCAAGGAAAATACTATTGACGAAGGTAATTACTATTGACCAAGGTAAATACTATTGACCAAGGTAAATACTATTGACGAAGGTAATTACTATTGACCAAGGTAAATACTATTGACGATGGTAATTACTATTGACGACGGTAATTACTATTGACGAAGAGACTCTTAGATGATGACATATGGCCCCCCATAAAATAACTAAACTTACCACAACGTCTCAATAATATAACATATTATACAGATGATACTATGACAATAATTTAAGAGATATGATGCAGCAATTACTGTAGCAATAATTGAGTATAGCTGAGTGACTTCTCACGTAAGCATCAATAATCAATACCGTGTGCTACTATGCAACCACGCGTATTACTGTACTTTTACTACCGAGTAGTTCAACAGTTTTAACGATTTTAACGGTAACACCCCAGCTGTTATTTTTATAGAAAGATAATTCTGTCGTTTTCTCAATCCGACAATAATTCCGTTGTGGGGTCCACCAATGATTGTGCCGTCGTACGAATATTCTCCGACAAAAAGAATATTTCCCGACCAAACGAATATTTTATAACAACTTGCTTAGTTTGCAAAATTTATAAATATTACCCACAACTATAACATTATATCAAATTAACTCCATAATATTTAAAAATGATATTTATAGAAAATTCATCTTTATTTATAAAAGTTGGGGTCTTACAAGAAACGTGCTATAGAATCTTATTCCATTTTATTTGAGAAATGTTTAAGTAATATAATTAGATAATAAAAATAAAAATTTTGTGATGCAGAAAAATGCCTCCCAAACGTAGAATAACTGCACCGGAAGAGTCGGTCAATGATGAGAAAGGACAAGTAGACCCTATACAAAGGCTAGTAGATTTGTTAGGGGAAGAAATGAACCAGTACCACCCATTCCCCAAGCAGTTCCAGTCACAAATTTTAAGGACTTTAGGAGTGTAGGACCTCCGAAATTCGTAGGCACTACTGGCCCTATCGTGGCTCAGACATGGATCAAAAGAGATGGAGAAGGCTTTCACCATCGCTCGTGTGGGAGAAGACCATAAGATGGTGTTTGCCACATATATGATGAGAGGCGAGGCAAACTACTGGTGGGAGGCAAATTAGCAAAGAGCCGGAAAAGGGATAACACCATGCGAGAGGTTCAAGACTCTGTTCTTCGAGAATTACTTCTCGAAGAGCATGAAGAATAGGATGGAGGTGAAATTTTTAGAACTTAAGCAACGAGATATGACGGTGGCGCAATACGCGGCTAGGTTCAATGAACTAGCCCGGTTTGCAGAACACCAAGTAGTAAGTGAAGAGAGGAAAGATAGGCATTTTGAACAAGGACTGAAGCCTTGGTTGTTCAACAAGGTATCAGTTCTTCAAATTGATTCTTTTGCGACATTATTGGAAAAGGCCATTATTGCGGAGGGAGGTAGTGAAGCGTTGAGTCGGTATAACAAATAGAAAAAGAGTGAGAATACAGGAGGAGATAGTCGTGGAGGAAGCAACGGCGGAGGAAGTAACTTAGGAAAGAGCAAGTGGGAGAACAACAACAACAACAAAAGTCACACCAATCAAGTGGGAAAGTTTCGTGGAGAGTTTAAGAAAAAAGGTGGAGGGATGCCCGAAGTATGGGAGGTATCACCATGACGAGTGTTGGAAAGGGCGCAGTGTTTGTTACAACTTTGGCCAAGAGGGGCATATTTCGCTAAATTGCTCAAAGCCCAAGAAGGTCAAAGGTTGTTACGTATATGGCTTGGTGAACCACCTGATTAAGGACTGCCCGTAGAAAGGAAGTGGCGGAGGAAGCGGCCAGCAAGGGGGAAGCAGAAAACTGATGATTGGCAGATGGGCGCCATCCAACCATCCAACTGCAAGAACTTTTAACATGACTGTCCAGTATGCAGTAGCTACGAAGGACGTTGTGTTAGGTATCATCCCGATCAATGATATAAATGCCTATGTATTATTTGATTCAGGTGCCTCCTGTTCTTTTGTATATGAGGAATTTTCTAATTGACTAAGTTTACCCCGAGAACGATTAGGAAATCCCTTGAACATAGAAGTTGCGAATAAGGAAGTAATCCCTGTTGAATATATTTACCAAAATTATCGTGCAAATATTAGAAATCATGAACTAAGCGTAGACTTGATCCCAATAAGATTGGGAGAGTTTGACATAATATTGGGAATGGATTGGTTGTATGACCATACTGCGATAATTGATTGTCAGAATAAAAGTGTAAACCTTCAGACTCTGAATAAGTTTAAGGTAGTGTTTATTGGTAGCTCATCGCTTAAGTAATCGTGTTGGCTTATGATGATGCAGGCCAAGAAATTGTTAAGGAAAGGATGTGTAGGTTACTTAGCTTACATTGTTGATACTCGAAAAAAGGGAGTAGAAATTAAGGATATATCTGTAGTGAGAGAATTCCAAGATGTATTTCTGGATGATCTGCCTGACCTTTCGCCAGACTGAGAAATTGAATTCGTAATAGACTTAGCACCGGGAACGGTACTGATTTCAAATACTCCATATCGCATGGCGCTAGTAGAAATGAAAGAATTGATGATACAATTGCAAGAGTTGCCGGATAAGGGTTATATTCGGCCGAGTGTTTCTCCTTAGGGAGCACCAGTGTTGTTTGTGAAGAAGAAGGGTGGATCGATGAGGCTCTGTATCGATTATCGAGAATTAAACAGAGTAACGATTAAGAATCGATATTCGTTACCAAGGATAGATGATCTTTACGATCAACTGAAGGGCACAAAATGTTTATCAACGATAGATTTAAGGACAGGTTATCACCAATTGAAGGTACGGGAGGAGGACATATCAAAGACGGCATTCTGGACCCGTTATGGACATTTCGAATTTTTGGTGATGTCATTCGGATTGACAAATGCTCCGACAGCATTCATGGACTTGATGAATCGAGTCTTCAAGCCATTCTTAGATAAATTCGTAGTAGTTTTCATCAATGATATCTTGATCTACTCAAAGATGGAAGAAGAACATGCCGAACATCTGAAGATGGTTTTGGAGGTGCTAAGAAAGGAGAAGCTATATGCAAAGTTTTCCAAATGTGAATTTTTGATGGAGAAGGTTCAATTCTTAGGACACGTAGTGGATAAGGATGGAATTTTAGTAAACCCTGCAAAGGTAGAAGCAGTGAGTAATTGGGAACAACCAAAGACGACAACAAAAGTAAGAAGTTTCTTAGGGTTAGTTGGGTAATATCGAAGATTTATGCAGGATTTTTCTAAGATAGCAACCCCTTTGACCAATCTAGCGAGGAAGACGGTGAAGTTCATGTGGACGGACAAATGCGAGGAAAGTTTCTAAGAGCTGATGAAGAGACTAAGCGAAACGCCTGTATTATCATTACCAGATAATACGGGAGGGTGGTGTAGAATGATGTGTCGCATAGAGGATTGGGATGTGTGCTAATGCAACATGGCAAGGTCATTGCATATGCATCATGACAACTGAAGGATTACAAAAAACGATACCCTACTCATAACTTAGAGTTAGCGGTAGTAGTTTTTGCGTTAAAGATTTAGAGGCACTATTTGTATAGAGAAAAATGTGAGATATACACAGACCACAAGAGTTTGAAATATATCTTCACACGGAAGGAGTTGAACATGCGTCAAATGAGGTGGTTGGAATTAATCAAGGATTATGATTGCAATATTCTTTATCACCTGGGAAAGGCAAACATAGTAGACGACGCGCTAAGCTGGAAAGGAAGGGAGAAGTTGTTTCAACTGGCAACTCAGAAGGAATTAATAAGAGAATTGGGGAAATTGGAGATAGAAGTAAAAGGACCGGAGAGGTCTGAAGAAAAATTATTTACAGTGGAAGCTCGTCCAACCTTGTTGGACAAAATAAATGAATCACAAGAGAAGGATGAAGAGTGCGAGAAAATCAGGAAGAGGATCACAGGGAATGAGGAAGAAAAGTTCAAGGTGGATAAAGATGGTATTTTGATATTTAAAGGGAGAGAGTGGGTGCCAGCGGTAACCGAGTTAAGGGAAGAAATTTTGCATAAGGGACACAATACGACGTATTACGTTCATCCATGAGGCACACAGATGTACCAAGATTTGAGGCAACATTTTTGGTGGTCCAATCTGAAACGAGAAATTGCGGAGTGCATTAGTAGATGTCTTACATTTCAACGGGTCAAAGTAGAGCACCAGAGTTCGAGTGGTCTACTTCAACTGTTGGAAATACTAGAGTGGAAATGGGAGCACATTACGATGGACTTCGTAGTTGGACTTCCAGTCACGTAGAAAGGTTTTGATGTCATTTGGGTGATCGTAGATCGACTAACGAAGACGGCTCATTTTCTACCAATCAAGATTCGATATATTTTAAATCAGTTAGCTAACTTGTACGTAAAAGAAATTATTTCCCGACAAGGAGTGCCGGTATCGATTGTCTTTGACTGAGATCCACGCTTCACGTCAAAATTCTGGAAGAGTTTGCAAGAAAGGTTGGGAAGACAATTGAGGTTAAGTACTGCTTATCATCCGCAGACAGATGGACAAAGTGAGCGAACAATACAAACGTTGGAGGACATGCTTAGGACTTGCGTGATGGACTTCAAAAGAAGTTAGGACGATCACATACCCTTAGTGGAATTTGCATATAACAATAGTTATCATGCGAGCATAGGCATGCCACCGTATGAAGCTCTTTACAGGAGAAAGTGTCTAACAACGTTATGTTAGGATGAAGTCGGAGAACGAAAAATGTTAGGACCAGAGTTAGTGCAACAAACTGCAGATGTGGTAACAGTGATAAGAGCTAGACTAGTAGCTGCACAAGATCGCTAGAAGAAATACGCAGATTTGTATCGTCAGGACCGCGACTTTGAAGTCGGAAGTTATGTTTTCTTAAAAGTATCTCCTTAGAAGGGAAAAATACGATTCGACAAGAAGGGAAAATTGAGTCCGAGGTTCATAGGACCATTCAAGATACTGAAGCGAGTGGACGAAGTGGTGTACAAAGTTGCATTACCACCTGAGTTAGAGCACATCCATAACGTGTTTCACATTTCCGTGTTACGTCTGTACAAACATGACTACAAACACGTGATTTCTTATGAGCCCATTCAAGTGGAGAAAAATCTAGCGTATGAAGAAATTTCTGTCCAGATATTAGATAGGAAAGAAAAAATATTAAGAAATAAAATTATATCTTCTGTAAAAGTACTTTGGCGAAACCACAACGCCGAGGAGGCCACATGGGAGTTAGAAGATAAGATGCGAAGAATTATCCCTATTTATTCGTGTAATCTTGTACCAATTTCGAGGACGGAATTTTTATAAGGGGGAAGGATGTAAGAATCGAGAATTTCATGAATAAATATTATTTTTATATAATAAGAAAATGAATATTTATTTGAATATAAATATTAATGTGTTGTGAGATGAGTAATTCAATTAATTCAACTTGAATTTATGAGAATTAAGACAAATGTAAAGTTGTGATGAGATCTGTGGAATGCCTTGTGTGGCATGAGAATGGAAATTAAAGTGGTTTAATTTACTTAAGGAATAAATAAATTAAGAAGTGAATAATTAATTAATATTATATTATTAATTAATTATTGTTGTGAATAATATAATACTAAGGAGTAAAGTAATTTACATAATTATATTTGAGTGTATAGTATGGCAAAATAATGAAATGGGTGTAGTATTAATTAAATGAAGAGATTAATGGTTACAATAACTAAGTATGAGAAATTCCCAGAGTGGCGCAGCTGCACCACTCCTGTACTGTAAACCAGCGCAGCTGTGCCGATAGCAAGACTTGGAAAATAATTTACACTATGTGCAAGAATTATAAAGATGGTTTGTTAGCATTAATAAAGAATGAGTAAAATAATGGATCAATTACCATTATTATTAGTGTGAATATTATTATTAAATATTATTGCATGCCACTATGTGTAATATAGGAATATGTGAGTAGTAGTATCATATAATTACTTACTACATAAGATTAAATGAGGTGTGACATGTAATTGTGGTTAATGCTATACAAAAATTATATAGTAAAAGTAATTAAATTATAAAGTTGATTTAGATAAGTTTTGATACCTCATCATGTGTGATGAGATAATTAAATGTGTATTCTAAAATATGGGAGTAAATAAATATGTACTATTAAAATATTTATTTCAATACTGATGTGTAAGTAAATAGTAGAAGGAGATATTAAATTATTAGTGACCAATTAAATTGAGTGCATACATGTTATAAATATTAATTATGTGGACCCAATGTATATGGATTATATGATATGGGTATATATTAAATGCCTAACTTTTCATATTGTAGTAACAATTGTACATTAAAATTACATTTTTGAGAATTAAAGAAACCAAACTAAGAATTATTAACCAAATTGCTAAGTATTAGACCCATTGTTCCAAACTCAGTTGCACAAACAGTGTTCAATTACCACTGCGTAACCACCAAGACTGGCACAGTACCTATGAAGTTAGATGATGATGGCTAAGGAGATGACTGATAATGGATGGTTAAACAACTCTTGGTTAACCATTGTTTTCTTCTTCTACACCATGGATTCCAACCTCAGTATAAACCCAATACCCAGTCTACCATTACTCTATAAAATGGCAGCTATATTATTCATTTTCACATTGTTGAGAATTATCTGTAAACCCCAAGAATGAGAGTCTGAGTTACTTGTTGGTTAAAGTGAAGTCTAGCATTTGTAGAAGATAGAAGTTAAGCAAACTAACTTCAAAAGGTATAAATTCTGACTTTTGTTCTTAATTTTGAGTTTTGTCAAATTCTTGAAATTTCTTGAATTCTCCATTAATTGGTATGAATTAGCATGCTACTAATATGTTTATAAAGTATGTTTACATGTATGGAACTTTTAATAATGGACTTGAGCATGTTTTAGCTGAAGAATTTAAGGTTGGGTTGATACTCCTCAAAACAGAGTATCTTACAGGTTCTGGTCCAGGAAGGGCGCAGCTGCGCCGAATTTATACTAGGGTGCAGCGCTGCTGCGTCGGTCCCCATAAGTAGAATCTAGTTTCTGTTAGGCTGTGTTGTTTCTAACTTGATATTAACACCTAAACATGCATGAAAAGAAGTATAACATGTTGTATAAAGCTTCCTTAGGATATATGAATTGTTCAACATGATCTAGTTGGAGATTTATTACAAAAACTTAATGTTTCAAAAATGAACTTTAATGAAACTCACGTTCTGCAAATTCTTAGATTGATAGTATATACACATGACTGATTTCTTAATATAATGAGCATGAGTTATGATTTATAGTTCCTTTGTTTATGACCAACTTATTAGGCTTTGAGCTAGAGAACCTTTCAAAGAAAAGCTTGTCATATTTAAGCCAATATCCTTGAATACTACATGATGTATGTTCTGACCTTGTGAAGATGTTAACATGACTTAACTACACATGAAAAGAGCTTTAAAGATGATTTGTATGTGTCGAATTGCATTGTTCAAGTTAATAATAATTTCAAAAGTGAACTCGGATATTTCTCAAATCAAACTAAGTTGCATTAGTGTGAGTAGTTAAGTTTTGAAGATTTAAGATGGCATGTTTAAGTTCATTGTGTCTCTAAACATGATTCTTATGTGTTAGATGCAATAGAAGTTAACCAAGCATAAGTTTAGCATGTTTTAAAGTAATAAATAATGCTTGTTATGAATAAATGATGTGAACATTTATGAGCATGCTTAGTACAAATTATGTGATTTCTTTATGTGGACATATGGCTAAATAGTACGCATGGTGATTACATGACCCTATTTGGCCTTAATTCCATGGAAATCCTAAACTAAGACCATGACATGTAAAATTGAACTTAAGATGGTCATATGCTTATGTAAATTCCTCTAGCATGTATGCATGTTAAGTGTAATTGTCTAGGTATGCTAAAGAATGGGACAGAAACAGGAAATGCAAACGCTCAACTCTGGTCTGGCAAGGGGACAGCATAGCTGCGCCATCCCTAAGCCTAACCAGGGCGCAGCTCCGCCATCCTGCAGTTTTGTATGTCTAATCTGTTTGTGATCTGTGATGTAATGCAGACTTGTACTGTAGTCTAAATTTGTAATACATGTTTACATACAATATTTGAAGTATCTATAAGCATGCTAATGTAAAGATCGTAGATTGGATATGTGTTTATAAACTTTCAAATGTTAAGTAAAAAAGGGGGGTTTCAAACTATGTAAATCTATTTCATGGTGTCTTATAAACTGATTTTGTGCTATAAGTATGCATGGTATGTGATGAAGTATGTATAGATTATACAACTAAGTTAGACATTTATGTATGCATTTAAACTTACATATCATGTATGAGTATGCGTAACTAATGAATATCATATACGCGTAACTATATTATGTTAGGATTCAAAGAGTATTGATAAGTTATACTTTGGTAAACTACGCTTGAGGCAAGTTTTCTAACTTACACAACTTTGGATTTTGTGTAAGTACTCGAACCCTACTCTTTATTGAGAATTACTTGAGCTTGTGCTATTATTGATCGTACAAGTAAATCTTATAATTCATATCTTATGACTTAATACTTCGTACTTTAGAATATAATTGTTTTCGAACGTTGATATCGAACGATAATTGTTCATGTATATACTTTAAAAGAAAGTTCTCCAAGCCATTGATTCGGCTAGACTATTGGTATAAGATCAAAAGCTATCCAAACCAAATTAACGTGGTGCAGACTCTTATAACTGAGATGAACAACCCTCTTGGTAGGGGAAATATATATTTATCGAGAGACCGACGTGCGCACATGAGTATGATTAAATGTTATGCATAACATAGGATACTTTAGGCTGATCACCTGTTGTACTCATTTTGTAGAATTATCAGTTTATTACTATTAATTCTAGTAGAAGTTCATAGTCCTTAGTGACTGCTCAGTATTCATTACTTGAAATCTTGAATTGAATAATCGTTGAATCTTGTAAATACCTTTCAGTCCGTAGCAACTTCTATTGAGAATCGTTGATAATTCTTGAATTATTATTCACTGTCATACCCTTGAAGATTGAACTCTATATATGATTGTTCCTTATTGTAATATTACTTTCTGGGCAAAATTGGTGCTCATCCTTACTTTCCCTAAAACTTTCAGTTATGGCAGAACGTGGTGAACCCTATGGCAAGGACACGGGTAAAGAGAAGGCTTTGGAGTAGTTAGTTTCATAGTACTAGGAATATACTATTATTCTGTTGTAAAAGAACTTATTTACTATGATATATTAAGCTATGTCTAATTTAAGTTGTATTGTACTAGTTATGGTTGCGAGACTTGGGACAAGAATAATTATGTCATAACAATGTAATTTATTTTATTATTCCATTGTCAATGATTTTAGTATATTTTTTTTAGAGCTAGCCCGTGACAACCAAATTTGAGACAAGTGGTATTAATTTAGCGGCGTCACACCTACTCTCCCTCAGCCATATCCATAACAATGATAACCACCTTTCTAGCCACCGAGTTTTCACGTAAAGGAGGTATAGGGCACTGTTTAGTCACTGATTGTGGGACAAGGGTTTTAAAAAACTCAACAACTTGGCTATATAATGCTTAGTTTGGTTTCTTTGGTTTCCAAAATGTGATTTTAATGTGTTAATGCTACTACATAATAAAAAGTTAGGGATTATATATGAACACATATTATATAATTCATGTACATTGGGTTTAAAAAAAATAATATTTGATTTAGATAAAATAATGCAGTTGGTTATTATTAGCCCAGTATGCTCCATAAACTTTGTTAGTAAACTTACACTTCAATATTATAATGATATTAAATATCACATGTTTATTTAACTTCCTTTCAAATTTCTGAGATACACATTTAATTAACCATTTCTGTATTAGAATTCCACCCAGGATTCTATTTTACTACTCATTAATTTATACCATTCAATTTACTCTTAACACATGATTTTAATAATGTCACACATTAAAATAAAGTTCCTCATTGTTTCCAAAGCAGATAAATTAATTTTTCCAAGTTTCACCACTAGCGCAGTTGCGCCAATATATACTGCGGGAAGGGTGCAGCTGCGCTGCTTCCTGGCAGTGTCAAATTGGGTTAGCTACTTGCCAGTTCCAGTTTCCATTACCCATGTGATTTCACATAGCACGTAATCAATCCCAAATGATAATACCACTCGTTAAACATCTTATTAAATCCTTCCTTCACAATTTTAATTGGACGGTCACTAGGTTCATTCTTATGTCGCACAAGGCTTATCACACTAACTTATATTAAGCTTTTCATTAAAATCTAAATATCACATAGTTGTCATATACGTAACTTAATTGAATTACTATTTCCCAAGTCACAACAATTTTTATTCAAATCAAGATTTAACTTTTATTAATTTAATTATTAATATTATTCAAAAAATTCTCAGTTATTACAGCACCGGGTTGATCTATGTCGTTTGAGTTGATAAGTGATGCTAGTAGGGGTTGTTTTGGGCCAGCGTAAAGACAAGATTTTTCATGCCATCTACTATGCTAGCAAAACATTGACAGATGCGCAACTCAATTACACAACTATCGAGAAAGAGCTACTTGCAGTGGCATATGCATTTGAAAATTTTTGTTCATACTTGATTGGAATGAAAGTAGTGGTGTTCACAGACCATTCTTCCATACGGTATTTAATTTCTAAGAAAGATGCAAAACCCAGATTGATTAGAACGATTTTACTTCTCCAGAAATTTGACTTGGAAATTTTAGATAGGAAAGGGACAGAGAATCAGGTGCTTGACCATTTTTCGAGATTGGACAATCCAGATCAAGACAAGGAAGATAAAGTGTTGATTAACGAGTCCTTCTCAGATGAACAGCTATTTGTGGTTCACGGCGAGTTTCTATGGTATGCTGATTTTGCCAACTAATTGGTGAGTAATATCTTCCCTCCATACTTGGCACGACAGCAAAAGAAGAAGTTTCTACATGATGTGAAAAGGTATACGTGGGATGAATCGTTTATATTCAAGCAATGTGTAGATAAGATGATCAGACGATGTATACCACAAAGTGAAACGGAGAGTATGTTATATGATTGTCACGCATCATTGTATGGGGCACATTATGGAAGCGATAGAACTGTCGTCAAAGTGCTACAAGCCGAATTCTATTGCTCGCTTTATTTAAAGACGCCCACCAGTTCGTTCAAAAATATGATGGATGCCAAATGGTGGGTAATATCTCCAAACGTAATGAAATACCATTAAATGTGATATTAGAAGTGGAAGTCTTTATTGTTTGGGGGATCAACTTCATGGGACCGTTTTCGTCATCGTTCAACAATTTCTATATTCTTTTATCCTTACATTATGTTTCCAAATGGGTTGAGGACGTTGCTTTGTCAATAAACTATGCCAAGGCCGTCTTTGAAATTTCTGATTAAAAACATCTTCACGAGATTTTGCACTCCAAGGGCGATTATAAGTGATGAGGGGAGTCATTTTTGCAATAAATACTTTTCAACTCTCCTAGCAAAATATAGGGTGAATCATAGAATTGCCACAGACTATCACCCCCAAACCAGCATCCAAACAGAGGTATCCAATAGAGAAGTGAAGCGAATTTTGGAGAAAATAATGAATCAAAACCGAAAAGATTGGTCTATGAAGTTGGATGATGCTTTATGGGCACATCACACAGCATACAAGACACCGGTCGGAATGTCTCCATATCATCTTGTCTATGGTAAATCGTGTCACCTCTCAGTGGAACTTGAGCATAAAGCATACTAGGCCATTCAGAAACTGAACTTTGATCTCACATCAGCAGGGGGAAAAGAGACTTCTCCAACTTAACGAACTAGATGAATTTCTCTTACAAGCATATGAGAACTTAAAGTTGTACAAAGAAAAGGTTAAGCGGTGGCATGATCAAAAAATTATGGAAATGAATTTCAAGCCGTACCAAGCAGTTCTCCTATTCAACTCTAGATTGAAACTCTTTCCCAGAAAGTTTAAATCCAGATGGTCGGGCCCATTCATTTTCAAAATAGTCTTTCCATACGATGCCGTTGAATTAGTTGGTCGGAATCCAGATGAAACATTCAAATTCAACGGACAACACTTAAAGTACTATTGGGGTGGTGACTTCAATCACTAGAAAACCTCAATTGTTCTTATCGATCCAACATAAAACGGGGAGTAGTCAGGCTGAAAGACTAAAAATCAAGCGCTTGATTGATGGCAACTCAATCATAAATCTAGTTTTTGTTAGTAGATTCTATTTTTTTATATATAGGGCATATACTATCTAATTTCAAGGATAGATTAGTTAGTTAGTTTTCGTTAATAAAAGTTTACTTGTTTTCTCTCCAAAATGCTTGCTCTGATCCTCGTGTATTGTTACCATTACAGGTGTTGAGGACGAGACTTACAAGGGGGAATAGTGTGAAGGTTCAATAAGTCAAGTTAGAATGCGTTGAGGGGATCTAATCAAGTAGTAAGCCTTTAGAGCAAATGCCAGTAGTCAAAAGTAAAGTTTTAGAAAAACACAAGCTCACCCTGGCGGGCTTTTCATGCTCCGAAACCCGCCCCAGCCGCAATGTGACGCCCCCAAAATAGGTATACATCACCTATTCTGAGTCGCCAAATACATGGTACATAACTCAAATACAACTTAATTTGTACGTGTCATGTAGAATATGACAAAACATATGCTGTGAGTTTTAATACAAATATTGTCTTCTAGACAGTATTCAAACTCAAAATATGTCCTCATTACAATTATTATCACACTATTTCATAGAATAGTGAGGACTACTAATGGAAACATCTGGACCGTCACTCCGTTCCCCGACTAGTCCCAGCTATATTCTCATTTTCTGAAGAGAACAATGAAAGTAAAGGGTGAGCTCAACTAACCTAGTAAAAAATATTATGACTAAGATAATGCAGAATAAATTATCATTAGCCTTCAACAGTGTTAAACTGATAAAATATAATAAACATCAAGTTTAACTGCAGCGGAACAAGCAATCCATTAGAAGAGTCAAGCAGAGCATGATATCTACTATCTTCTATGATTTAAAAAGTTTATCATCAATTTTATCGCTGAGACTTAGCTAAATAAATAATCCACATCACTGAATTATCCATGCACTACGGGCCAAGGATATTCATTAGTATTATGACCACAAATTATCCATGCACTACGGGCCAAGGATATTCGTGTTTTCACCAATGGTCATGATCATGCCAACAACTGTCCATCAATGCACTACGGGCCAATGAGGACTTTTACCACATCATTTGTAACATTACGGTCATGATTATACTGAATAATCCCTGGTCATAATCATACCAAGTCCATCTATGCCCTATGGGCCACAGATGATTTTCATTATAATATAAGCATGAGGATGATGACAATGATATTAGAATTCAATTAAAAGAAAGCAAAGAATAAATTTTTAAAGATTTATAATTAAATTTATCTAGAATTTAATAATGTCCAAATTGTCAACATGATCAATTTTATCAAGAATAATATTATATCAAAAATGATTTGAACAAAAAAAGAAATCAATTTTAATTATGAATAGTACCCCGGGTGAATACTAACCGAATGAATAGTATCCCGTGAATAGTAATTCGGGAATAGTATCCCGTGAATAGTACTCCGACATAAAAAGGTTAAAACTTATCAAGAATGCTCAGGATAATATTCTCATGAAAAGATACTGGATGAAGCGCAAATATCAAGGATATTCTACTAATTTCATGAAGTATAGAAACTAAAACTTTAACAAAATGAGTGTAGAATTCAAAATCTGAAACGAAATAATATTACTTACATACTACAAAGTATGGAAGAAAATATTATTTCATATGAATACTGAACAAAAATAATATTCCTTACCATAAAAACTTGAACTGTTTACTACGCTCAAAGCTTCCTTAAACTCTAAAGAAATATACTCAAGATTATAGAAGAAGAATTCTCTGATTCTGGCGTGATTTTCAATTCTAATTAAGTATCCTATTTATAGAAGAATGAAAAGGATACTATTTAAAAAAGAAATCACGGACGCACAATAATTTCAAACGAAATAATTCACGGGAAAAAAATTTCTGACGTTCCACCTTTTTTTCAACTTAATAATATTATATTCAATAAAATATAATATATTCTATTTTTCATAAAAAACAAAACTTATTATAATATATAAATATGTCATAATAATACATTTAGTAAACTCCCTCCCGACCATCTCATCCCACTTCATTTATTTGTGGGCCCCGCCATTTAAAATATATATATATATATATATAATAACAATTGTCAGATTCCCCCGTGAATCAAATTTTCTCCTCTCCATTTCAGTTGTCTTCCACACTTGGGCCCCACGTGTGGGTCCCCACCTATTATATATATATATATATATATATATATATATATATATATATATATATATATATATATATACTAAAACTTTCTACTGATTAATTTGAAAAATAGATTAATGGGGGTCCAAATAATAAGCAAAATTTACAACAAATACTTCATAAAAATCCCCTCAAAGTTTTTAACAACATTTATCATCATTATTATAATTCGTAATATTTAACAACTAGATCGTTCCCAGGAAAGAGGGAGCTTTTCGATAAGAATTTCTCCCTATTGGCACGCAATTAGGTGACCAAACCTCTCCTCGACAAAACTTTCTAGACATCGTCAATATTACAAATAATAATATGAATAACTTTGTCATCTCAGTTATTGATTTAATAATATAAAAATATTGACAATAATTGAATCAAAAACGTGAGATATAATACAGTAATTACTGTAGCAATAATTGAATAAAACTGAGTGACTTCTCACGTAAGCATCAATAATCAATACCGTGTGCTACTATGTAACCACGTGTATTACTGTACTTTTATCATTTGGTATTTCAACAGTTAACGGTAAAACTTTCGCCGTTATTTTTATAAAAAGATATTTTTGTCGTTTTTTCATTCCGACAATAAGTCTATTGTGGGGTCCACCAATGATTGTGTCGTCGTACGAATATTTCCTGTTAAAACGAATATTACCCGACCAATCGAATATAATATAACAACTTGCGTACTTTACAAAATTTATAAATATTACCCACAACTATAACATTATACCAAATTCACTCCTTAATATTTAAAAATAATATTTATAGAAAATTCATCTTTATTCATAAAAGTTGGGGCCTTACAGGAAACCCTTCTCCCAAAAGTCGCCCCAACAAGGCGTCGAGCTCTCTGCCAATTACCCGCCCCGACAGGGTAAATAAAATTCAATTTTTAAAAACCTTATTTTTTAGACGACTAAGGCTCGTTCCTGCATCACTTCCACTTCAACTCTTATATCTTAACTACTAAAATAATACCCCAAAACCATTGCTCACCTAATCTCAACACCATTCTATCCCGAATACTCCTTCCAATCGAATTCATAGGATTTACCATCACAATTAGAAATCACATACTCCATTATTTTAGCCTTCACACTCGTGACAAACGATTTGGGTTTCGAGTTCAAGGAGCTTGAAGTTTGGATTTTTGCCAATAACCCGAATCATCATCTAATTAAGGAAATCATAACCAAATTCAACACACTAAAACGTACACCAGCGGCAGTCACAGGTAAATTAAACTTGATGAGGGGTTTTAATTGCTAGTTTGAACAGTTAGTCTATTAAACTGAGATTTGGATATATTTGACTGTGAATTTAGAACTCTAGCATTCACCTGGTTATATCATATTATATGTTGCTATCACATTAACAAAGTGGACTGGATACTGAATTTGGGGAAATCGTTGGCAAGAAAAGTCAGTTCGCACATAAGGTGTTTATCAGAAAGTTTCAAAGAAGAGATTGCCTAATTATAACTTCACAAGGATGTCATCCGGGTTTACTTTGTTATGCCAGTTAGTGAAAGTACTTTAGATACATCTCATGGCACGGAAAGCACCAAAAAGACAACGAGGTGAAGGTTCTTCTACCCCAACACGACGTTTTGATAGAAAGAAGTTCATAAGTGCCGCAGCAACGGACAGATTTGACTACTTGATAGCTAAAGCACTCACCCCCGAGCACGGACTTAGACCTGATAAGTTTGATGGGGAGATGGGGCTACAAATTAATGAATAAGTCTGGGATACTTTCACTGATTAGCCAGAAGTGGCAGTGGTGGTTGTTATCAAGGAATTTTATGCAAATGTAGAAGATAAGGCACCCTTTTTAGTTTTTGTGAGGGGCAAGATGGTATCATTCAGCGCCAAAGCAATCAATGATTATTACAATTTGCGAGCCCCTGTAGTTTGTCCGTATTTCGTCTATATGGATAGTGGTCAGAATTATGAGAAGATATTAGAGGAAATTTGTAGGCCTGACACTGTTTGGTTAAAGGGCAAGAAGGGTGGTACTTTGTTTCTCAGCAAGGATTTGAGCTAATATGGAAAGATTCGGTACGCCTTCCTATGTACCAAGATTTTTCCTTCCCAGCACGTTAGCGAAGTGACCAAAGAAAAACCCCCATTGTCGTATACACTTCTCAAGGATAACATGATCAATGTAGGGGGCCATTGTCAATTTTTCCATCCGGCATTGTTTAAGAGGACCTGTACCGTGAGGATTCCCACATCCATCCCTCATCTATGGGTTGTGCCACCGTGCTGGTGTTAGGTTGGCAGCCGATGAGCCTGTACAGTAACCACTTCAACTATTGGATCATAAGCTAATTGCTCGATATACAGTTTGGGCAGGAGGTGTGACGCCCCCAAATTCAGGTACTCGAAACCCGAACTCGGTACTTCACAATATCATTTCTTTGAGCAGAATAATAACAATATTATAAATATCAAACTTAATTTACATATATCAGAGTTGTCTAATCCCAGGTACGCGACCTTTAAAACATTTCATTACATGACACTTAATAAATATCATTGTCTTAATATAGTCTAACTATTACATAAGATACCATAAAGTTTATTCTGTCAGCTTTTCTTTCCCTTTGTTCTTGGTAGAACCTTCAGGTTGATCACGCTTAACTGAAAACATTTAAATTTAAAGCAAGAATAAGCATTTGATTACCCAGCAAGTAATAGCAGATAATAAACTTTAGCTAAAATAAGTAAATGTTTTCTTTGAACGGCACTTCTACAACGAACAAAGTTATGAAGTAAGCTGAAGCAATACTATACAACATATCAAATCTATCTCGAATTTTGAAACTACGTACTGACTATAAATGGAGAGCAGTCGACAGACTATGAATTTTATTTTCAATATTTGAAAAGGTATACAGAACTTCATCTGCAAACCGTCATAACTTACGGGCATGGAGGGTGATCTGCTGCTTACACAACTTAGTTTTATCTTTTATAAAGATACTTATCATTAATAAGATCATTCTGTCGATTAAAATAATATATCATAACACTTAGTACTGCTATTTGCAGTCATCATATAGCTTAAGCATATTGTCACACACACACACACACACACACACACACACACACACACACACACACACACACACACACACACACACACACACACACACATATATATATATATATATATATATATATATATATCATTCATTAGGACATAAACAGGCACTTATCTAGTCAAACTATCTAAGTTCAGATCAATTTTTGAAATATTTCAGTGTACCGACGGCTTTATCAGGTAATTATCGAGTCTAAAACTCTATTATGTAGTTCAATATTCCTTTAGATAATTTACATATCAGTCATATTATTTTTCAGTAGCTTATAATAATTATTATAATTTATCATGTTTTTTTTTTTCAAACATTGAAATCATTTTTAAATGATTTAAATATTAAATAATTCGATTATCATTAATATTTAATTAATATTAAATTATTAATGGAACCATTTCCAAAATATTAAAGTTATTTTTATTACCCTTAAATGATTTTTAAAACATTTAAAATTATTTTTAAATAATTACTTTCAATATTTAAATATTAATGTATTATTCACAAAAATATTAAAAGTCTTTTATTATTACTTCAAATATTTTTAAATCATGTATATCCTTTTTAAATAATTTTTAAATCAATAAAATCATTTTTAAAATATTAATTTAATATAATTATTAAATAAATTTAATATCATTAATATTAAATTATTAATAAAATTTACCTTAAAATATTAAAAGTCACATTTTATAACCTAAAGTATTTTCAAACTCTTTATTTTCATTTAAAATAATTTTTATAATATTAAAATCATTTTTAACTAATTTTATTTAATATAATTATTAAATAAATCTATTATCATTAATATTAAATAATTAATGAAATTTATCTTAAAATATTAAAAGTTATGTTTTATAACTTAAAATATTTTAAATACTTTATTATCATTTAAAATAATTTTTAATATACTAAAATTATTTTTAATTAATTTATTTGATACATTTATTAAATAAATTTAATATCATTATTATTCAAATAAATAATAATATTTATGAAAAATATGTTAAATTATTATAAGTTAATTTTTATAACTTAAAATAATTTTTAAAACTAATTTTGGAATTTTTAGAAATTAATTACAATTTTTAAATGATTTTTGAAAAATTATTTAATTAAAATTAATAAGTCTGTCGCTAAAGCCTTTAGCGACAGAAAGTGTCGCCAAATGTGTTCTTGAGCCTCAAGAATATTCATAAGCAGTTTCTAGGTACCTACTTTGACCATGATTAATTTAGTGTCTATGTTGTTTCTAGGCGTGTTAATGGTCAGATCTTGTAGTATTAATGTAATACTACATGATCCAACAATAAACAAAGTAATACAACATCATACTAAGGAGATCTAAGCCTTCAAAAGTGGTTGTCAATGTTGTTCTTCATTTTCTGGGTTACCCAGAAATGAAGAACAGTTCGAGGGGTCATATTTGGGCTTCCACAACTTGCAACCCATGCAATATTTTGGTGATTTATGGGTTCCAGGTTGTAGACAACATGTCAAGGTACAAATCTATTACATAAAATCAGTATAAAAACAGCAAAATCTCCAGATATAGTCCAGTCAAATCATGTCAAAAATCAAGTTCATACGTTTTCTGGGTTACCCAGAAAACAAAAATTGTGATCATCCTGCCTGGTTTGACCGTCCACTGCATGAAGCCTGATTATCATTTAGGTGTTCTACAAACTTTAATCTACAGTACGTCTACCAAACTACAACCTAGATATAACAACAAGCACAAATCCACCAAAAACATGCAAGATCTAAGGCCATGAACATACTGTCAGATAGTTCTGGGCAAGATCAGGGTTACCTAGAAAACCGAAAGTCATGGTCGATCAACCGACTTTGACCATAAATAACTTTCAATATATACTAGATCTGACCCTGATTCGAGATCCAGATCAAAACTCACATGACATACTACAACTACAAACATTTAAAACATTAAAACAAATAACAAGTAATGATCTATGAGGTCTGACATTCAGTTGTCAGACAACATTATAAAGTTTTCCAGATTTTTGAAAACTTCTATTTCGTGCATCTATATGTTATAGATCTGTCATGTACCAACCCATATCACTTATTTACACCACAAACAACATTTTTAAACACAAAATCATAACTTTTAACATAGCATTTAAGATCAGATTCTAGCTTAGGGTTATACCTCACTTTGAACAATTTTTTGATTCTAGGCTTCTGATCTGTTATGGTGGTGATATGGAGTTGATTTGGGACTGTTCTAACAAGGGAATTCGTGAGTTTAGAGAGTGAGAGTCTAAGTTGTGTGTATGAGACCAAATGAGGCTTAGAAATGAATTTTCTCTCTCTTTAATCTATATATATCATGGATTCAATGAATTGGCTGAGATAAGGTGGCTGATTGCTGTTATTTTAAGTCACATGGGCATATATTATTTGTTTACCAACCACATTATATGGCAAGATATACAAGTTACCTTAAATAATGCAAAAGGGTATTTTGGACTTTTTGCTTGCAATTTTAATGGCTGTCTAGACTTTTGCCCCAACCCTTACGATTTAACCCTAAGGTTTTACAAAAATGAATTTCTAGAATCTCTAATTAGGTTTAAAATAGAAATTTTAGTTTCCTAAATTACAAATTAGGGTTTCCTAATTGGTTTAAGTTTTCTAATTATATTATACTTGAACATTAGAGTTAAGGTTCCCTAATTATCATTAAGCTTTCTAATTTTGCAATTAGAGTTTTTAATTGGACAATTAGGGTTCCTAATTTAGAAATTAGGATTTCTAATAATTAGGATTTTCCCTAATTAGGGTTATATTCTATAATACATGTCTTTAACCACTTTAATGCAATTACATAACCGTCTTGAACTCCCATTTGAGTTCCAATTTAGGGTTTATCAAATTAATATTAGGGTTTTCTTATGATACACTATAATTGACCAACCATGATCAATATACATACACAGTACAAATTTATAGCACTGAAATATAATTAATATTATATTATTATTCTCATTCCTTATTCAAAATCCAAAATTAGGATTTTGAATCCATATCCGACTTAGCTTTCATATATATCATTATTAATTAAGTTAAAATAATTAACTTAACTAATCTGAATAAATTTATATAATAAAGTAGTTATTGTAATAATTCTAATAATCATATCATATATTAAATAGTACAATAATCATATTTTCATGGAAAATAAATAATAAACTATTTTTACTACAAAATTAATTTATTATAAAAATATAATTTATAATGATTAATAATTCCTTAAAAAAGTTATTTGTAATTATTCATGTAATAAATAAAAATTTATTTATCACATATATACATAAACTTTACCTTGCACATATTCCCACCTTTATTTTTTTAAAAAAAAATTATACTCAAAATTTCTTATTTAATTATATCAAAAATATTGGGTTATTACATTCACCCTCCCTTATAAGGATTCCATCCCCGAAATCACCGTTTCAAAACTTATACCCACAATGGTAAATAATATAAACATTCATTGCAAGTAGATCTCAATCTGATTTAATCGAACTAATTCTAACTTATTCAGCATAAAGCTTATCTACTTGATTAAACAGAAATTTGATTTCTAATAGAACTCAAATTCCTCCTTCAAAATTTCTTAAATAAACAATTTACTATATATAGGAAAACCATTTATAAGAAATTAAATTTTATTCGAATAATACATGGAATTCCATCCCCGGCTGCTATGGTATCCTGAATGGTCATATTGAAGAGTCTTGCCGTTGATTTTGTTAGTTTGTTGGTTGAAGTTGGTCCCGTTATCGCTAAAGTCCCACTACATTTCCCTGCATTTACACTTCCCCCATCCATTCTCCTTTTTGGACAATCTTTTACCTTGTGTTCCATTGATCCACACAGAAAACACCCGTTGTTCATCCTTGGATTGGGGCAGTTGGGAGAGATATGTCCCTCCTGCCCACACTTATAGCACACAAACTTTCTATTGAGACACTCACCTGAGTGATTCTTCCCACAGTTACCACATTGCACCACCTGCTTCTTTACACCTTCTTGCTTAACCTGGATATTCCCAAAATTGTTTCCTTTTCTTATCTCTTTCCTACTTCCACTACTTCTTTCCACCTTAACTGCTCCCTCGATCTTACCCTTGTTCCTTTTCTCCTTGTTATATAGACTCATTGCCTCACTTCCCTCTTCGGCTATGATAGCCTTTTCCAAGAGTGCTAGAAAAGTATTGATTTGTAACACTGCCACCCTATTATAGAGCCAGAATTTTAATCCCAGCTCAAACCTCCTTGCCTTTCTTGCTTCCGTATCAACTTAATGCGGAGCGAACCTAGCTAATTCATTGAACTTTGCGGCATACTCCGCAACTGTAATGTTGTCCTGCTTTAACTCTAAAAATTTAACCTCTATCCTAACCTGCATACTAGACGGGAAATAGTTCTTGAAAAACAGTGTCTTAAATCTAGTCCACATAACCACTCCTTCTTCAGCCCTAGCTTGATTTTTCTCCCACCAAAAATTCATCTCCCCTTTCATCATATGAGTGGCAAAAGTCGTCTTTTGCCCCTCATTTACCCTAACAATCACAAAATCTTTTTCTATCTCCTTTACCCAAGTTTGGGCTTCTATAGGGTCAGTTGTCCCTCTAAATTCTGGCGATCCGACTGCCTTGAAGTCCTAAAAATTTGCCAATCAATTTTCTGGCTGATTTCCCGCGGCTGGCATTCCAGTCTGTATAGCTTGAGCTACCATGATTGCAAAGTTCTGCATTAGATCTGGTTATCCCCCCGCATTATTAACAGATTCTTCTGTCCTTTGGTTTCGAGTTTGACGTCTTCTTGGCGGTATTATCTGATTAAATAAAATCATAAATTATTTTTTTATTAACTTACATTCTAAACCTTGCTTAATTTTAACTCGAATAATCATGTATTCAAAATATCATTCATTCAACTAATTCATAGTATTTTACATAGCATAACACATACTGCTATAAGCATTTGTTATCCCTTTTTGACCACAAAAGTCGAGAATCGCTACTACGCTTATACAAAAGTTAGGAATATTACATTACACACACATACATATTATATATACAACATCGAACACACATATTAACAGTACTTATACTACTTATAAATGGTATATAAGTTTTATATAAGTTATCTTTTATTTTATTTTACGATGAATTTATTTAATTCATCTCCTTTAAAACTATATTTGAGTCATTTGTATTTTCATCATTTCCCTCTGTCCTAAAGGCTATAGCTTAAGGTATACCCCACCTAAGGTTTCTAACCTAAAGCTCTGATACCAACCTGTAACATCCCCAAATTCAGGTACTTAAAACTCGAACTCGGTGCTTCATGATATCATTTCTTTGAGCGAAATAATACAATAATATAAATATCAAACTTAATTTACATATATCAGAGTTTAGAGAGAGAGAGAGAAAGTCTAGGTTGAGTGTATGAGAGTAAATGAGGCTTAAAAATGAATTTTCTCTCTCTTTAGTCTATATATATCATGGATGTAATGAATTGGCTGAGATAAGGTGGCTGATTGCTGTTATTTTAAGTCACATGGGCATATATTATTTATTTACCAACCACATTATATGGCAAGATATACAAGTTACCTTTAATAATGCAAAAGGGTATTTTGGACTTTTTGCTTGAAAGTTTAATGGCTTTCTAGACTTTTGCCCCGACCCTTAGGGTTTAATCCTAAGGTTATACAAAAATGAATTTCTAGGATTTCTAATTAGGTTTAAAATAGAAATTTTAGTTTCCTAAATTACAAATTAGGGTTTCTTAATTGGTTTAAGTTTTCTAATTATATTATACTTGAACATTAGTGTTAAGGTTCCCTAATTATCATTAAGCTTTCTAATTTAGCATTTAGGGTTTCTAATTTGACAATTAGAGTTCCTAATTTAGAAATTAGGGTTTCTAATAATTAGAGTTTTCCCTAATTAGGGTTATATTCTATAATACATATCATTAATGACATTAACGCAATTACATAACAGTCTTGAACTCCCATTTGAGTTCCAATTTAGGGTTTATCAAATTAATATTAGGGTTTTCTCATGATACACTATAATTGACCAACCATGATCAATATACACACATAGTACAGATTTATAGCACTGAAATATAATTAATATTATCTTATTATTCTCATTCCTTATTCAAAATCCAAAATTAGGATTTTGAATCCATATCCGACTTAACTTTCATATATACCATTATTAATTAAGTTAAAATAATTAACTTTACTAATCTGAATAAATTCATATATTAAAATAGTTATTGTAATAATTCTAATAATCATGTCATATGATAAATAATACAATTATCATATTTTCATGGAAAATAAAAAATAAAATATTTTTACTACAAAATTAATTTATTATAAAAATATAATTTATAATGATCAATAATTCCTTAAAAAATTTATTTGTAATTATTCATGTAATAAATAAAATTTTATTTATCACACATATACATACACTTTACCTTGCATATATTCGCACCTTTATTTATAAAAAAAAAATTTATACGCAAAATTTCTTATTTAATTATATCAAAAATATTGGGTTATTACAAGAGGAGAGTCGCACCCACGGGGACTCAGGTTCTCATTTCCTTCAGATTCTGAGGATGATGAAAATGATGAGGATTTCGATGAGGATGACGCTCAAGAGCAAGATCAGGCAACCATATCAGATACATCGCGGACAAAAGCCACTTTAAGCAATCAATTCTGCAATATGTTGCAATACATAGAGCTAGGTTTCAACAGATGGAAAGTGATACTATATGGTTGGCAAAGCGATAGGGACACATGTTTGACTATCAGATTTCCTACAACAACACTCTCGCCGAGATGCTTGCGCGTATGAATCCTTTTGTAGGCCGAGTATAGATGTCAGTCCCACAACCATTGCCAGTGTTTCCCCCTCCAGATTCAGGAGACACAGATGAGGTCGAGCCAAACGCTTGACCATTCAGGGAAGTCCTCTACATTTACATTCTTTATATTTCTATAATGAGGACATTACATAGTCTAAGTTTGGGGGGAATTCCTTGCACATTACATAGTAGAGCATAGTTAGTTTTGCATGATAATTAGTTGTTTTTACATTTGTATTGCATAAAAGTGCATGTAGTTGCATTGCATATAAAAAATTTTGAAAATCCCAAAAATATTTATTTTGTTATCTTAGTTGTTTTATTAGATCTATTGCATATAGTTAGTGCATATTGCATGTTCCAGCTTGTTGGTTAGTCGAAAGTCAGTGTGGCCGATGATGAGATTGGGATTGCATAGATATTTGATCAGTATGATAACCAAGGCATACATATAATCTTTTAGCATGATGTAAATCTCAGCATGTTTAAAATAGATGTAACTAGATAGCACATTATGATGAAAATCTCAATTAACTTAGTTAAATAATCGCATAATTGTCTTCTTGTGGGAACTTGTAGTTTTAATGAAGGAAAATCGATGAACTGGTATTAAAGGCTAGGATAATGCAAAAGCTTAAGTTTGGGAAAAAAATATGGGATAAATGTGAAAAATGTCTGATATATATATATATATATATATATATATATATATATAAGGAAAAAGTGAATAAACACGTTTACTAGTTTAGTCTTGTGGCCTTTGTTACTCTAGTAAGTAAGCCCTAGGGGATGTCTTTACACCCAGCGCCCTAAAACCATCTGGTTTGGGAGTCGTTGGTTGAAAGGTCGCTAAATAGGTAACACTAAAAAGCCTAAGAGGACTAGACATTGAGCAGTCATGTGTAATCGCGGGGAATGAGCAAAATGCTTCCGTAATTGAATAAAAGTATAAATAAATCATGTAGTGACTCCTAACTTGGTAATTGCATAGTTTTAGTCAGAACTTAACTTGTTTCAAAATTTCTCGAGTTAAACTGTAGCCTTCCCTCTAGGAAGTGTATTGTGTTATACATTTGAACTGTAGTTAGTTTTCATGGTTATTGAGCACACGCGCACTACATTAGTGATAACATGCGATGAATTATAGACTGATATGTGTTGATGTGTTTTGGTTGGATTTATTGTTCATAACTATTATCAATTTCTCTGAGGCAACATTTTTGAAATTCATACTGATTGACAGCTGGATTAGTAGGCATGTAGGTAGCTTGCATTTGCATTTGTGTTTTGCTTGAGGACAACCAAAGTCTCAAGTTTCGGGGTATTTGATGAGTGGATTTTATACCTACGAATCAGTTACCTTTTAAGCTTGATTAGATGCTACTTTGAGTAGGTTTAGGAGCATTTTATACGTTTTGTTATTTATGTTTTGCAGGAACATGTTGTGAGGATAGAAATAGGAAAAGCATAGATTAAAAGGTAACTTTGCAGTTGTTTGGCCAGACTACCCCATAGGACGGGCATTATAGAACAAAAACCCCGTCGGGGCGGAGGTCCACTGGACATCTGTCGGGACAAGCTTATCCAAGGCAAAAAAAACCCTGCCAGGCGGGCTGGTCGGCAGTTAGAGAGGGATTTCCATGTTCAAGAAGGACTCTGGAATTGGTTTAGCTGGTAATTTGGGATGCGATTAGGAAGCCACAAAAAATACTAATTGGAGGGCAGAGAAGATATTATTACAATCAATCAGCAAAACCTTAGTTTTGACAGCAGCTATTAGAGATTGAAGCAAGGAGGCTAGCAAGAAAAATTGAAGGCAAGAGTGGAGAATATCAAGGGATTATACATAGTTTTATTCTATTTTCTTCATCTTTTGTTCTTGTATTCAGAATACTAAATAACTTGTGGATGTTAGATTTTATTTCGATCATGTTGAACTAATTTGCTATTTAATGCTACGATGGATCTTTTTGTGTAACTAAAATTAGCATGCTTCATGATTAAGTTATAAATAATTATTTATAGATTGTCTATTGTGATTTAAGCTTGAATGTTTAATTTCTTGGCCAGTGATTAGTGTGATAACTTATATAAACTCGAGAAAAGGATTATAAGTTGAGACCCGATCATAATAGCATGTGTTTTTGATTTCTACATGGCGTTAGAATTCATGATTTGTGCTTAGGATAGAGATATACATATACATCACATGTAATCTCGTAGAGAACTTTGGTTGTAAATCATTTTTAATTATAATTCACATAGAGATATAGTGGGTTAGTTAACTAGGGTGTTCATCTTATTCTGTCAATTGTGGATTTAAGTTGATTCGGGTTTGATGCATTGAGAGATGGTCATATCTACCTTTGTGTTCTTTATTAACAATCCGAAATATCAAATTTGACTTAACAGGAAGTGTGTTCGATCTAAGTGAAATCTCTTTTATCTAATTAAAAAACTTGTGGTAGTTAGTTTTAATTAAAGTTAATTACTTTCATACTTTTCATCATATTGATCACTTTTTTAAAGAAATTGAAATAATTCTAAAATTGGTTCTTGTTAGATTAAAATATAGTTTATTGTCTCTGTGGGAACGATACTTGATTTATCACTGTATTACTTGTTGATCACGTATACTTGTGTGTTGTGCGTAATTAGATTTTACCCAACATAGAGTCAAATTTAAGACTGATTAGGTTAATCGTAGATTCATATTATACTTTCATTATAGAGATTGTGAGAAAAAGTATTTGCCAAGAAAATGCTAATATTTGGTTACAAAACATTCGAAAAAATTGGGTCTTAAGGATGATGCAGTTGAGTTATTAAGAGAGTATATATGTTCTCTCTTTTATTTATTTTAATTAAATCACTTTCATTCATTTTTTTAATTAAATCATTATCATTTGAGTATATTAACATATATATCTTTTAGTATTTGATATAAACGTCTTGATGATATTATATTCTTTGAACAAATAGATTGTGACTTCTCATGCACTATAGATTCAAGACTACATAGCACGATAAAGCTTCCCCCAGTACTCCTTGAGAAGTGTAAAAGCTTGTTTGACCCACCTCTCCATGAAATCGGGAAACATCCTTGGTTTTAAAGTCCTAGGTCTTTCAGCCGGTACTCCTGTTTTTGCAAAATCAACTATCATAGAGTGAAGAGTTGCCAAGTAAAGACATATTTTACTCATAGCTTTATCTGACTCAAGGTCTGCATGTATTAAATGTTCAGTAGAGATTATATCCTAGGTATCATTGATCAACTAATTAATCAACAAATAACTTTTGAATTTCTTCCAAATCAGACTTATTGGGAAATATGAGAGACAAATGGAGAGTTGCAGGAAATTTAACAGTTCCCAATAAGTGGTTCCCCATGAAAACTGTACTTCCTCTTGAATTCTTAAAAAAGTTTTCAATGGTGAACCACTTTGTTCAAAAATTTAAGAGGAAGTAGAGTATGGTAAATCCTACATTAGGAACTATTGAATTTCCTGCAACGCTCCCTTTTTCTCTCATATTTCCCAATTAGTCTGATTTTGTAGGAAATTCAAAAAAAAATTGTTGATTAATTATATAATCAATGATACATTAGGTACAATTTTTACTACACATTTAATATACGTAGACCTTGAGTTAGATAAGACTACTAGTAAAAAATGTCTCAGTTTGCAACCCTTCACTCTATGGCAGTTGATTTTGCAAAACCAGGAGTAATAGTTGAAAGGCATATGGCTTTAAAACCGAGGATGTTTCCCAATTTTATGGAGAGTTAGGCCACAACTAGCTTACACTTCTCAAGAAGTATTGGGGACAAACTTTATCAATGACGACCGGCTGATCGTAATCTTCTTCTTGCATTTGGCCGGCATTTGCAGTATCTGAGTCCTGAGGAGTTAGCTTATGCTGTGGCGAGAACGTCACATCAACAGGATGATCATGCCGAAGTAATCTTGTCATTGTTTAGCTTTATGTTTAGTTTTACATGTTTAGTTTAGCTTTACATTAATTTAATAATACATGTTTAGCTTTTTATTATTGTAATACATCAGAAATGGTTGTTCATATTCATTATTTGGACAATTGCTGAACAATTCCCTTTGGGGAGTATTTGGTTTATTATTTGTAGCTATGCTTTAAAAGGAAAAAATGTTCATATATAAATACCATAGATTGTGGGATATAATTAATGAACTGGATGGTTATATATACTATTATGTGTTGGGATATAAAACAGGTACATTTTTATTTGAACAATTCAAAAAATAGGCAATTTTTTTTTAAATTAAGGATCAGCGACCGCAAATGGTCGCGGATTAATATACCGAAAAAGGTGTCAGTGTGACACCCCCGAAACCGGGTCCTCTGACCCTGGTTCGGTCATCACGATAAAATACAAACATCCAACTCTAAACAACATACGATAACTAAAATGCAAAAAATAATAAACGTACGTCGTTCATTCAAAAGGTGTTACTAGTCCCAAGATTTGATAACCTTAATATCATCTTACAAACATACCCTATAGTAGTACTTAGGGTTCATATTACATAACAGTAATTTAAATTAAGTATATAGAAAATTCTGCTCCTGGCGACTATTCTACATCTTTCCTTTACCCTTGTCCTTTCCTGAGGTCTCGGGCTTAGCTGCAATATAATTCATGATATAGCAAGGATGAGCAACAAGTTTGCTCAACAAGTTTAAATACAATAATAAAGATATATCATGATGAATGGAAAATATCTGACAAAGAATTCAACAATATGAATATCTGAATGATTCAACAATATGAATATTAGAAGCAAAGATAATAATTGCTTTTAGAATAACTGCTAGTCAAGTAGACTTTGAACTATAACACTCCAATGGAATCAATCGCTAATTGACCCTTTGGTTATTGGCTACAGAATAAGTACTTGAGGGGATCAGCCTCGCGTACACTATGTATATGCATTACATTCAAATCTGTTATTTGTATCATATAATAGATACCTGGGGTACTCCCCTATCATAGAAGGGGTGTTCTTTCAGTCTAAGAATCCTTACCATCAATTGGTTTGGATAGCTTTTATAAAACTTCATATACTTGTCTGACCGAACAAAGGTTCAGACTCTATCTGACACAATTTAAGAATTATAGAACTTTAAATGAAGTACTAGTCCAAGACTGTACGAATTCAAGTGCACTATGTGCGAATATCAATAATATCAATGTGGAATAATTGTAAGGTAATTAAACCACTTAATAACATGCTTAGAAATAAAGTTCCAGCTTAAATGAATAACTTTCAATTCAACAATAACCTGTTCAAATATAATATGAGAAGGATAGGAAACTTTCACAAAACTCAAAGTTGTGTATGTTAGGAAACTTGCAAAATAATAAAATAGTGTTTGAATACTTGATCAAGTAAACGAATAAGAGTTTAGGAACTTGCACAATCAAAGAGTGAAATTCAAGGAAACTTGCTCAATAATACTTGGAGTAAGTTTAGGGAACTTGCTCAACAATAATTGGAGTAAATTTAGGGAACTTGCCTGCTTGCTCAGCTACAATATAATTCTAGCTTTAATTAACTTGCACTGAAACGACCTAACATTAACAAGTCGGTCTTTCCAATTAGTAAGTGTAAACTAATATGAGTCTAAACTTACAAGAATCAAATCATCACATAGCATGCTTCTATACATGTATCATTACATTACACGATTAGTTTCTAGCACACTATGTCATAGTTGAAATTACTATTGACTTTAAAGTCGTAAACACTAATTCATCATAGAATATTTCAATAACATGCTTATTAACACATGACTACTATATTGGACATGTATCACAGATTAGAGTAATCATATAAGCATGCATCAGTTCTCAATTTATTTATAGAACTCAGGCCTCACTGCAGACTGGCGCGGCCGCGCTTGGATTATACTAAGGAGTGGCGTGGCCGCGCTGCTCCTGGTGCAAACCAAGACATGGCTGCTGCTGCTGAAAACCAGTGTACCCACGTCTTGCACATACGAATCATCATACACAATACACATTTTATTATGTGAATAACTAATTTAACCCTTCATCAAACATATTATAGGTCATTATTCGTTTTTATTTACTCAAGACTTCACATTTTAAGCTAACAAGGTCGATCATGTCTAGTCATTATACACATGCTACATGGTCCTTTGGCCTCAACTATACATTCATATGCTAGATAACAAAAACATACTTACAAGTTCTCAACTTAATGTATATATAGTTTATCAAGTTCATTTTCAAACTTTAAGTCTCTATTAGCAAAACTTCTTCAAGCATACAAAAATGAGTTTGCATAGTGTAAATCATGTTTTCATAATCACATAATAGATCACACGAACATATCTTTAAGTTCAAAACTTAGTGTATACATAGTTCGTTTATACATAGCCAATAAGGTCCTTTTTCTTGAAATTTCTCTTTTTAATCATGTTTGAATATGTCATATTACCTTTAACCATATAACCAATCATGTTAACTTATGTCAAGATATATCAGAATGTAACGTACTCGCATCCAAGTTCAAAACATGTTTTGCAAAAAGTTTATAAAATTTTAGTTTCCAAATCCTTAAGCTTCTTTGCACGCTTATACTTAAATCAACTAACATGGCTTCTTCTTACATAAAAAATCTCAGTCCACAAGTTAAGGTTGTTTGTATGCATATAATAATCAAAGTAATATGCTCAGACTATCTTAAGGAGCTAACATGAGCAACTGTGATCTGCTACCCGCGCGGCCGCGCGATAAAAGACTATGGAAGTGGCGCGGTCGCGCCACTTCGACCAGAAAGAAAAATATGGCCTCTGCTTCTGCAAAGGCTCAACTCCAACATTGCCAAACAACCATTTCCTGTAACTCAACTACTTCTAATACTTCTAAGCATGCATACTAACTTAAATAACACACCCTTAAGCCAAATCATACCACATTACAAGAAATTCATGAGAATTATAAGAACTTGCCAAAAACCCAACTCAAGAACAAAAGTAAAGATTTTATACCTCTTGGAGCTTAATAGACTTAGTTTCTTCCCTCTGTGATTGCTAACTTCTTCTTTGGACCACAACTCACTTACTCTCAAATTATCAGAGTTTTCAAAAACTAAAACAAAGCAACATGAAAACTGAAAATGGAGCTACCAATTGATAGAAGAAACTTGGACTGGGTATTTGTTTAGAATCCATGGTGTTGAAGGAAGACACAATGGTTGATCAAGAGTAGTTCAACTACCATTTCCCAGCCATCTCCATAGCCACTGGCTTGGTAATGATCACCTATGCTAGCCACTAATCTCAGCTTGGAAGTTACGTAAATTAGCCTTAGGCTACTGTTCATGTACTGATTATTGACTCTCGATTTGGGACAAGCTCAGCAACAAGTTATTTAAGGCTTGTTTTGTATACTATAATTCTCAAAATATAATATTAATGTGTTAATGCTACTACACAAAAGAAAGTTGGGGATTATTTATGTACTCACATGAATGAATTAATTCTTACTATATAGTTATATTTAATATACAGATATATTTGCATGCTTGCACAAATTAATCAAGTAAACATATAATCATTTTATAAATTATTAATCTCTTACTTATTAATTATTATTTAGTCATAATAATTATTAATTAACACATTAACAATTAATTACTCATAATTAAAATAAATCAATATGTTCAAATCTTGCTACTATATTCAAATAAATTGAATATTTAATTATTAATAATCCTATCAATTCCTTGATATTAAAGTCTTAGGGCCAGTCCACTAATTTAAATAAATTATTAGTGACTCCCTTTAATTAATTTATAAATTCACATAACCACATAAGGTTTAAACAGACTCACAAAACTAACTCACTAAAAATTAAATCACATATTTAATTAAATAAGGAGTTTAAATTTCACGGTCATTACATCCCTCCCCCCTTATAAAAATTCCGACCTCGAAATTGTAGAAATAAGGTTACTCAAATAAAAAAGGATAATTCGCTCTCATTTTCTCTTCTAGCTCCCATGTAACTTCTTCGACTGCGTGAATCCTCCAGAGAATCTTAACGGATTGGATGATTTTATTCCTCAGCTTCTGTTCCTTCCTGTCTAGTATCTGGATAGGAACTTTCTCATACGATAAGTCTTTCTCAACTTGGATCGGTTCATAAGAGATAACGTGCTTGTAGTCTGGTTTATATGGCTGCAATACTGACACGTGAAACACGTTGTAAATGTGCTCAAGTTCAGGAGGTAACGCTACCTCATACGCCACTTCACCGACTAGCCTCAGAATCTCAAACGGTCCTATGAACCTAGGGCTCAACTTTCCTTTCTTCCCAAAATGAATCTTCCTTTTCCAGGGAGAAACTTTCAAAAATACATGGCTCCCTACTTCAAAATCTCTCTTTCTGCGATGTAAATCTACATACTTCTTCTGGCGATCTTGAGCTGCTACTAATCATGCTCTTATCACCTTGATGATTTCCACCATCTGTTGTACCAACTCTGGTCCCAACAGTCGTCGTTCTCTAATTTCATCCCAGCATAAGGGCGTTCTACATTTCCTCCCATACAGTGCTTCGTACGGTGGCATTCCAATACTGGCGTAATAACTATTATTATACGCCAACTCTACTAATGGAAGGTGATCCTCCCAACTACCCTTGACATCCATCACACAAGCTCGGAGCATGTCTTCAAGTGTTTAAATTGTTCTCTCACTTTGCCTATCGGTCTGCGGATGATACGCGGTACTCATTCGTAGTTTTGTCCCCATTCTTTCTTGAAGACTCTTCTAGAAGTTTGACGTGAATCGTGGATCTCTATCTGATACAATAGATACCGGCACCCCCTTCCTCGAGATAATTTTCTTGACATACAATTTAGCTAACTAATCCAAACTATACTTAATCTTAATCGGCAAAAAGTGAGATGACTTAGTAAGACGATCTGCAATCACCCATATGGCGTCGTGCCCTTTCTGCGTTGCTGGAAGTCCCACCACAAAGTCCATTGTGATGTGCTCCTATTTCCATTCTAGAATTTCTAATGGTTGTAATAACCCACTTGGTCGTTAAAGTTCTGCCTTGACTCTCTGACAAGTTAGACATATACTTACGCATTCTGCAACCTCACTCTTCATGTTTGGCAACCAGAAGTGGTGACGCAAATAGTGGTACATCTTTGTGCTTCCTGGGTGTATCGAGTATCTCGTACTGTGCGCTTCTTCTAAGATCTCTTCTCTCAGTTCTGGTACTAACGGTACCCAAATTCTTCCTATAAATCTTAGTAGTCCAGTGCTATTAACCTTAAATTTCAATTCATCACCTTTTGTCGATCGCTTCTTGATGTTATTGTAATCTTTGTCTTTTTCTTGTGTCTCTCTAACCTTATCCAATAAAGTCGGGCTCGCTGTCACTGTAAATAATTGTTCATCGGTCACCATTGGATACCTAATTTCCAAGTCTAGTCGTTCGAAATCTTTCACTAATTCTTCTTGAATGGTCAACTTCAATATCTTCTCTCTACCTTTTCTGCTCAAGGCATCTTCCACTACATTTGCTTTGCTTGGATGGTACAGAATCTCACAATCATAATCTTTGATCAATTCTAGCCATCGGCGTTGCCTCATGTTTAACTCTCTCTACGTGAAGATATACTTCAAACTCTTGTGATCCGTATATATCTCACACTTCTCTCCATACAAATAATGCCTCCAAATCTTCAAGGCAAAAACTACTGCTGCTAACTCCAGGTCATAAGTCGGATATCCCTTTTCATAATCTTCCAGCTAACGTGAAGCGTACGTAATAACCCTGTCGTGTTGCATCAGTACACAGCCAAGACCCTTGTGTGACGTATCACTATACACTACAAACCCTCCCGTGTTGTCCGATAAAACCAACACAGGTGCTTGACTAAGCCTCTTCTTTAATTCTAGGAAACTTTCTTCGTACTTCTCTGTCCAAACGAACTTAACTGTCTTCCTGGTAAGATTGGTCAACGGTGATGCTAATTTTGAAAAATCCCGAATAAACCTTCGATAGTATCCCGCCAATCCTAGGAAACTCTAGATTTCTATCGGCGTCTTCGGCTTCTCCCAGTTGATAACCGCTTCTACCTTCACTGGATCCACTGAAACTCCATTTTTGTCGATAACGTGCCCTAAAAACTGCACCCTCTGCAACCAAAACTCACACTTGGAGAATTTTACATACAGCTTCTCCCTCCTTAATGTCTCTAACACTATTCAAAGATGCTCGAAGTGTTCTTCCTCCGTCTCTGAATACACTAGGATGTCATCTATGAATACGACAACAAACTTATCCAAATACTATTTGAATACTCTGTTCATCAAATCCATAAATGTTGCTGGCGCATTTGTCAATCCAAATGACATTACCAGAAACTCAAAGTGTCCATACCTAGTTCTGAATGCCATCTTTGGAATGTCCTTCGGCCTCACTTTCAGTTGGTGATAACCGGTTCTCAAGTTAATCTTTGAAACGTACTTTGCCCCCTTCAACTGATCAAACAAATCGTCTATCCTGGGCAACGGGTACTTATTCTTAATGGTGACCTTGTTCAGCTCTCGATAGTGGATACAAAGTCTTAGAGACCCATCTTTCTTCTTTACGAATAAGACTGGTGCTCCCCACAGAGATGCGCTCAGTCGAATGTATCCCTTATCTAACAACTCTTGTAATTGAGTCATCAGTTCTTTCATCTCTACTGGTGCCATACGATACGACACTTTGTATACCGGTGATGTCCCCGGTGCCAAATCAATAACAAACTCAATCTCTCTATTCGGTGGCAATCCCAAAATTTCTTCTGGGAGACATCCACGAAATCCCTTACAATAGGTTTCTGACTCAGTTTGCCCTCGACTCGTCGAGTATCAACCACGTGAGTCAAATAATCTATACAACCCTTCCTAAGCAATCTCTGCACTTGCACCATCGTTAGACAATGAGATTGTCTCGGCAATTTACTACCATAAAATACTACCTTTGACTTATTCAGAGTCTTAAGGTGTACGCACTTCTTCTTACAATCTATAACTGCTCCGTGAACCGCTAACCAATCCATTCCAAGGATTACATCGAACTCCCCCAAATGAATCGGTATCAAATCCACTTTGAGCTTAAATTCTCGCAATTTTGTATAACAATTCCTATGAATGTATTCTAGGAAAATAATTTCCTTGTTCGCTACTTCTACGCTCACAGGGTGTTTAAATCTCTCACGGGGTAAGTCTAACTGTTTAGCAAATTCTTCGAAAATAAAAGAGCAGCTAGCACCCGAATCAAATAACACGTATGCATATATATCATTGATCGGAATGATACCTGACACCACGTCCTTATATTCCAGCGCATCCTGTACGGTTATGTTGAACGTTCGTGCCATTGGTCTGCTGGCTTGATTGGCTGGCCCTCCTATGTTTAGCCCATTGTTGTTGTTGTTGCGGTTGTCGCTAGCTGCATCACCCTTTTTCTTCGGGTAGTCCTTGATTTGATGTATGTGGCTCCACTCGAGAAACATCCTCCCTTCGGCTTATTCGGACATTGAGGAGCCATGTGCCCCGGTTGTCCGCAATGAAAACAAACACGTTTTCCCTTCATGCCCTCCCCCGAGTGATTCCTCCCACAGTTGTTGCACTTCATACTTTTCTTGGCCTCCCCTCCGGACTTATTTCCTCCAGAGGATTGGCTCTCCGTCCATTTACGCTTGTTGGGGTTGCTGCCTCCACTGCTTCCTCCCTTCTGACCATCCTGTCCGGTCTTCTTTTCTTGTTTGAATCGCGCGATGGCTTCATTGCCTCCTTCAGCAATGATAGCGTTTTCTAATAGATCAGAGTTAGTCTTAATCTTTAATACAGCCACTGCTTTCTACACCCATGGTTTTAGTCTTAATTCGAACCTCCTTGCCTTCCTGACCTCCGTGTCAACCTGATGTGACGCGAATCGGGCCAAGTCGTTAAATTTTGCCGCGTACTCTGCGAAAAACATGCTACCTTGCTTTAGTTCCAAAAACTTAACTTCCATATCCTGTTGCGTATTCTCTGAGAAGTAAATCTCATGGAATAGCTCCTTAAATCTGACCTAAGGAATAACTCCTTCGTCTGCTTGTCCCTTATTGGCTTTCCACCAATAATTAGCTTCGCCCTTCATCATGAAAGTGGAAAAACTCGTCTTATATGCTTCGGTCACTCGTGCGACCTCAAACACCTTCTCCATTTCTTCTATCCATGTCTGGGCTTCAATTGGGTCCAAGGATCCTCAGAACTCCGGTGGTCCTACCAATTTAAAGTCCTTAAAGCTAGCCAAGTGTTGTCCTGGTCGCCCTGCTGCTGGCGAGGGTCTGTTTTGCATTGCCTCAGTTAACAGGTTAACGAAGTTCTGCATTGGATTAACATTTTCCCCTCCACCATTATTAACTGATCTTTCCTCCCTCTGATTCCGCTGTAGTCTCATAGGCGGCATGATCTGAGGAAAGGAAGAAACAATTAGGCTTTATGTGATATGCTATCCACGTTAGCATTAAGAAGTTTAAGACGTCTATCAATCACTCTTGATTTAAATAAACCACTTCAATATCACAATAAAACTCGATGGATTTCCTGATCCCATCACTTACATACTCTACTTAAGTTTTCTACTAAGGTTATAACCTAGGTTTTGCATTCCTAACGTTTATAACCTACAGTTTTGATACCAACCTGTGACACCCCCGAAACTGGGTCCTCTGACCCCGGTTCGGTCATTACGATAAAATACAAACATCCACCTCTAAACAACATACGATAACTAAAATGCGAAAAATAATAAACATACGTCGTTCATTTAAAAGGTCTTACTAGTCCTAAGATTCGATAACCTTAATATCATCTTACAAACATACCCTATAGTAGTACTTAGGGTTCATATTACATAACAGTAATTTAAATTAAGCATATAGTAAATTCTACTCCTGGCGACTATTCTACATCTTTCCTTTACCCTTGTCCTTTCCTGAGGTCTCGGGCTTAGCTGCAATATAATTCATGATATAGCAAGTTTGAGCAACAAGTTTGCTCAGCAAGTTTAAATACAATAATAAAGATATATCATGATGAATAGAAAATATCTGACAAAGAATTCAACAATATGAATATCTGAATGATTCAACAATATGAATATTAGAAGCAAAGATAATAATTGCTTTTAGAATAACTGCTAGTCAAGTAGACTTTGAACTATAACACTCCAATGGAATCAATCGCTAATTGACCCTTTGGTTATTGGCTACAGAATAAGTACTTGAGGGGATCAGCCTCGCGTACACTATGTATATGCATTACATTCAAATCTGTTATTTGTATCATATAATAGATACCTGGGGTACTCCCCTATCATAGAAGGGGTGTTCTTTCAGTCTAAGAATCCTTACCATCAATTGGTTTGGATAGCTTTTATAAAACTTCATATACTTGTCTGACCGAACAAAGGTTCAGACTCTATCTGACACAGTTCAAGAATTATAGAACTTTAAATGAAGTACAAGTCCAAGACTGTACGAATTCAAGTGCACTATGTGTGAATATCAATAATATCAATGTGGAATAATTGTAATGTAATTAAACCACTTAATAGCATGCTTGGAAATAAAGTTCCAGCTTAAATGAATAACTTTCAATTCAACAATAACCTGTACAAATACAATATGAGAAGGATAGAAAACTTTCACAAAACTCAATGTTGTGTAAGTTAGGAAACTTGCAACACAGTAAAATAGTGTTCGGATACTTGCTCAAGTAAACGAATAAGAGTTTAGGAACTTGACCAATCAAAGAGTGAAGTTCAAGGAAACTTGCTCAATAATAATTGGAGTAAGTTTAGGGAACTTGCTTAACAATAATTGGAGTAAATTTAGGGAACTTGCCTACTTGCTCAGCTACAATATAATTCTAGCTTTAATTAACTTGCGTTGAAACGACCTAACAATAACAAGTCGGTCTTTCCAATTAGTAAGTGTAAACTAATATGAGTCTACACTTACAAGAATCAAATCATCACATAGAATGCTTCTATACATGTATCATTACATTACACGATCAGTTTCTAGCACACTATGTCATAGTTGAAATCACTATTGACTTTAAAGTCGTAAACACTAATTCATCATAGAATATTTCAATAACATGCTTATTAACACATGACTACTATACTGGACATGTATTACAGATTAGAGTAATCATATAAGCATGCATCAGTTCTCAATTTATTTACAGAACTCAGGCCTCACTACAGACTGACGCGGTCACACTTGGTTTGTACTGAGGAGTGATGCGGTCGCGCTGCTCCTGGTGCAAACCAAGAAATGGCTGCTCCTGCAGAAAACCAGTGTACCCACGTCTCGCACATACGAATCATCATACACAATACACATGTTATTATATGAATAACTAATTTAACCCTTCATCAAGCATATTATAGGTCATTATTCGTTTTCATTTACTCAAGACTTCACATGTTAAGCTAACAAGGTCGATCATGTCTAGTCATTATACACATACTACATGGTCCTTTGGCCTCAACTATACATTTATATGCTAGATATCAAAAACATACTTACAAGTTCTCAACTTAATGCATATATAGTTTATCAAGTTCATTTTCAAACTTTAAGTCTCTATTAGCAAAACTTCTTCAAGCATACAAAATTAAGTTTGCATAGTCTAAATCATGTTTTCATAATCACATAATAGATCACACGAACATATCTTTAAGTTCAAAACTTAGTGTATACATAGTTCGTTTATACATAGCCAATAAGGTCCATTTTTTTTGAAATTTCTCTTTTTAATCATGCTTGAATATCTCATATTACCTTTAACCATATAACCAATCATATTGACTTATGTCAAGATATATCAGAACATAACATACTCGCATCCAAGTTTAGAACATGTTTTGCAAAATGTTTATAAAATTTTAGTTTCCAAATCCATAAGCTTCTTTGAACGCTTATACTTAAATCAACTAACATGGCTTCTTCATACATAGAAAATCTCAGTCCATAAGTTAAGGTTGTTTATATGCATATAATAATCAAAGTAATATTCTCATACTATCTTAAGGAGCTAACATGAGCAACTGTGATCTGCTACCCGCGCGACCGCGCAGTAAAAGACTATGGAAGTGGCGCGACCACGCCACTTCGACCAAAAAGAAAAATATGGCCTCTGCTTCTGCAAAGGCTCAACTCCAACATTGCCAAACAACCATTTGCTGTAACTCAACTACTTCTAATACTTCTAAGCATGCATACTAACTTAAATAACACGCCCTTAAGCCAAATCATACCACATTACAAGAAATTCATGAGAATTATAAGAATTTGCCAAAAACCCAACTCAAGAACAAAATTAAAGATTTTATACCTCTTGGAGCTTAATAGACTTAGTTTCTTCCCTCTGTGATTGTTAACCTCTTCTTTGGACCACAACTCACTTACTCTCAAATTATCAGAGTTTTCAAGAACTAAAACAAAGCAACGTGAAAACTAAAAATGGAGCTACCATTTATAGAAGAAACTTGGACTGGGTATTTGTTTAGAATCCATGGTGTTGAAGGAAGACACAATGGTTGATCAAGAGTAGTTCAACTACCATTTCCCAGCCATCTCCATAGCCACTGGCTTGGTAATGATCACCTATGCTAGCCACTAATCTCAGCTTGGAAGTTACGTAAATTAGCCTTAGGCTACTGTTCATGTACTGATTATTGACTTTCAATTTGGGACAAGCTCAGCAACAAGTTATTTAAGGCTTGTTTTGGATACTATAATTCCCAAAATGTAATATTAATGTGTTAATGCTACTACACAAAGGAAAGTTGGGAATTATTTATGTACTCACATGAATGAATTAATTCTTACTATGTAGTCTATATTTAATATACAGACATATTAATGTGTCACCTTGTACTATATAAAATTTATAGTTAATTACCATATAATAAATGTTTAAATTATTGCATGCTTGCATAAATTACTCAAGTAAACATATAATCATTTTATAAATTATTAATCTCTTACTTATTAATTATTATTTAGTCATAATAATTATTAATTAACACATTAACAATTAATTACACATAATTGAGATAAATCAATATTTTCAAATCTTGCTACTATATTCAAATAAATTGAATATTTAATTTTTAATAATCCTATCAATTCAATGATATTAAAGTCATAGGGTCAGTCCACTAATTTAAATAAACTATTAGTGACTCCCTTTATTTAATTTATAAAATCATATAACCACATAAAGTTTAAACAGACTCACAAAACTAACTCATTAAAAATTAAATCACATATTTAATTAAATAAGGAGTTTAAATTTCACGGTCATTACAATCAGGGATTTAGCAACTACGCCGGTAGCTACTCGCAGTCGCTAATACGAAGGCCACGTCATCCTTCAAACTTGACACATGATGACTCAGCTTAGCAACGGACACGGTCGCTATTGACGATCGCAGATAATGTAGTCGCTAATTGTGGTCATTGGTATACACCCAGTGACCAAATTATATGCGAAAATATCCTCGACCGCATTCGGTCGCTAATAGATATCTGCGACCAAATACGGTAGTGGATATGCGGTCGCAGGTAACCTTTTTTCTTGTAGTGGGTGTGACCCTTTTGGTTCTCCATATTAAACCGATTGTGAGTAAATCAATTAAAACCATTCTAATCTTATTTAAATAAATAAATTAAACTATTTAATTTATTTAAAAAAATTACATTTATTCTACAATAAGGGTAAGCCCCCTTAGCGATGAACGACTTTCCAGATAATATAAATTTCAACATTAATCATTAAAGAACCTTTGAGTGATAGTTACCGTAGAATTCAATCTTTCTACCATACAATGTCCCAATTAAATATAAGACATGGAATTATTGTCATGTCTTATTTTATTTAATTATATGTATTTCGATTACCAAATGCACAACTCTAAATAATGCAAATTAGAAACTTATTTCTAATTTCATTCAACCTTGGTCAAGGATTCCTGAATTGTTATTTATCTAACACATAGCACATGTATAACTTACCAAACATACCCTTTGATATACCCTAAGAGTCTTAAGAAACATGTCAAAGTATAAGTCATCATACACAAGATACTATGATGATCTCAAGTCTAAAGATCACTTGTACTACTATCACTAGAAGAATTCATATTGACAGACGTGGAAAAATCCATTAGGTATTCCTCGGTGAGTCACGTTCAGTGAACTTATTCTCCAATAAGCACCTACGTACTTGCTTTAGTGTCTCCACATAAACGATTGTGAGATCAATCATCCTCTTCCTAAGTGCAAGCAACGTATGTACCAATCTATCCAAATTTACTAATCCCTTTTTTAGTAATCGAACGATTGGGAACTATTTTAGTTTTAAGCTATCTAAGAATTTAGATCTCATTAGCATGATCATCATCATGATTCTAAAAATATTGTTTATAACTATGGGTTTATCGCATACAACATAACAACATCGTGTAGATAAAGTAAAATGCCTTTAAATAAATAATTCTTTTATTAATAAATGAATAAGATTACAAAGTATGTGCTTTATCATATCATATCATATATGATTGGTTTGTGTGCATACTACTTTCAATAAGAGCAAAGCTTGTTGCAGGTCAGAACCGATAGAAGAAATATGCAGATCCACATCACTAGAAGTGAGACTTTGAAGTCGGTAGTAATGTATTCTTAAAGGTATCTCTCTGGAAGAGGATAATACAATTCGAGAAGAAATGAAATCTTAGTCCAAGATTCATAGGACCATTTGGAGTATTAAAGAGGATAGGAGAGGTGGCGTACAAAGTAGCCTTACCTCCGAAATTTGAACACATACATAATGTCTTTCATGTGTCCGTTTTAAGATCGTATAAGCCAAACTATAAACATGTAATAGAATATGAGCCTATTTAGTTTGAAAAAGACTTAACATACGAAGAAAATCATATTCAACTAATTGATAGGAAATAGCAAGTTTTATGAAATAAAGTTATATCTTTTGTAAATGTATTATGGAGGAACCACAATGCCGTGGAGGTAACGTGGGAGCTCGAAGATAAAATAAGGAACAATTATCCCCATCTTTTTGTGTAACCTTGTACTGTGATTCTGGGGTTAGAATCCGTATAAGAGGGGAAAATGTAACGATTGTGAATCAAGCTTAATTTTGTAATAAGACTTGTTATTATTTATTTAATAAAATAAATATTTTTATGGAAATAATTGTGTGTTATATGATTAAATGTCAAATTTTGACCCAAATTATGTGTATATAAGTGTTAATGAGTGTTGTGGATTCATGGAAAAAAAATAAATTTTTTTGAGAAAAGAGATAAAAACATTATTCACGCTAAAACGATAAATAGTTTTTTCGACTTACGTCATAGTGTTTATTTGAGAAAGGGAGGCATAATCTCTAATAATAATTAAATTGAAGAAAAAATTTGCAGTTTTAGTAACCGAGTTTGTAAGACACCAAATTTTATGAAATAAAAGTATTCAATTTTTTTTATAATTATTATTCAGTAAATGGCTAAATTGATATAAAGATAAAGTTAAGGGTGATACATGAAAAGTTTACAAAATAAGCAAGTGGTTATAAAATATTCATTATTGTCGAGGAATATTCGTTTGGTCGTGGAATATTTTTGTTGTCAAGGAGTATTCGTACGATGGCGCAGCCTTTTGTAAGCCCCATAACGGAAAGCGATTGGATAAAGAAAACGACAAGTATGAGTTTTTATAAATAACGTCGTAGTTGTTACCGTTAACACTGTTGGAATACCCGGTGGTTAAAATATAGTAATACGCGATGTTACACAGTAGCACACGGTATTGCACCAATTATTAATTCTTACGTAAGAAAACACTACTCAATAATTGTTACAGTAATTATTGTTCAATATTTTATTTTATTGATTCAATAATTGCTACGTTGATATTTTATATTATTGTTGTTTCAATAATTATCACTGCACAGTATTTCCCATTATCAGATCAATAATTCATATTATTTGAATAATATTATTAGATAGTATTATTGGCAATGTCTAAGGAAGTTCTATCTAGGAGATGTTATTTAATTGTGCGCCAGTAAAGAGAAATCCTTACCAGAAGGCCCCCTCTTTCCTGGGAACGACCTGATTGTCATTATTGTGATTCTATAATATTATTTGTGAATAATTAATTATTGATATATATGATAAGGAAAATATTTATTTTATGTGGATATCAATGGAGGAATTTTTAGAAAAGTGACAATTGCTGAAAATTGATATTTTATCTTTTCTGTAAAAATAATTCATTCAAATATATTATTATATTACATTATAAATGTATAATACGATAATATAATAATATAATAATGGTGATATTTTTACAATGAATGTGTGATATATGAATAAATGATGAGGAATAGTATTTTTATTACAATAAATGCTAAACACAAGTTAAACATATTGATGGGCTCCATTTTTGACTGAAATTTGATTACAGCCTACAAAATAATCCGTATGTGGATTTTGATCAATTTTGATTTGGAATTTGAAAAACCTTAAAGCTACAAAATTGTAGAGGATTGAATTTCCTGTGGAATGGACATAAAATTCAAATTTTTCTGATAAAAGGGCTATTTATAATAAATTATTCAAGTTCTAAAATATTGGGTCTGAATTGATTTTGTTGCATTAAATGATAAAAACATGTTTTTCATGTTGGTGGGCCCCACTTGCATTTGTAAAATTATGAAATTAGATTTTACAAATGTGCATATAATTTTTTTATAAATATTATTATTTTATTAAATTTTCTGCTTTAATGTTCTAAGTATCTTTTTATAATTAGAGTGCTTAGGTTAGAATTGAAAATCACACTAGAAACTGAAGTTTTCTCTCTATATTATCGAGCGTATTTTTGTGAGTATTTAAATATCTTGAGTGTTGCTATACGGTGTAAGTTCCCTTCAGAGTTATATCTGACATTACAGTCAGAAGTACTGCTCTTTTGAGGTAAGGGATGTTATTTTTTTCATAATTGATATTATTTCTTTCAATATCATTATACCAAAATATTGGTATAAATTTTATTATGAAATTTTTACCTTTTCATGTCGGGGTTACTATTCACGGGTTATTATTCGCGAGTTAGTATTCATGAGTTACTATTCACGAGTTACTATTCACGAATACTATTCACGAAGTATGATACTTTTTTTCTTGTGAAATTTTTACCTTTTAGTGTCAGGGTTACTATTCACGTATACGGCACTATTCATAAAAAAATAAAATTTTCTTTTCTGTGTCCAAGATTGTCTGTTATGGTTCCTATCTTTGATTGGATCTGTGTTTTGATCTTTATCTTTGAATTATGCTCCATAATTGATTATTATGGAGTATTTTTGAAGTTAGATAAACCGAAGTACGAATCTGTAATCTTTGTCTTTTTATCTCTCTAGATTCGTTTTCCTGAAAATATTTTTATCATCATCAGTCTTTAATGGTGATACTTGATGAATATCTTTGGCCTGTAGTGCAAAGATGAATGATTACCTGATGAATATCTTTGGCCAGTAGTGCAAAGATGAACATGTGTTGATATGAACATGACCAACTGGTGATACAAATGAATGTATTTGGCACGTAGTGCAAAGATGAATATTTGATGATTGATGTTACAAGGATAAAATATTGATGATAGACTTTTAAATTCATAGATGATAGTAGATTTCATTCTCTACTTAACTCTTCTAATGAATTATTTTTTCCGCTGCAGTTGTTGATCTAAAACGTGTTGTCTATTGTATTCTATCAGATTTTTCCGTGTTGAAGACTAAGGATAATTTGTTGTACATTATCTTAGTCATAATATTTTTTACTGGGCTAGTTGAGCTCACCCTTTTCTTTTTTGTTCCATTGGTCTTTTAGGAGGCGAAAATATAACAGGAACTAGTCGGGGTATGGAATGATGATTCAAAACAGTTGTCTTAGTAGTCCTCACTATTTTATAAAATAGTGTATCAATAATTGTAATGAGGACTTATTTGAGTATGGATATAGTCTAGAAGATAATATTTATATTTTAAACCCACAGTATATGTGTTGTCGTATTTTGAACAATAATTGTAATAATAAAGTTGTAGTTATTTTCTGTACCATGTATTTAGCGACTCAGAATGGGTTGGGTGGAATTGACCTATTTTGGGGGCGTCACAGTTAGTATCAGAGCCATAAGTAAAGAACCACGAGCCTCTATCTGGTGACTTCCTGTTGATGGGGGATACACCAAAGCCAGACTCTCCGTAGGGGACGCCGTTCTGCAGTGGCAAACTGATAGGTATCACTGTTGAGGTGTTGACATAAGTTGGTGTCCAGAGTCATAGTTGGTATCAGAGGTTAGGGATATGGTCTCTGGCGGAGATCTGAGATTAGAACTAGGAGGGAAGAGACGAGTAAATCCTTCGCTCGTGTGTGTCCTACCTAAGCTGAATTTTCTTACTTAAGTTGACAAATTGTGATATATCAATTAAACTCTATTTTGAAGCTGTATTCTAGAATGATATTTGAAATACAGGAGATAAAACAATGGAGAAATCATGATATAAAAGAGATGACCGGGGTGATAGAATCTGAAATGAAAGCAAGGTATTCTCAACTCTTTGAAATACTAGGTACGTAAATTTTGGGGACGAAATTTCATAAGGAGGGGAGATTGTAAGACCCCAAATTTTATGAAATAAAAGTATTCAATTTTTCTTATAATTATTATTCAGTAAATGGCTAAATTGATATAAAGATAAAGTTAAGGGTGATATATGAAAAGTTTACAAAATAAGCAGGTGGTTATAAAATATTCATTATTGTCAAGGAATATTCGTTTGGTTGTGGAATATTCTTGATGTCGAGGAATATTCTTACGATGGCGCAGTCTTTTGTGGGCTCCATAATGAAAAGCGATTGGATGAAGAAAACGCTAAGTATGAGTTTTTACAAATAACAGCGTAGTTGTTACCGTTAACACTGTTGGAATACCCGGTGGTTAAAATACAGTAATACGCAGTGTTGTACAGTAGCACACGGTATTGCACCAATTACTGATTCTTACGTAAGAAGACACTACTCAATAATTGTTACAGTAATTACTGTTCAATATTTTATTTTATTAATTCAATAATTGCTACGTTGATATTTTATATTATTGTTATTTCAATAATTGTCATTACAGTGTATTTCCCATTATCAGATCAATAATTCATATTATTTGAATAATATTAGTAGATATCATTATTGGCAATGTCTAAGGAAGTTCTGTCTAGGAGAGGTTATTTAATTGCGAGCCAGTAAAGAGAAATCCTTACCGGAAGGGCCCCTCTTTCCTAGGAACGAACTGGTTGTCATTATTGTGATTCTGTAATATTATTTGTGAATAATTAATTATTTATATATATGATAAGGAAAATATTTATTTTATGTTGATATAAATGGAGGAATTTTTAGAAAAGTGACAATTGCTGAATATTGATATTTTATAAATGCATAATGCGATAATATAATAATATAATAATGTTGATATTTTTATAATGAATGTGTGATATATGAATAAATGAGGAGGAAGAGTATTTTTGTTACAATAAATGCTGAACACATGTTAAACATGTTGATGGGCTCCATTTTTGACTGAAATTTGATTATAGCCTACAAAATCGTCCGTATATGGATTTTAGTCAATTTCTGTTTGGAATTTAGAAAAACTTAAAGCTACAAAGTTGTAGAGGATTAAATTTCCTATGGAATGGACATAAAATTCAAATTTTTCTGATAAAAGGGCTATTTATTATAAATTATTGAAGTTCTAAAATATTGGGTCTGAATTGATTTTGTTGCATTAAATGATAAAAACATGTTTTTCATGTTGGTGGGCCCCACTTGCATGTGTAAAATTCTGAAATCAGATTTTCCAAGTGTGCGTATAATTTTTTTATAAATATTATTATTTTATTAAATTTTCCGCTTTGGTGTTCTAAGTATTTTTCTATAAATAGAGTGCTTAGGTTAGAATTGAAAATCACACTAGAAACTGAAGTTTTCTCTCTTTCTATTATCGAGCGTATTTTTGTGAGTATTTAGATATCTTGAGTGTTGCTATACGGTGCAAGTTCCCTTCAGCGTTATATCCAACATTCCAGTTAGAAGTACTGCTTTTTTGAGATAAGGAATGTTATTTTTTTCTTAAATGATATTATTTCTTTCAATATCATTATATCGAAATATTGGTATGAATTTTGTTATGAAATTTTTACCTTTTTATGTCGGGATTACTATTCACGAGTTACTATTCACGAGTTGCTATTCACGAGTACTATTCATGAAGTATGATGATTTTTTTCTTATATAATTTCTACCTTTTAGTGTCGGGATTACTATTCACGTATACGACACTATTCACGAATACGGCACTATTCATAGAAAAATTAAATTTTCTTTTCTATGTCCAAGATTGTCTGTTATGGTTCCTATCTTTGATTGGATCTATGTTTTGATCTTTATTTTTGAATTATGCTCCACAATTGTTTATTATGAAGTATTTTTGAACTTAGATAAATCGAAGTACGAATCCCTAATCTTTGTCTTTTTATCTCTCTGGATTCGTTTTCCTGAAAATATTTTTATCATCCTCAATCTTTAATGGTGATACTTCATGAATATATTTGGCTTGTAGTGTAAAGATGAATGATTACCTGATAAATATACTTGGCCCGTAGTGCAAAGATGAATACGTGTTGATATGAACATGACCAACTGGTGATACAAATGAATATCTTTGGTTCGTAGTGCAGAGATGAATATTTGATGACTGATGTTGCAGGGATAAAATATTGATGATAGACTTTTAAATTCATAGATGATAGTAGATTTCATTCTCTACTTAACTCTTTTAATGCATTGTTGTTTCTGCTACAGTTGTTGATCTAAAACGTGTTGTCTATTGTATTCTATCAGATTTTTTCCTGTTGAAGACTAAGGATAATTTGTTGTACAATATCTTAGTCATAATATTTTTTACTGGGCTAGTTGAGCTCACTCTTTTCCTTTTTGTTCCATTTTTCTTATTAGGAGGCGAGAATATAGCGAAAACTAGTCGGGGTGTGGAGTGATGATTCAAAAAAGTTGTCTTAGTAGTCCTCACTATTTTGCAAAATAGTGTATCAATAATTGTAATAAGGACTTATTTGAGTATGGATATTGTCTAGAAGATAATATTTGTATTTTAAACTTACAGTATATGTGTTGTCATATTTTGCACAACAATTGTAATAATAAAGTTGTAGTTATTTTCTGTACCATGTATTTGGCGACTCAGAATGGGTTGGGTGGAATGAACCTATTTTGGGGGCGTCACAGAGTTAATTAAGAAAACCTAAGTAGGAAGAAACTAGAATTTAAACTAAGTTTATCTGTAACCAAGCCAAGCTGAGACTAGGGTTTGAACAGGCTTGGCTAGGGTTGAATTAGCTTGGCTAGGGTTAGAGCCAAGACTCATGCTTAAGGTTAAAACCTAAGTACTTCGAGCCAAAGACTTGGAATGGCTATATGTCACTTGCTAGTGAATTGATAGCTATGTGTCACGTATTATGTGATGCCCCAGAATAGGTCCACACAACCCATTCTGAGTTACCAAATATACGGTACAGAACTCAAATACAAACTTCCTTTATACAACTGTTAAACTGTCGTGCAAAATATGACAAAACATACGCCATGAGTTTTAATACAAATAACAGTACTCACACTCCAAACCAAAGATTAATAGTCCATCTTTTCACTACGGCCAAAGACATATAACTATAAATCAATAATCAACTGTTCATCTTTGCACTACGGGCCAAAGATATACAACTGTAAAACCAATAATCAACAGTCCATCTTTACACTACATGCCAAAGATATACAACTGTAAAACCAATCATCAACAGTTCATCTTTGCACTACGGGCCAAAGAGGACTTTTACCACATCATTTGTATGTAACATTACAGGTCATGATTATACCAATACACAATTTCTTGTCATAATCATACCAATCAACAGTCCATTTATGCACTACGGGCCAAAGATGACTTTCACCACATCATTTGTCTGTAACATTATAGGTCATGATTATACCAATACACAATTCCTGATCATAATCATACCAATCAATAGTCCATCTATGCAATACGGGCCAAAGATGACTTTCACCACAATATAAGCATGAGGATGATGAAAATGATATAAAGTGTGACGCCCCCAAAATAGGTCTACACAACCCATTCTGAGTCGCCAAATACATGGTACAGAATTTAAATACAAACTTCATTTATACAACTATTGAACTATCGTGCAAAATACGACAAAATATAAATTATGAGTTTTAATACGAATATTATCTCGTAGACAATATCAAACTCAAATGAATTCCTCATTACAATTATTATTACACTATTTTATGGAATAGTGAGGACTACTATAGCCACCATGTTGGACCATCACTCCATTCTCCGACTAGTCCCAACTATATTTTTATTTCCTAAAGAGAACAATGAAAGAAAAGGGTGAGCTCAACTACCCCAGTAAAGACTATTATGACTAAGATAATGTAGAATAAATTATCATTAGTCCTCAACAATGTAAAATCTGATAGAATACAATAGACAACAAGTTTAGGTCAACAACTGTAGCGGAACAAGCAATCCATTGGAAGAGTCAAGTAGAGCATGATATCTACTATCTTCTATGATTTAAAAGTTCATCATCAATATTTTATCTCTGTAACACAACTCAATAAATATTTCACATCAGCGAATTATCCATGCACTACAAGCCAAGGATATTTGTTAGTATCACCAGTGGTCATGATCATGCCAAACAACTATCTATCTATGCACTGCGGGCCAAAGAGGACTTTCACCACATCATTTGTCTGTAACATTACATGTCATGATTATACCAATACATAATTCCTGGTCATAATCAAACCAATCAATAGTCCATCTATGCACTACGAGCCAAAGATGACTTTCACCACAATATAAGCATGAGGATGATGACAATGATATAAGAAATCAATCAAGTGAGATCAAGGATAAATATTAAAGATTTATAATTCAATTTATCTAGAGTTTAAGAATGTCCAAATTGTCAACATGATAATTAATTGTGGAGTAAAATTCAAGAATGATATTTGTAAGACCCCAACTTTTATGAATAAAGAATAATTTTTCTCGAAATATATTTTTTTATTTTATGGTGTGGATTGATATAATGTTATAGTTGTAGGTAATATTTACAAATTTTGCAAAGTAAGGAAGTGGTTATATAATATTCGATTGGTTGGGGAATATTCGTTTTGACAGGGAATATTCGTACGACGGCACAATCATTGGTGGACCCCACAACGAAAGTATTGTCGTAGTTAGAAAACGACGTAATTATCTTATTATAAAAATAATGACCCGTTAAACTGTTGAACTACCCGGTAGTAAAAGTACAGTAATACGCGTGGTTGCATAGTAGTACACGATATTGATTATTGATGCTTACGTGAGAAGTCACTCGGTTATATTTAATTATTGCGACAATAATTGTTGCATCATATCTCTCATATTATTGATTCAATTATTGTCACAGTATCATCTGCATAATATGTTATATTATTAAATCAATAATTGAGACGACAAAGTTATACATATTATTATTTACAATATTGACAATGCCTAGAAAGTTCTGTCAAGGAGATGTTTGGTCACCTAATTGAGCGCCAATAAGGAGAAATCCTTATCAAAAAGCCCCCTCTTTCCTGGGAATTGTGACGCCCCCAAAATAGGTATACATCACCTATTCTGAGTCGCCAAAAATATGGTATAGAATACAAATACAACTTAATAATACAACTGCTATGTAGAATACGACAAGACATAACTGAGAGTTTTAATACAATACTGTCTTCTAAATAGTATTCAAACTCAAAATAAGTCCTCAATACATTTATTTTCACACTATTTCATAGAATAGTGAGGACTACTAATGCTATCATCTGAACTGTCACTCCGTTCCCCGACTAGTCCCCGCTACGTTCTCATTTCCTGAAGAGAACAATGAAAGCAAAAGGGTGAGCTCAACTAGCCCAGTAAAAAATATTATGACTAAGATAATGCAGAATAAATTATCGTTAGCCTTCAACAGTGTTAAACTGATACAATCTAACACACATCAAGTTTAACTGCAGCGGAATAAGCAATCCATTAAAAGAGTCTAGTAGAAAATAAAATCTACTATCTTTTATGATTTAAGAGGTTTTTCATCACTTTTATCGCTGGGACTCAGCTTAATAAATAATCCACATCATCCCTGCACTACGGCCAATGATATTCATTAGTATCACAACCATAAATAATCCATACACTACGTGCTAATGATATTCGTGTATTCATCAATGGTCATGATCATACCAACAACTGTCCATCAATGCACTACGGGCCAATGCGGACTTTTACCACATCATTTATAATATTACGGTCATGATTACACCGAATAATCCATGGTCATAATCATACCAAGTCCATATATGCACTACAGGCCACAGATGACTTTCAACAAAATATAAATATGAGGATGATGACAATGATATAAGACTTCAATAATACAAGTTCAAGAATTAATTTATCTAGAAACCAATAACGTCCAAATTGTCAACTTGATACTGCTTTGTAGAGTAAAATTCAAGAATGCTCAGAAGAATATTTTCATGCAAAGATACTGGATTAAGCGCAAATATCAAAGATATTCCACTAATTTCATGGAGCATAAAAGCCAAAACTTTAACCAACTGAGTATAATAAAGAATGGAATAATAAAAGAATTCACCAAGCATGCGATAGACCGCACAGACAGGTTATTCCAACAGAAAAATAAATAATGGAACCAGGTCATGCGTAAACGCACAGATAGGATATTCCAACAGAATAATAAATAAGGGAATCAGGTCATGCGTAAACGCACAGACAGGATGTTCCAACAGAATGATAATTAATGGAATAACAACAGAATTTCACCATGTATGCGGTACTTCGCATAGACAAGTTATTCCAACATAATAATAAAGAATGGAATAATAGCTCTTACGAGTATTGGAAAGAAATAATTTCCTTTATGAATATGAAAGAATAATACCCCTTACCTTAAAAGAAACTGGATATGGGAAAAGAGAGATAGCAGACTTTTCTTCATCTTTCCCTCTATAATTTTCTCTCTCTAGAGTTTCAGTGAATTCGTAGAAAATAATGAAGGAATGAGCTTCTATTTATAGGAGAATAGAAGTGGTACTGTTTGAAATTTTTCACGGACAAACGTCTTATGAGGGATTGATTTTCAAAGGAATAATCAGCTACCAACCAAAATTATAATATAAATATATATATATATATATATATAACACATGTTATTTTGAAACAAACAAAACAAATTAACTCCCACCCGTATACACCAAAATAAACATCCACCAAAATCAACATCCACCCACCCACTCACGCATTTAAAATATATATATATATATATATATATATATATATATATATATATATACTTATTATTCACACACCTCACCATTTTTCTTCCCCCCACCCGTGATCTTTTTTTCTTCCCCCCCCCCCACTTGACAACTTTACATATATATAATATATAAAAATACGTACCTTATATATATACACACACACACACACATATAAATCTTATATATATATATATATATATATAAGTAATAAAGTAAAACTGAGATAACTTTCTCTTGATAATTTTAAAAAATGAGAAAGTGAGGGTTCATATAATACGCTAACCGACAACAAATACTTCAAAAAATTTCTCAATATTTTTAACAACATTTATCATCATTATTATAATTCGTAATATTTAACAACTAGGTCGTTCCCAAGAAAGAGGGGGCTTTCCAATAAGAATTTTTCCTTATTGACGCGCAATTAGGTGACCAAATCTCTCCTTGACAGAACTTCTAGACATCGTTAATATTGCAAATAATAATATTAATAACTTTGTCATCTCAATTATTAATTTAATAATATATAAAATATTGACAATAATTGAATCAAATAACGTGAGATATTATGCAACAATTACTGCATCAATAATTGAACAAAACTGAGTGACTTCTCACGTAAGCATCAATAATCAATACCGTGTGCTACTATGCAACCACGTGTATTTCTGTACTTTTAACACCGGGTGTTTCAACAGTTAACGGTAAAACATCCGCCATTATTTTTATAAAGTATTTTTGTCGTTTTCTCAATCCGACAATAATTCCGTTATGGGATCCACCAATGATTGTGTCGTCGTACGAATATTCCCTATTAAAACGAATATTCCCCGACCAATCGAATATTATATAACAACTTGCGTACTTTGTAAAATTTATAAATATTACCCATAACTATAACATTATATCAAATTCATTCCATAATATTTAAAAATAATATTTATAGAAAAATCATCTTTATTAAAAAATTTGGGGTCTTACAGGAATGATCTGGTTATTAAATGTTGTGAGTTATAATAATAATGATGAATAAGTTCGTGTTGATTAAAGATGAAATTGATAGTTTCATTGTGTCGAAATTATTAGTGTTAGTGGAAATCGACATTTATTTTGATAATAATTGATGTCTGGAGGTTATATTGACCAATCGGGTAATTAACCCGATAAATGAGCAATTAATTGCTATTAATTCACATGCTTATAACTATGTGTTCACATGTATGTACTATTGATTCACATTCTTGTACTATTAGGGGTGATGGTGCAAGATTGATAATACTTGCATGACTAAGTTAAAAATAGAGGTATAGATGGAGGTACTATACTGTAATTCGTATTTTCACTTGTCTAGAACTATTGATTCACGTGATTTACTATTGATTCACATTATTTACTATTAGGGGAGGTGGTGCATGTTTGATAATACTTACAGGACTAAATTAAAAATGAAGGAAAAGAGTAAGGTATTATACAGTAATATTTTGAGCCCCAAAACGTGCAATTATTGAAACAATATTTTTCTATAAATAGAAACTTATTCTTCCTTCATTCTAACCAATCCAAAAAAGCTATAGAGCAATTATTATAGAGAAAAAGAAGAAGAGAAGTCTGCTACCTCACTATTTCAGTATCCAGTTTTTTCTAAGGTAAGGGGTATTATTCTTTCGTATTCATGAAGAGAGTTATTTTCTTTCAATACTCGTAAGGGTTGTTATTTTATTCTTTATTATTATGTTAGAATAGCATGTCTATGCGAAGTACCCCATACATGGTGAAATTCTTCTATTATTTTATTCTTTATTATTCTGTTAGAATAACCTGTCTGTGCAGTCTATCGCATGCCTGGTGAATTTTGTTGTTATTCTATTCTTTATTATTCTGTTGGAATATCCTATCTGTGCGGATTACGCATGACCTGGTTCAATTCTTTATTATTCTGTTAGAATATCCTTGTCTGTGTGGGTTACACATGACCTGGTTCCATTCTTTATTATTCTGTTGGAATAACCTATCTATGCGAATTACGCACGCCTGGTAAATTCTTCTAGTATTCCATTCTTTATTATTTTGTGTGGAATAACGTGTCTATGTGAATTACCGCATGCATTATGAATGATCCTTTGTATTCATTCCTTATTAAATTATGGAAATGATCTGTCTACATGGATTATCGCATGGCGGGCAAAAATCCATTTGCGGTTTCATATATTCTATTATACTCAGTTGGTTAAAGTTTTGGCTTCTATACTCCATGAAATTAGTGGAATGTCCTTGATATTTGCGCTTCATTCAGTATCTTTTCATGGAAATATTCTTCTGAGCATTCTTGAATTTTACTCCACAAAGCATTATCATGTTGACAATTTGGATGTTATTGATTTCATAATAAATTAACTTATAAATCTTTAAAATTTATTCTTGAACTTATTTTATTGAATTATTATGTCATTGTCATCATCCTCATTCTTATATTGTGAAGAAAGTTATATTTGGCTTACGTGCATAGATGGACTTAGTATGATTATGACCCTAAGTTTATATCTTATTTTGGAAGGAAAAGGAAAGTAGCTAGCAAAGAAAGGTAAACAAAAAGAAATTTATTTTCCAGATTTAGTTAAAGTTTTGTGAAGTTAGTTACATTTATTGTGATTTATGAAGTTTTGTGATCATGTTGGTGAAAACCTTATGAAAAGGATAGATCTTGAGATATGTTATATATCTTGGTTATATATGTTAGATTGTGTTAGAAACATTTTGGAATAATGAAGTTAGTAAGTTTTTATGTAAGTTTTTAGTTAATATGTGGGATCCATGTGATTTCTTTTGAAGATTCATTTTTGATATTTGAGATCTAATTGTTGGTTGTGCTATAGCTATAAGTTATGAGTATAATCCCTTTTGAATGACACAAAAATGTTGAGAATTGAACAAGTTATGGAATTTATGTTAAAACACCTCTACGTGGTAAAATCGGAAAGTAATGTTGTTGACCAGCCACTTTGGCCCTGATTTCAGGGCCCTATACAGCTTCAAATTGGGTGTTTGATAAATGAAAATTGTATTTCAAGAAAATGTGAATCCAACGCCTACGATAGAACCTAAATCCGAGTTATAGATTTTTGTATGGACTATTTTTGGCAAAGTAGGAAAAAACTATAATATGACAAAAACCTACTGTCCAAAACTTTCCAAGGGCAGTTTTGGCCACTTAATTTATGATATAAATTTTGGCCTTTTAGGACATGAAAATTTATGGTATTAAGTAGCTCATGTCCAAAAATAACCTAATTCTGACTTAAAATGAGCAAGCTATGACCATTTCAATTTTTAGGATTTTCTGACGAAAACGACTATAACCGGAGTTCTATAACTCCGATAACCACGAAATTTAAACTGGACCGTCACGTTAAAATGTGTAAGATTGTGTCAAGAGATGGGAATTTCTGGAGTTAAGCATGATGGGGCTAATTTCTTAAGCTATACACTAAAATTGATTTTTGAAAAATACTAAAGGCAGTTGGAAAATTATAAAAAAAATACTTTTTGTGAATGAAATGTGACGCCCCCAAAATAGGTATACAACACCCATTCTGAGTCGCCAAAATACATGGTACAGAAACAACTACATCTTTATTATTACAACACAAGAACTGTGAGTTTAAATACAAATATTGTCATTTAGACAATATCCACACTCAAATAAGCCCTCATTACAATTATTGATACATTATTTCACAAAAATAGTGAGGACTACTAAAGTAACTTCTAGAACCATCATTCCATACCCCGACTAGTACTCGCTACATTCTCGCCTCCTGAGAAAAATGGAACAAAAAGGAAAAGGGTGAGCTCAACTAGCCCAGTAAAGAACATTATGACTAAGATAATACAGAACAAATTATCGTTAGTCTTCAACAGGGAAAAATCTAATAGAATACAATAGACAACAAGTTTTAAATCAATAACTGCAGCGGAAACAGCAAACCATTAGAAGAGTCAAGTAGAGAATGAGTTCTACTATCTTCTAAGATTTAAAAGTCCATCATCAATATTTTATCCCTGTAACAACAATCAATAACCATCTTTAATCAAATATTCATCTTTGCACTACAGGCCAAAGATATTCATTTGTATCACCAGTCGGTCATATTCATCTCAACACCTGTTCATCTTTGCACTACGGGCCAAAGATATTCATCAGTTAATCATTCATCTTTGTACTACGGCCAAAGATATTCAGTAATATCATCATTTAGGACTGAGGATGATGAAAAATATATTAAAAAACACGAATCCAGTGAAACAAAATAACAAATATTAAGGATTCGTATTTCAATTTATTCATGTCCAAAAATACCTTATAATTATTCATAGTGAAGTAGAATTCAAGAATGATCAAAACATGGATACAATCAAAGCTAGTACCCAGAATAGATATTTTGGACGAAAAGAAGAAAATTTTATTTTTCGGTGAATAGTAACTCGTGAATAGTAACTCGTGAATAGTAACTCATGAATAGTAACCCCGACGTGAAAAGTTCCAAATTTGATAAAAATTTCCAACCAATATTTCGGCATAATGATATTGAAGAAATAATATCATTTTTGAATAAAATAACATCCCTTACCTCGTACAGACAGTACTTCTGGTCGGAATACCGGTATAAGGCTGAAAGACACTTGCTCTGATGAATAGAAACTCTCAAAGTATCTAAATACTCACAAAATACACTCAATAATCTAGAGAGAGAAAGAGAGAAAACTTGTTTCTGGTGTGATTTTCAATTCTAACTTAGCCCTCTATTTATAGGAAAATGTTAGCACGCCGAAGCAGACTTAACCTGCAACCTGATGGCTTTACCTGCTACTATTCCCACCCACCACATTTGAATAAAAATCTCAGCACATTTCTTCACCAACCAAGAGTGGGGCCCACCAATTCTAGAATTTTCTACCAAAATGATTAACTCCGAAAATTCAACAATTTCTGAACCAGTCATCTCGTAAAATTCATAATAAATCATACGTTCATTTTTAACGGTTCAAAATTTGTGGACATATACTCAACTTATATATGTATAACATATCCAAAAATTACCACGATCCAACGGTCGGATTAAAAATTATAACTCCCGCAAAATATCTCAAAAACCCTGATTTTTAATACCTCCATTCCGACAAAAATACTGATAAAAACCTCAACATTAACTCCTTCATTTTTAACCACAAAAATATATCCCTCATTTATATCCACAAAAATAAATATTTCCTTATCATATGAATCAATAATTAATTATTTACAAATAATATTACAGAATCACATTTATGACAACCAGGCCGTTCCCAGGAAAGAGGGGGCTTTCCAATAAGGATTTCTCCTTACTGGCGCGCAATTAGATGACCAAACCTCTCCTTAGACAGAACTTTCTAGACATTGCCAATAATGTTATCTAATAATATTATTCAAATAATATGAATTATTGATCTGATAATGGGAAATACTGTGTAGTGACAATTATTGAAACAACAGTAATATAAAATATCAACGCAGCAATTATTGAATCAGTAAAATAAAATACTGAACAGTAATTACTGTAACCATTATTGAGTAGTGCCTTCTTACGTAAGAATCAATAATTGGTGCAATACAGTGTGCTACTGTGTAACAACGCGTATTACTGTGTTTTAACCACCGGGTATTTCAACAGTATTAACGGTAACAACTACGCCGTTATTAATAAAAAACATATACTTGTCGTTTTCTTCATCCAATCGCTTTCCGTTATGGGGCCCACAAAAGACTGCGCCGTCGTACGAATATTCCCCGACAGGAAGAATATTCCACGACCAAACGAATATTCCCCGACAACAATGAATATTTTATAACCACTTGCTTATTTAAAATATTTACGCATTTTACCCATAACTAACCTCATTAATCAATTTAACACTTACTATTTCAAAATAATAAATAGAGGGAATTTAAATTTCATTTATTAATAATTTGGGGTCTTACATGAAATATATGTATATATGTTTGGACAAAAGATAGAAAAATAATACGTTGATTTGGTATTTTAGTAAAAAGGATATTGAATCCAGCTTGCTGGATTGAAGGATTTATGAATCCAAATTTGCTGGATTGAAGGATATTGAATCCAACTTGCTGGATTGAAGGATTTATGAATCTAGGCTTGTTGGATTGAGAGATTTAAGAATCTAGACTTGCTAGATTGAAGGATATTGAATTCAGCTGGCTGGATTGAAAGATTTTTGAATCCAGGCTTGCTGGATTGAAGGATTGGTGAATCCAAGCTTGTTGGATTGGAAATCAGTTGAATCTAGTTAACTGGATTTGGAATCCAGTTTGCTGGATTTCAATCTAGTTTGCTGGATTGCAAATCTGGGTTGCTGGACTAGTATTTGACTTATTAGATGTTAAAGAAGAACTTATAATATATAAGATTAAAATATTAAATCATAATGTATATAATATAGTGATTAAAGAATTATTAAAGGATGATAATAATACTGATGTGTTAAGTTGTTATCTAATATTTGATTTTTGTGATTAAGTGTTAGATACTTTATGGATAAAGAAATATTATTATGAACTAACAGGTATGTTATGCTGACTAAAAGATCAATCTTATAACTGATATGTCTTCCAATAGAGAATACATTAGATTGCTTAGCGGTAATCAGTAATACAGGTAAGTTTTCTATCTCAACTTGAGTTGTTAATTCAAAGCATGTTAGTGGTTAATCATTATTTATTATACCACGTCAATAATTTATTGATTTGTACATTGTGCATATTGTAAATGTTCATCAGGTATGAAATGTTGATCACCTTCATTACCATATGTTTCAGTTAAACTTGTTCATGTTCATTGTTGACATCCAATATTATTGGCTCAGTCATTCAATCATTGAAATTGATTTATGCTCTTTCATAATCATTATATTGTTGAAAGTTTGACAGCTTATTTCTTGTCAATCATGATATATCCTTATTGTACTTAAAACTTGTTGGGAAAATTCGTTGTTCACCCTTGCTATATCATGATAAAAAATTTCAGATTAAGATGAAAGCTCGAGTAAAGACAAAAGCAAAGGCAAAGTGCAAGATTAAATTATGGTGTAGTTAGATCTATTAAAATTTCTGACGAAAATAGCATTGTAAACCTTTTTAGATATTGAAGGTATGTATTATGTGAAGGTTGTAGGCCTTGGGAATGATGTGTAAAAGTTTAATGTATAAACAATTTATGTTTATATTTTTCGTAATAGTTATAGAAATGATGTTCCAGATCTGAGGTAAAAAGTACTCGGATTTGGGGGCGTCACAAGTAAGATGCATATAGTCTTATGACTGTTAAAAGTTTAAAGTAGAAACACTTGAAAGCCTGGGACATAGTTCATGGTCTAGTGACCCTCAGATATACTTTTGATTCCTGTTCGAATCTTGATTCAAAAGCTGAGCTTTCTTTTGGTTCAGTATCCATTATTTATTCACATGTTATTATTATTGTTATTGTTAAACTTGTTGGCAATTGTTGCTCACTCTTGCATAATAACATTGCAGCTAAGGTTGAAAGAGTTGATGAGCCATCCACTAGTAAGGGCAAAGACAAAGCATGCACGTGATGAAGACTTGTTAATAATATTTTGATAATGATATTGTTAAGACTTATGATGTTATGTTTAAGACTTATTTGTTTATTAAGTTTTCGTATTAATGTATTAAGGTTAGATGACCCGAAATTGATTGTTTAAGTTGTTGTACCCATTTATAGGGAGGATTTCTATTTCAATTTTTATTGTTATTATTACTATGGGTAGTTAGATGTTAATTATTTTGTTGAGTGGACACGAAATCTATGGGAAGTTTGAGTACCTGGATTTGGGGGTTTCACAGTCGGTCTCAGTGCTGGAAATCCCAACTGAGTGTAAATAGATAATGGCATTAGATTAATAATTGCCCCCAGATCACACAAACATATGTTGAATGACAAGCTACCTATAGTGCATAAAATGGTAAAGCTGCTTGGATCTTTCAATTTTGGAGGGAGCATCTTTTGCAAAATAGCGATGCACTTCTCAGTTAGAGCCACTGTCTCAAAATCCCCTAGCTTCTTTTTCCTGGATAAAATATCCTTCATGGACTTGGCATAGCTACACATCTGCTCTAAAGCTTCCGCAAAAGGAATGTTGATCTATAATTTCTTGAACACCTACAAAAACTTAGTAAACTGCTTTTCTAATTTCTGTTTCTGAATTCGTTGCTGAAATGGTGCTGGTGGAAAAACTGTTGGTGGGACTACTGCCTTTTCTTTAACCACTGGCTCTTCCTTCGCCTTTTTCCCCTTAATTGTTCCCTCTTCTTTATCCTCAATTTCTATCTTCTTATTTGAATTTTCTGCACTTTTCTCATTCAACTGTTTCCCACTATGAAGCGTAATAGCTTTGCACTGCTCTTTACCCTCATTCTTCGGAATGACTTCCGTGTTACTTGGTAGGATTTCCTGAGGTTTATTAGTCAAAATATTTGCAATTTGGCCCATTTGATTCTTAAGATTTCAGATCGCAACCGTTTGACTTTTCATTGCTACCTCATTGTTTGCTATATACTTTATTAACAGTTCTTCCAATTTCGACTTCTTTTTTGGCTGTTGCACTGTTGGCTGTTGCTGGTTCTGAAACTCGGGAGGATATGATGATCGTAGAGCTTGTTGATGATTCAGTTTATTGCTCCATGAAAAATTAGGATGGTTCCTTGCCCCCGGATTGTAAGTTTTTTGATACGGATTCGGTGGCCGAGTGTAACTACCCATAAACTGTACTGTCTCCAGATTGATTACACATTGTTCTGTCGAATGTGCCCCACACATAACTTATATAAAAAAGCCACATGCTAAATGTTTGCACCTGCAATTACATCCATTTTCTTTGACAATGCAGACATCTGAGCTGCTAATGTTGTAACTGCATCCACTTCTAGCAACCCAACTACCTTCAGTTGAGTCATCCTTATAATTGGCCATTGGTAATTATTAGCTGCCATGGTCTCTAGCAATTCATATGCCTCCTTAAACTTTGTAGCCATAAATGCTCCTCCCGCAGCTGCATTGATGCTTGTCTGAGTGTTACTACCTAACCCATTATAGAATGTATTTAGCTGCATCCACTAGGGTAATCCATGATGTGCACATCTTCTCAACAATTCTTTATTCCTTTCCCAAGCTTCATACACTGATTCCCCGTGCTGTTACTCAAAGGTAGAAATGTTATTCCTGTGACGAACGAGAATTTTGTAATTTATTTTAATATTTATTGAATTAAATAAATATTTTTTGATGATTTATGTAAGACCCCAACTTATTAATGAATAAAATCAAATTTTCTCTAAATATTATTGTGAATAATAAGGGGTTAATTTGATATAATACTTTGGTTATGGGTGAAATGTGCAAATTTTGCAAAATAAGCAAGTGGTTATAAAATATTCATTTTGTCGGGGAATATTCGTTTGGTCGTGGAATATTCTTGCTGTCGGGGAATATTCGTACGATGGCGCAGCCTGGTGTGGGCCCCATAACGGAAAGCAATTGGATGAAGAAAACGACAAGTATAAGTTATTTATAAATAATGACGTAGTTGTTACCGTTAATACTGTTGGAATACCCGGTGGTTAAAATACAGTAGCACATGATATTACACCAATTATTGATTCTTACGTAAGAAGGCACTACTCAATAATTGTTACAGTAGTTATTGTTCAATATTTTATTTTATTGATTCAATAATTGTTGCATTGATATTTTATATTATTGTTGTTTCAATAATTGTTGCTGCACAGTATTTTCTATTATCAGATCAATAATTCATATTATTTGAATAATATTGTTAGATAACATTATTGGCAATGTCTAGAAAGTTCTGTCTAAGGAGAGGTTTGGTCATCTAATTGCGCGCCAGTAAGGAGAAATCCTTATTGGAAAGCCCCCTCTTTCCTGGGAACGGCCTGGTTGTCATAAATGTGATTCTGTAATATTATTTGTGAATAATTAATTATTGATTCATATGATAAGGAAATATTTATTTTATGTGGATATAAATGTTGGATATATTTATTGTGGTTAAAAATGAAGGAGTTAATGTTGAGGTGTTTTATCAGTATTTTTATCGGAATGGAGGTATTAAAAATCAAATCAGGGTTTTTGAGAAATATTGCGGGTGTTATAATTTTTAATCCGACCGTTGGATCGTGATAATTTTTGGATATGTTTTACATATATAAGTTGAGTATATGTCCACAAATTTTGAACCGTTAAAAATGAACGTATGATTTATTATGAATTTTACGAGATGACTGGTTCAGAAATTGTTGAATTTTCGGAGTTTATCATTTTGATGGAAAATTCTAGAATTGGTGGGCCCCACTTGTGGCTGGTGAAGAAATGTGCTGAATTATATTTCAAATGTGGTGGGTGGGAATAGTAGCAGGTAAAGGCATCAGGTTGAAGGTCAAACCTACTAAAATTTTCCTATAAATAGAGGGCTAAGTTAGAATTGAAAATCACACCAGAAACAAGTTTTCTCTCTTTCTCTCTCTAGATTATTGAGTGTATTTTGTGAGTATTTAGATACTTTGAGAGTTTTTATTCATCAGAGCAAGTTTCTTTCAGCCTTATACCGGTATTCCGACCAGAAGTACTGATATCTTGAGGTAAGGGATATTATTTTCTTCTTAATGATATTATTTTCTTCAATATCATTATGCTGAAATATTGATATGAGTTTTTATCAAATTTGGAACTTTTTGTGTTGGGGTTACTATTCACGTATACGACACTATTCACGTATACGGTACTATTCACGAATACGGCACTATTCACCGAAAAAATAAAAATTTTCCCTTTTTGTCCAAGATGTCTATTATGGTTACTATCTTTGATTGTATCCATATTTTGATCTTTATTTTTGAATTCTGCTTCACAATTGATTATTATGAAGTATTATTGATCTTGGATAAACTGTTATACGAATCCCTAATATTTGTCCTTTTGTCTCACTGGATTCGTTCTCTTTAAGATATTTTTCATCATCCTCAGTCCTAAATGATGATATTACTGAATATCTTTGGCCTGTAGTGCAAAGATGTATGATTACTTGATGAATATCTTTGGCCTGTAGTGCAAAGATGAACATGTGTTGAGATGAACATGACTGACATGTGATACAAATGAATATCTTTGGCTTGTAGTGCAAAGATGAATATTTGGATAAAGATGATTATTAATTGATGTTACAGGGATAAAATATTGATGATGGACTTTTAAATCTTATAAGATAGTAGAATTCTTTCTCTACTTGACTCTTCTAATGGTTTGATGTTTCCGCTGCAGTTGTTGATCTAAAACTTGTTGTCGATTATATTCTATCAGATTTTTCCCTGTTGAAGACTAACGATAATTTGTTGTATATTATCTTAGTCATAATATTCTTTACTGGGCTAGTTGAGCTCACCCTTTTCCTTTTTGTTCCAGTTTTCTTCTTAGGAGGTGAGAACATAGCAGGATCTAGTCGGGGTATGGAGTGATAGTTCTAGAAAGATGTTTTAGCAGTCCTCACTATTTCTATAAAATAGTATTTGAATAATTGTAATGATGATTTATTTGAGTGTGAATATTGTCCAGAAGACAATATTTGTATTTAAACTCACAGTATGTGTTGTCGTATTTTGCACGACAATTGTATTATTGAAGTTGTAGTTTGCTTTCTGTACCATGTATTTGGCGACTCAGAATGGGTGTTGTATACCTATTTTGGGGGCGTCACAGTTGGTATCAGAGCTTAGGGATATGATCCCTGGCTGAGATGTGAGACAAGAACTAGGAGGGGAGAGACGGGGAATTCCTTCGCTAGTATGACCTGACTAAGTTTATTTGGTGTTTATTTGGTCGGTCAGAGTATAGGGATAATATATGACATGACTATTAACCCTTATTTTATGGCTGTATTTAAGAATAGCAGCTGAGAACGTTAATAATGGAGTAAATCAGACCGTGGAGACACCTTTGATCACCACCCAAGGGAACGTGCAACAGGAAGACAATATTCCTCCTGTAAACAACGTTACCGAGCAAACGATGAATGATGGAATATTTAGGAGCTTTTTGCAGTTCATGCAAAATCAGACGAGGGAGACTCGTGTGCAGAATACGGGTGGAAATGATAACAACGTGCGGTTTGTCACAGCTAAGCAGTTCAAAGAATTGGGACCACCAGAATTTAAGGGAAAGCCGGATCCGATCATGGCGGAAATGTGGGTCAAGCAAATTACCAAGATATTCGATGTATTGGGATGCACGGAGGAACAGAAGGTTCCATTCGCCACCTTTATGTTCCGCGGTGAGGCAGACTACTGGTGGGAGTCTGTGAAGCGTAGCCAGCCTGACGCACTCAACATGTCCTGGGAAACATTTCAAAAACTGTTCAATGACAAGTACTTCCCTGAAAGTATTCGTCATATGAAGGAGGTGGAGTTTATCAGACTGGAACAAAATAACATGACGGTGTCCCAGTACGAGGCGAAGTTTGCAGAGTTATCCAGGTTTGCACCTCATTTGGTCGAAAATGAGGAACGAATGACAAGGATGTTTCTGAGAGGTCTAAAACCCGAGATTCGGCAATATCTTATCTCTCATAAATTTTCTTTATATTCAGATGTTGTAAACATGGCTCAATTATTAGAGCGAGATAATGAGTATGTGCAACTGAGGGACCACAACCAGGGTCATACCGGTGGCGGCAGTCATCGAAGCAATGAAAACCAGCAGGGAGGAAAATATTCGGACAAAAGCGGCAACCACTCTGGTGGTAATCGTGGTCGTGATATTAGAAGGGGCGAGTCGGGAGGAGATTTCAAGAAGAGAAGGTACAACAATGATAACGTGAAGACGTCAGCACAAACATCAACTGTTTCTAGGGGAGGAGAACGACCACCGGTCGTATGTTACAAATGTGGGAAAGATGGACATATCAGCCCAAACTGCCCACAACAATCTAAGGTATGTTATAACTGTGGAAAGGAGGGTCATATAGCTCGATAGTGTTTTGTAGCAAAACCAATTTCAGCGGGGATGGTGACTCCAAAAGTTGTCCCGGATAAGTCAAAGTCAACGGTTCCTGGAAGAGCGTTTTTTGTGACTGGTCAGAATGCGAGGAACCCGAACGAAGTTAGCATGGGTTAGTTAATTATAAATTTTTGCGAAGTCTATACCTTATTAGATACCGGTTCTACCCATTCATTTATTTCTCCTGCTTGTGCTCAACGTTTAAACTTGACTCCGGAGAAATTAGACTTTGATTTATCTGTTGAAACTCCGTTAGGAGAAACTTTCGTTACATCCACTGCTTATAAATCTTGTTTGATCCAAGTTGGCACCATCACATTACCTGTTGATCTTATCTCTTTAAAGATACTTGCTTTTGATGTGATTTTAGGAATTGATTGGTTAACTACTCATCATGCCAAAATTGATTGCTTTCGTAAGGTTGTTAGTTTTCATATTCCTAAGCAACCTGTTATTCAAATTTAAGCAACCAAACCATTGAAGTCAAACTCTTTCATATCAAGCCGTAAAGTCATTCGTTTATTGAAAAACGGATGTCAAGCTTTCTTAGCCCATGTTATGGATTTGAACAAAAACACGTCAGATTTGAATAATATTTCTGTTGTTAGAGAATTTCCTGACGTATTTCTTGAAGAATTTCTTGGCCTACCTCCAGAGCGTGGTATTGAATTTTGTATCATCTTTGAATCTGGTACAAAACCCACTTCTAAAATCTCATATCGAATGGCTCCTATTGAACTTCGGGAGTTAAAAACCTAACTGTAGAAGTTTGTACCCGAGCCTTTATCTGGTGACTTCCTTTGTGGAATGCACTGAATCCAGACTCTCCGTAGGGGACGCCATATTCGTGCGGTAGTAAACTGATAGGTGTCATTGTGACGTGCTATCCAAGATTGGGATATGAGTCACAGTTGAGAGCAACCTAAGTCAGTAATCGAAGTACGTAGCTTTCTAGGCTTAGCTGGTTATTATCGGAGATTTGTGGAAGGATTTTCTCGAATCGCTACTCCGTTAACTCAGTTGACTCGGAAAGATACAAAATTCGTATGGAGTGAGGAATGCAAGAAGAGTTTCTAAGAACTCAAGAGGAGACTCATTTCGGCACCTGTTCTGACAATACCATCTGGTTCGGATGGATTTGTTATCAACAGCGATGCTTCAGGCAAAGGGTTAGGATGTGTTCTCATGCAACATGGGAAAGTCATAGCCTATGCCTCACGACAACTCAAAGAATATAAGAGGAATTGTCCTACTCATGATTTGGAGTTGGCAGCAGTCGTTTTTGCGTTGAAGATCTGGAGACACTACCTGTATGGGGAGAAAGTGGAGATCTATACAGATCATAAAAGCCTCAAATATTTCTTCACCCAAAAGGAACTCAACATGCGACACCGACGTTGGCTCGAGCTGTTGAAAGATTTCGATTATACCATCCAATACCATCCTGAAAAAGCGAACGCGGTAGCCGACGCATTGAGTAGAAGATCATATGCAGGAACGTGTGCGATGATGTCAAGTATACGAGTAGAACCGACTTTAATCGATAAAGTTAAAGCTGCTCAAGCTACGGACATGGAGCTGATGCGTATGAAGAAGAAAGTGCAAGAAGGTGCTATTCCAGAAGCAAGAATCGATGAAGAAGGAATACTTCGAGTCAACTCCAGACTTTGTGTTCCTAACGATTTTGACTTGAAGCATAGAATAATGATGGAGGCACACAACACACCGTTTTCAATCCATCCTGGGAGTACCAAAATGTATCACGATCTTCGACATACATTTTGGTGGAGCAATATGAAAAGAGAGATCGTGGAGTTTATCTCGAGATGTTTAACTTGTCAACGTGTAAAAGCGGAGCATCAAGTACCAAAGGGTCCATTGCAACCACTTGAGATTCCAAAATGGAAGTGGGAACACATTACTATGGATTTTGTTATGGGTCTTCCCAAGGTTTCTCAAGGTATAGATGCGATTTGGGTTATTGTTGATAGATTAACCAAGTCCGCTCATTTCTTGCCGATACGTGAGACTTATTCCCTTGAACGTCTTGCTAGTATGTACGTGAACGAGATTGTGAGATTGCATGGCATGCCAGTATCCATAGTTTCGGATCGTGACCTAAGATTCACTTCACGATTTTGGGTTAGCTTACAGAAAGCTATGGGCACGGATTTACGATTCAGTTCGGCATACCATCCTCAAACGGACGGACAATCAGAGAGGACTATTCAAACTCTTGAAGATCTATTAAGACTTTGTGTCCTAGATCTCAAAGGGAGTTGGGATAAGTACCTACCATTGGTGGAATTCTCCTACAACAACAGTTATCAGGCGAGCATAGGTGTGGCTCCATTCGAGGTGTTGTATAGAAGAAAACGTCGTTCTCTAGTATGCTGGGACGAGGTGGGTGAAGCAACATTGTTGGGACCAGAGTTGGTACGTATTACTACAAAGAAGATCCAAACGATTCGACAACGTATACAAACGGCACAGGATTGACAAAAGAGTTATGCGGATCTTCATCGGAAGGACGTGGAATTTAATATTGGGGATCATGTATTATTACGTGTTGCACCATGGAAGGGAGTTACAAGATTTGGGAAGAGAGGAAAGCTCAATCCAAGATTTGTTGGTCCATTTGAGATTCTTGAGCGAATAGGAAATGTGGCATATAGACTCACATTACCTCCAAGCATGTCTCGTGTTCATAATATTTTTCACATATCTATGCTTCGTAAATATGTTAAAGACCCGAACCACATTATTGAGTTAGAACCAGACGAGATACCTGAAGATTTAACGTACGAGGAGGTACCTGTTAAGATCTTAGATAGGAAAGAGCATGTCCTACGCACGAAGGTTATACCACAAGTTAAGGTTTTGTGGAGAAACCATGCTATTGAAGAAATGACCTGGGAGTTGGAATCAGAAATGAAAATGAGGTATCCTCACCTTTTTGAAACATCAGGTACGTACGTCAATTTCGAGGACGAAATTTCATAAGGAGGGGAGGTTGTAAGACCCCAACTTATTAATGAATAAAATCAAATTTTCTCTAAATATTATTGTGAATAATAAGGGGTTAATTTGATATAATACTTTGGTTATGGGTGAAATGTGCAAATTTTACAAAATAAGCAAGTGGTTATAAAATATTCATTTTGTCGGGGAATATTCGTTTGGTCGTGGAATATTCTTGCTGTCGGCGAATATTCGTACGACGGCGCAGTCTTGTGTGGGCCCCATAACGAAAAGCGATTGGATGAAGAAAACGACAAGTATAAGTTATTTATAAATAACGGCGTAGTTGTTACCGTTAATACTGTTGGAATACCCGGTGGTTAAAATACAGTAGCACACGATATTGCACCAATTATTGATTCTTACGTAAGAAGGCACTACTCAATAATTGTTACAGTAGTTATTGTTCAATATTTTATTTTATTGATTCAATAATTGTTGCGTTGATATTTTATATTATTGTTATTTCAATAATTGTTGCTGCACAGTATTTTCTATTATCATATCAATAATTCATATTATTTGAATAATATTATTAGATAACATTATTGGCAATGTCTAGAAAGTTCTGTCTAAGGAGAGGTTTGGTCATCTAATTGCGCGCCAGTAAGGAGAAATCCTTATTGGAAAGCCCCCTCTTTCCTGGGAACGGCCTGGTTGTCATAAATGTGATTCTGTAATATTATTTGTGAATAATTAATTATTGATTCATATGATAAGGAAATATTTATTTTATGTGGATATAAATGTTAGATATATTTATTGTGGTTAAAAATGAAGGAGTTAATGTTGAGGTGTTTTATCAGTATTTTTATCGGAATGGAGGTATTAAAAATCAAATCAGGGTTTTTGAGAAATATTGCGGGTGTTATAATTTTTAATCCGACCGTTGGATCGTGGTAATTTTTGGATATGTTATACATATATAAGTTGAGTATATGTCCATAAATTTTGAACCGTTAAAAATGAACGTATGATTTATTATGAATTTTATGAGATGACTGGTTCAGAAATTGTTGAATTTTCAGAGTTTATCATTTTGATGGAAAATTCTAGAATTGGTGGGCCCCACTTATGGTTGGTGAAGAAATGTGCTGAATTATATTTCAAATGTGGTGGGTGGGAATAGTAGCAGGTAAAGCCATCAGGTTGCAGGTCAAACCTACTAAAATTTTCCTATAAATAGAGGGCTAAGTTAGAATTGAAAATCACACCAGAAACAAGTTTTCTCTCTTTCTCTCTCTAGATTATTGAGTGTATTTTGTGAGTATTTAGATACTTTGAGAGTTTCTATTCATCAGAGCAAGTTTCTTTCAGCCTTATACCGGTATTCCGACCAGAAGTACTGATATCTTGAGGTAAGGGATATTATTTTCTTCTTAATGATATTATTTTCTTCAATATCATTATGCTGAAATATTGATATGAGTTTTTATCAAATTTGGAACTTTTTGTGTTGGGATTACTATTCACGTATACGGCATTATTCACGTATACGGTACTATTCACGAATACGGCACTATTCACCGAAAAAATAAAAATTTTCCCTTTTTGTCCAAGATGTCAATTATGGTTACTATCTTTGATTGTATCCATGTTTTGATTTTTATTTTTGAATTCTGCTTCACAATTGATTATTATGAAGTATTATTGATCTTGGATAAACTGTTATACGAATCCCTAATATTTATCCTTCTGTCTCACTGGATTCGTTCTCTTTAAGATATTTTTCATCATCTTCAGTCCTAAATGATGATATTACTGAATATCTTTGGCCTGTAGTGCAAAGATGTATGATTACTTGATGAATATCTTTGGCCTGTAGTGCAAAGATGAACAGGTGTTGAGATGAACATGACTGACAAGTGATACAAATGAATATCTTTGGCCTGTAGTGCAAAGATGAATATTTGGATAAAGATGATTATTAATTGATGTTACAGGGATAAAATATTGATGATGGACTTTTAAATCTTAGAAGATAGTAGAATTCTTTCTATACTTGACTCTTCTAATGGTTTGCTATTTCTGCTGCAGTTGTTGATCTAAAACTTGTTGTCGATTATATTCTATCAGATTTTTCCCTGTTGAAGACTAACGATAATTTGTTGTATATTATCTTAGTCATAATATTCTTTACTGGGCTAGTTGAGCTCACCCTTTTCCTTTTTGTTCCATTTTTCTTCTCAGGAGGTGAGAACATAGCAGGATCTAGTCGGGGTATGGAGTGATGGTTCTAGAAAGATGTTTTAGCAGTCCTCACTATTTCTGTAAAATAGTATTTGAATAATTGTAATGAGGATTTATTTGAGTGTGGATATTGTCCAGAAGATAATATTTGTATTTAAACTCACAGTATGTGTTGTCGTATTTTGCACGACAATTGTATTATTGAAGTTGTAGTTTGCTTTCTGTACCATGTATTTGGCGACTCAGAATGGGTGTTGTATACCTATTTTGGGGGCTTCACAATTTAATTATTGGATTAAATAATTAATTGATGCAATTATGGTAGATTAATTTAATTTTATGTGTTGCATTTATTAAATTAATGTGGAGAATAATTATTATTCAAGTATATAATTATGTGAACTTTTTGAATTAAATGAACTATTTAATTAAGCATGGTGTTATTTAATTAATTTAATTATTAATTAGAGATTTAATAAATTGACATTATTTAATAATGAGAAAATTAATTATATGATTATGTGAATTTATGATAGATTATTATATTAAATTAAATAAGATATGAGTTTATTTTATAAAGGAGTGTGACATTAATTAAACTATATGATAAAGATTTATTTAATTAAATGAGATTAAGTCTTTTGAAGCTAGCCAAACAAGGCCCTAAGAGGAGTTGGTGCAGTTAACCCATGATTGGGCAAACTGACCACTCTACGTTCAGTTACCTGATCATTATACGACGTATTCTTTTTCTTTTTTCATTTTTGCCTAAGTCTAAGAAAAATTCAGAGAGGAAGCTAGAGAGAAATTAGAGAAAATTTCATAGAATTGTGAATACTGTGATTGAAGTAGAGAGATATTATCATCCTTAATCATCTACGCTTTGGGTAATTTTATCCAACCCAATTTTTATTCTACTTCTTTTAAAGTTTCCATGAATATGACTCCTAAGTCTTCTATAAAGTCTCTATAATTGAAATTGTGAGAGTTATGTGCATATATGTGTTAAGATGTCATTTTAATGTGTTTTAATATATATTGTATATAATTCCTTATCATCAATTCATAATTTTACGTCGTATATGATTGCTGCAAAATTACAGAGTTTGGGTTTTGGCCATACGGCCTTATACGTGATATTTTATGTATTGATCATATAGTATCCCTAAATTTTATACTTGTATGTTGTTATGCATGTTAATACGAAGAGACCAAGCTTTAAATGAACGGATTTGGCTTTATAACGAATCCGTGGCGTTGAATTTGAGGAATTTATGTTCAATACTTCAAGAACATCAAGAAAGTTGAAATTTTTATGTTTTAATTCTGTGATTATGTGTTTTAATGGGTTAAAATTATTTTACAGATGTTGGGTAATGATTATATGTGAATATTAACATGTGGGTATGTTAAATTAGTGAAATTAATGATTATTTGGTGTCCTTTTCGCTGAACTCTGTGTTCTTCGCGAACTGGGAATCGAATTCTGGAGTCTCGCGCTGTGGCGCCAACTCCAGAACTGAAGTCCCGTGCCGCAGCGCCATCGCGCCATAGCGCCAAGTATCAGACCGCAGCGCCACGGCGCTGTAGCGCCAAGAGCCAGTACAAACGTGGCGCCGCAGCGCCACTTCCCAGAAAATTCAGAAATGAGATATTAAAAATGTTTAAGTCTAACAATGTGTTAGTGGATTAATGTAATGAACATGTAAACATGTTAGAGGTATGATGTGATGATAAAAATAGTTGTTTAAACATGTAAATAACATAATTACATGTGATTTAAATTATTGAATACATAATTAGATTATTATTAATGAAGTACAAATTATGTGATAATGAGATAAATTGACTAAGTATAGTCGATAATTAAAGTAGACAACGAGAATGAGTTTATAACGATTAGTTAAGTTATAATTAACTGGTATTGTGAATGTGAATGGTATGTAGAATTTAATTCAAAGAACGTGCCTAGTTAAAGTGTAATCTACGTACGAGGCAAGTTTCCTAAACTTAAACTCTTAAATTTGAGCAAGTTCCCTAACCCTACTTGTCATTATTGTTCAAGCTTATTATTTATCTTGAGTAAATTATCATTACTATTATTGAAGTTCAAATGTTATATTAAAGATTTATTATCTTTTCAAAGCATGATTCAGTTATACAATAATTATTCTATTGTATACTTCTTAAGATTATTGTTCAAATTGAATATCATTATTGTTGAATCTTATTAGACTAGTGAAACCTTAACGATTCAACTAGTCCTTAGTTGATGAGCGTTCTAAATTTCAGAACCCTTGATGAATTATCCAAACCAAACTTCCTTTGGTGCGGACTCGAATGTCAAACTGAGTTGAACAACCCTGTATAGGGGATTATTTACGCTTTAGCGTTAAGATATTGTGCACAGTATGGTACTAAGGGCTAATCCCCCTAGGTACGAGAAGAAGGTCCATAGTCTTATGACTGTTAAAGGTTTCAAGTATAACCCTTGTTAACCTAGGAAATAGTTCAAGGTCTTATGACCCTCAGAATTCTTTTGATTCTTGTTATTTATTCTTGATTCAAAAGTTGAGCTTTATTCAGATTTCTTTGATTATTTGCATGTTATTATACTGTTGTTTCGTTATTATACTTGTGGGCATTTGTGCTCACTCTTGCTTAATAATAACATTGCAGTTAAGAACGAAAGAGCTGACGAACATTCCACTAGTAAGGGCAAGGGCAAAGTTAGCAAATGATGGAGACTTGTTATTTGGTATGACTTGTTATTTTATATGATGTATTTGTTTAAGACTTGAGTTAAAGATGTTGTTTAAGACTTATTTATTTATAATTCCGCACAGATGTTTAAGGTTAGTTTAACCTGGGATTGTATTATTATTCAGATGTTGTAACCCTTAAGGGGAAGATTCTATTTCTATTATTGCATGGTTTGCATTACTATGGGTAGATAGATAGATGATATTTATGTCGTGAACACCAAATCCTGTGGAAATAGAAGTACCGGATTTGGGGGTGTCACAGGTTGGTATCAGAGCTGTAGGTTATGAACCTTAGGTGGGGCAACAACCTTAGGTAGTAACCTTATAGAAGGAAGATAGTAAAGGAAAACTCTTATCGAGTTTTAAGAAATGAATTTTTGGTAATTCATTGAGGATAATAAAATACATTGTGTTTATGTGTTAATTTATGTGCTCGTTAGTACGACTTAGTAACTAAAACTTAAAATTTTATTGTCAGGATGACGAATATTGGAGAAGCTAGTCAAGCTGGGGAGGAAGAACCCTGATTACCTATAGTACCTACAGAGGAGGAGCCCCGAGACATACATGTTGTTAGGGAACAGTTAGTTCAAAGGGAGTCATCTCCATTGATCACCGTTGTTGGTCAGGAGCATGAGCCTGAGACTGATCCTGAGGAGGAGTTTGATGAGGAAGAGGAAGAAGAGGAGTTACCACGGTACACCGTTGATGCGGAGATGTATGACACGTTATACGACCGTAACGTGGAATTACAAGACGAGGTTCAGGAATTGACTGAGCGAGCGACTGTTCAGCAGTCTACTTTAGAGCAGAAGGAGAGGGAGATTTCGACTCTTCACTCACGACTGGGAAATGTAGAATGGGATTTGGTCCATGAGAAGGGTCAAACTGAAGATAAGACTGAGGAGATAGAGAAGCTGAAAAAGGAACTGAAAGAAACCTTCGGAAGACTGAAAATAGCAGAGGAAGGATGGGTAAGAGAATCACGTCGAGCTGATCGTGCAGAAGATGATAGTCGTGCAAAGAAGGCAAAGCTTGAAGAGACATACTCCACACTTAATCATGCAATAGATGAGGCTCGGGAACGAGTTTTGAGATACCCCATCCAGTTCGAAGGACTTCCGTCGTATATGCTGGATCGCAGGACGATGTCTCATATCATGGATGAGGAGCGTGGCAAGGCTATTCAGCACCTTGATAGACAGGATTAGAATCCGTTTAATTATGTGAAAAACTTAATTAGTTTTTATATGTAAATTCCGATGTGTTTATGAACGAAGGAATATGTTAATATTTTAAATCCTGTGGATTCTTTATTCCAGGATAGTTGATGTAAATAGCAGTTATGCTATAGTTTGATGTTAAAACTTTGAGTTAAATTAAATATATTAAGTTGTTTGAGATGATGTGATAAATGAGTATGTCAAATTGTTGAGTAATGCCTTAACTATCTAGAGAAATAAATAAAGTTCTAATAAGCGTTTATTTTATCAGAAATATGCCGCCAAGGAGAAGACAACAACGTCAACCGGCCCAGGAAGAGTCAACCAATAATAACAATAATGCCAACGCTAATCCTATTAAGCAGTTGGTCAACATACTGACGGGAGCAATGAACAATCAACCTCAAGCTCCACCAAACACAACGTTTAAAGACTTTAAGGCGGTGGGACCGCCAGAGTTCAAAGGTTCCAGGAACCCAATCGAGGCTCAAACGTGGGTCATGGAAATGGAGAAAGTATTCGACGTTGCTAGGGTTAGAGAAGACCAGAAGACCGCTTTCGTAACGTTTATGCTGAAGTCTAAGGCCAGCTACTGGTGGCAAGCAAACAAAGTGCGAGGAGGTGAAGGTGTAATTACGTGGGAGAGATTTAAAGAAATGTTTTTCGAAATGTACTTCCCAACTAGTTCGCAGAATCAGATGGAAATTCAATTTCTAGAACTGAAGTAAGGAAATATGAGCGTACCTAAATACGCAGCTAAATTCGATGAGTTGGCAAGGTTTGCCCCAAACCAAGTACACACTGATGAAAGAAAGGCCAGAAGATTTGAACAAGGACTAAAGCCTTGGGTTTTCAGTAAGGTGTCAATGTTTCAGATAAACACATTTGCCGGAGTACTGGAAAAGGCCATCCTCGCTGAAGGTGGGAGCGATACGGTGACCAAGTACAATCAAGAGCAGAAGAAGAAGAAAAGTTAAGGTGAAAGAAATAACAAGACTGGTGGGAGTAACACTGGGAGTAGTCATAATCAGAAGAGGAAGTGGACGGATAACTCGTCAGCTGGAAGTCAACAAGGAGGACAGAAGAAGAAAATTGAAGCGTGCTCAAACTGTGAAAAAGCTCATCTGGGAGTTTGCATGAAAGGGAAGCGAGTGTGCTACAATTGTGGTCAGGAAGGCCACATAGCACCAAACTGTCCAAACCCAAAGAAGGGTGCTTATTTTAACTGTGGTTCTAAGGATCATCTAGCGAGAGACTGCCTTAAGAAGGGATCAGGAGGAGCAGCACCAGGAGGTAACCATGGAAATAACAGTGGAAATGCCTTAACCATCACCGGACCAGCCACAACAAACCGACCGACCGCCATAACTTTCAATATGACAGTGCAGGACGCAATCCAGTCTCGTGAGGTGGTGTCAGGTATCATTCCGATCAATGAAATTAATGCTTATGTTTTATTTGATTCGGGTGCTACTTGTTCCTTTATATCCGAAGACTTTGCTAATAGTTTAGATTTGCTTATGGATGAGTTGGAATATCCCATGAATATAGAAATTGCGAATAGAGAGATAATTCCTGTTAAGTACGTGTTTAAGAACTGTAGGGTGGATATTAAGGGTAATATCATGAACGTAGATCTTATCCCTATTCAGCTTGGGGAATTTGACGCTATTTTGGGTATGGATTGGTTATCCAATTGTGGGGCGGTAATTAACTACCAGAAGAAGCGTATTAACCTTATGACTCCGTCAAAGGTTGTGTTTTATGGTAGCAAGTCGCCCAGACAAGCGAGTTGTCTAACGATGATGCAGGCCAGGAGGTTGTTAAGACAAGGCTGTGTAGGATATCTAGCTTACATAGTCGACAGTCGAAAAGAGAATCTGAAGGTAGAAGAGATACCGATTGTGAGGGACTTCGTCGATGTGTTTCCAAACGATTTGCCAGGACTTCCACCAGATAGAGAGTAGATTTCGTGATCGATTTGGCGCCCGGAACCGCTCCAATATCGAAGGCACCATACCAAATGGCACCAGAAGAGATGAAAGAACTGATGGTCCAACTACACGAATTGCTGGACAAAAAGTATATTCAACCGAGCGTATCGCCGTGGGGAGCACAGGTGTTGTTTGTGAAAAAGAAGGACGGATCGATGCGGCTCTGCATTGACTACAGAGAACTGAACAAGGTCACGATTAAGAATAGATATCCATTACCAAGAATCGACGATCTGTTTGATCAATTAAAGGGAGCAAGATACTTTTCCAAGATAGACCTGAGGAGTGGTTATCACCAACTGAAGGTGAGACCAGAGGATATACCGAAGACAGCATTCAGAACGCGATACGGTCACTACGAATTTTTAGTAATGTCGTTTGGTCTAACGAATGCTCCTACAGCATTTATGGGACTAATGAATGGTGTGTTCAAGCTGTTTTTGGACAAATTCGTGGTGGTATTTATAGACGACATTCTGGTATATTCCAAAACCAAAGAAGAACACGAAGAGCATCTGAGATTAACGTTGGCAATATTGAGAAGGGAGAAGTTGTACGCTAAATTTTTGAAATGCGAAATCTAGATCGAGCGAATACAATTTCTTGGTCACGTGATCGATAAAAACAGAATTTTGGTAGATCCATCCAAAGTAGAAGCCGTGATTAACTGGGAATAGCCGAGAACGCCGTCAGAAGTAAGAAGTTTTCTTGGATTGGCGGGATATTATAGAAGATTCATTCAAGATTTTTCCAAGATTGCAACTCCGTTAACGAATTTAACTCGAAAAGCTGTGAAATTTGTTTGGACGGAGAAGTGTGAGGAGTGCTTTCAAGAATTAAAGAAGAGGTTGAGTACGGCACCTGTGTTATCTCTTCTGGATGATACATGAAATTTGGTTATTTTTAGTGATGCGTCGCATAAAGGACTTGGTTGTGTGCTAATGTAAAACGGTAAAGTCATCGCGTATGCATCACGACAGTTGAAGGATTACTAGAAGGGATACCCGACCCATGATTTGGAGTTAGCTGCAGTTGTTTTTGGTTTAAAAATTTGAAGGCATTATCTCTACGGAGAGAAGTGTGAGATATATACGAACCACAAGAGTTTGAAATATATTTTCACACAGAAGGATTTGAATATGTGTCAAAGAAGATGGTTAGAATTAATTAAGGATTACGACTGTGAGATTTTATACCATCCGGGTAAAGCGAATGTAGTTGTCGATGCCTTAAGTAGAAAGGGTCGTGAGAAATTGATGATGTTAACTGCTCAGGATGAGCTAATTGTGGAAATGGAGAAATTGGAATTAGAAGTGAAGTATCAAACGGAGATTGATGAGAAGTTATTTCAGATGAAATCTGGTACAACTTTACTAGATAAAGTGAAGGAGGCTCAGCTTCAGGATGATGAATGCAAAAAGGTGACAAAGAAGATATCCGAAGGGACCGAACCGAGATTTAAGATGGATAAGAAAGGAATACTGAGATTTGAGAGTAGAAGTTGGGTACCGCCAGTACAAGAGATTAAGGAGGATATTTTAAGCGAGGCTCATAGTTCACGATATTCGATTCACCCTGGTAGTACCAAAATGTACCAAGATCTTCGACAATATTTTTGGTGGCCGAATTTGAAACGTGATGTTGCAGAATGTGTTGCCAAGTGTCTGACCTGTCAGAAAGTAAAAGCAGAACATCAGAGACCAAGTGGATTACTTCAACCGTTGGAAATCCCAGAATGGAAATGGGAACATATTACAATGGACTTCGTGGTTGGCCTTCTGACGACTCAGAAATGCTACGACGCAGTATGGGTTATCGTTGACCGACTGACAAAATATGCACACTTCCTTCCGATCAAAATAAGATTCAACTTAGACCAGTTGGCCAGGCTATACGTAAAAGAGATTGTTTCGAGGCACGGAGTTCTGGTATCAATTATTTCAGATAGGGATCCGCGTTTCACATCAAATTTCTGAAAACGTCTTCAGGATTGCATGGGTACGCAATTGTGAATGAGTACAGCTTACCACCCTCAAATAGACGGACAGAGTGAGAGAACGATTCAGACATTAGAAGATATGCTAAGAGCCTGTGTGATGGACTTTAAAGGAAATTGGGATGATCACCTACCATTAGTTGAGTTCGGCAACAACAACAGTTACCACGCTAGTATTGGCATGCCGCCTTAAGAAGCGTTATATGGCAGAAAGTGCAGAACTCCGCTTTACTGGGATGAGGTTGGTGAAAGACAATTGCTAGGGCCAGAATTGGTATAGCAGACAGCAGAAATAGTCAAAGTAATCCGAGCACGACTGGTAGCGGTTCAAGATCGACAGAAGAAATACACTGACCCACATCATAAAAATATCGAGTTTGAATCAGGTAGTTATGTCTTCTTGAAGGTCTCTCCCTGGAAAGGAAAGATCAGATTCGGAAAGAAAGGAAAATTGAGCCCAAGATTCATTGGACCCTTTGAAGTACTAAGAAGAATCGGAGAAGTTGCGTATGAGGTAGCCTTACCTCCAGCACTCGAGAATATCCATAACGTCTTCCATGTTTCTATGTTGCGACCCTACAAGCCTGATTACAAGCATGTAATTGAATATGAACTCCTACATTTTGAGAAAGACTTATCTTACGAAGAAATTCATGTCCAAATTGTCGACCAAAAAGAACAAGTTCTGAGAAATAAAGTTATACCTTCAGTTAAGGTAATTTGGAGAAACCACAACGCTGAAGAAGCTACGTGGGAACTGGAAGAGAATATGATGAAGAATTACCCTCATTTATTTACTTAATTATTTGTAAGCGATTCTGGGGACAGAATCTTTGTAAGGGGAGGAAGAATGTAACAGGTTGAGATTTTTTTTTGAGTCGTGATTCTGGGGACAGAATCCTTTTAAGGGGGGAAAGATGTGACGAACGAGAATTTAGTAATTTATTTTAATATTTATTGAATTAAATAAATATTTTTCGATGATTTAATTATTGGATTAAATAATTAATTGATGCAATTGTGGTAGATTAATTTAATTTTATGTTTTGTATTTATTAAATTAATGTAGAGAATAATTATTATTCAAGTATATAATTATGTGAGCTTGTTGAATTAAATAAATTATTTAATTAAGCATGATGTTATTTAATTAATTTAATTATTAATTAGAGATTTAATAAATTGACATTATTTATTAATGAGAAAATTAATTATATGATTATGTGAATATATGATAGATTATTATATTAAATTAAATAAGATATGAGTTTATTTTATAAAGGAGTGTGACATTAATTAAACTATATGATAAATGTTTATTTAATTAAATGAGATTAAGTCTTTTGAAGCTAGCCAAACAAGGCCCTAAGAGGAGTTGGTGCAGTTAACCCATGATTGGGCCAACTGACCACTCTGCGCTCAGTTACCTGATCATTATACGACGTATTCTTTTTCTTTTTTTATTTTTGCCTAAGTCTAAGAAAAATTCAGAGAGGAAGCCAGAGAGAAATTAGAGAAAATTTCATAGAATTGTGAATACTGTGATTGAAGTAGAGAGATATTGTCATCCTTAATCATCTACGCTTTGGGTAATTTTATCCAACCCAATTTTTATTCTACGTCTTTTAAAGTTTCTATTTATATGACTCCTAAGTCTTCTATAAAGTCTCTGTAATTGAAATTGTGAGAGTTATGTGCATATATGTGTTAAGATGTCATTTTAATGTGTTTTAATATATATTGTATATAATTCCTTATCATCAATTCATAATTTTACGTCGTATATGATTGCTGCAAAATTACAGAGTTTGGGTTTTGGCCGTATGGCCTTATACGTGATATTTTATGTATTGATCATATAGTATCCCTAAATTTTACACTTGTATGTTGTTATGCATGTTAATACGAAGAGACCAAGCTTTAAATGAACGGATTTGGCTTTATAACGAATCCGTGGCGTTGAATTTTAGGAATTTATGTTCAATACTTCAAGAACATCAAGAACAGTGGAAATTTTTATGTTTTAATTATGTGATTATGTGTTTTAATGGGTTAAAATTACTTTACAAATGTTGGGTAATGATTATATGTGAATATTAACATGTGGGTATGTTAAATTAGTGAAATTAATGATTATTTGGTGTCCTTTTCGCTGAACTCTGTGTTCTTCGCGAAACTGGGAATCGAATTCTGGAGTCTCGTGTCGCGGCACCAACTTCAGAACTGAAGTCCCGCGCCGCAGCGCCACCGCGCCACCGCGCCAAGTATCAGACCGCAGCGCCACGGCGCCGTAGCGCCAAGAGCCAGTACAAACTTGGCGCCGCAGCTCCACTTCCCAAAAAATTCAGAAATGAGATATTAAAAATGTTTAAGTCTAACAATGTGTTAGTGGATTAATGTAATGAACATGTAAATATGTTAGAGGTATAATGTGATGATAAAAATAGTTGTTTAAACATGTAAATAACATAATTACATGTGATTTAAATTATTGAATACATAATTAGATTATTATTCATAAAGTACAAATTATGTGATAATGAGATAAATTGACTAAGTATAGTCGATAATTAAAGTAGACAACGAGAATGAGTTTATAATGATTAGTTAAGTTATAATTAACTGGTATTGTGAATGTGAATGGTATGTAGGATTTAATTCAAAGAACGTGCTTACTTAAAGTGTAATCTACGCACGAGGCAAGTTTCCTAAACTTAAACTCTTAAATTTGAGCAAGTTCCCTAACCCTACTTGTCATTATTGTTAAAGCTTATTATTTATCTTGAGTAAATTATCATTACTATTATTGAAGTTCAAATGTTATATTAAAGATTTATTATCTTTTCAAAGCATGATTCAGTTATACAATAATTGTTCTATTGTATACTTCTTGAGATTATTGTTCAAATTGAATGTCATTATTGTTGAATCTTATTAGACTAATGAAACCTTAACGATTCAACTAGTCCTTAGTTGATGAGCATTCTAAATTTCAGAACCCTTGATGAATTATCCAAACCAAACTTCCTTTAGTGCGGACTCGAATGTCAAACTGAGTTGAACAACCCTGTATAGGGGATTATTTACGCTTTAGCGTTAAGATATTGTGCACAGTATGGTACTAAGGGCTGATCCCCCTAAGTACGAGAAGAAGGTCCATAGTCTTATGACTGTTAAAGGTTTCAAGTATAACCCTTGTTAACCTAGGACATAGTTCAAGGTCTTATGCCCCTCAGGATTCTTTTGATTCTTGTTATTTATTCTTGATTCAAAAGTTGAGCTTTATTCAGATGTCTTTGATTATTCGCATGTTATTATACTATTGTTTCGTTATTATACTTGTGAGCATTTGTGCTCACTCTTGCTTAATAATAACATTGCAGTTAAGAACGAAAGAGCTGACGAACCTTCCACTAGTAAGGGCAAGGGCAAAGTTAGCAAATGATGGAGACTTGTTATTTGATATGACTTGTTATTTTATATGACTTGTTATTTTATATGATGTATTTGTTTAAGACTTGAGTTAAAGATGTTGTTTAAGACTTATTTATTTATAATTCCGTACAGATGTTTAAGGTTAGTTTAACCTGAGATTGTATTATTATTCAGATGTTGTAACCCTTAAGGGGAAGATTTTATTTCTATTATTGCATGGTTTGCATTACTATGGGTAGATAGATAGATGATATTTATGTCGTGAACACCAAATCCTGTGGAAATGGAAGTACCAGATTTGGGGGTGTCACAATTCCTCATTTTAGCAGTCTTTGTCGGTGGAAAGAATTTTGCTAAGAATTTGTAATACTTGAGAATTTCTGAATATTATTAATAAATACATGAATAAAGTCAAATATTTATTTGAATATAATTAAATATTGTTGTGTCATGGTTTATAGAAATTCTATTCAATTAAGATAAGGGTTGAGAACTATATGACAGTATGATAATATGGGAAAATTAGTGAAAAGCTTAACGTAAAGCTTATCGAAATTGCCCAGTGTGCGATGTGAAACTGGGATGGTGGCAGAGGTTGGAACTGACATGTATCTAAACTAGTTTGGCACTGCCAGGGACCGGCGCAGCTGTGCCCTTCCTACAGTACAAACTGGCACAGTTGCGCCAATGGCCAGTATTTGAAAGTTTGTTATTACTGTGAATGGTGTATTTCCATTATTGTAATGTGTGACATTATTGAAAGTGTAACGGGTCGAAATTATTGAGTCGTGATTCTAGGGACAGAATCCTTTTAAGGGGGGAAAGAACGAGAATTTTGTAAATTATTTTAAATATTTATTGAAGTAAATAAATATTTTTTGACGATTTAATTATTAGATTAAATAATCAATTGATGCAATTGTGGTAGAATAATTTAATTATATGTGTTGCATTTATTAAATTAATGTAGAGAATTTTATTATCAATGTACGTGAGCTTATTGAATTAAACGAAATATTTAATTAAGCATTATGTTATTAAATTAATGTAATTATTAATTAGAGATTTAATAAATTGACATTATTTATTAATGAGTAAATTAAAAATATGACTATGTGAATTTATGATAAATTATTATATTTTATTTATATTAAATTAAATAAGATATTTGATTTATTGTGCAAGTGGGTGTGACATAAATTAAACTATATTATAAAGCTCTATTAAATTAAATAGTTTTGAATTAATTTGCTAAGCCAAACATGACACTAAGGGAGGTTATGGGCAGTTAACCCATGACTGGGTTAACTGACCATAATACGCCAGTTCTTATATCGACGTCTTCTTCTTTTCTATTTTTTTTTCTCTAAGTCTGAAATCATAGAGAGAGTTTGAGAACTTTGAGAGAAATTGTGAATACTGTGATTAAAGGAGAAGAAGTGTGAGAAGTTGGAAATTGTTGTCACCCTGTGTAATGTAAGCCGAGTATTCAAGAGTAATCCCTTCTTCCCAAATTTTTTTAAGTTACGTCTTTTAGTTTTATAATAATGGCCTTCAAAACTTCTGTTAATCTCTGTGAAGTGAGAAATTGTGTTATGTTATATCAAATTGTGTTTAATTATGTATATGTTATAAACCATAACATCAAATTCATGAAAGCATGTCGTACGTATGTTTTTCAAAATAAATAGAGTACGTGATATGGCCATATGGCCTTATACGTGATAATTGATGTATTGATCATATATTATCCCTAAATTTTACACCATTATATTATTGAGCATGTTAATACGAAGAGATCAAGCCTTAAACGAACGGATTCGGTGTTATAACGAATCCGTACGGCTAAATTATGTGTTTTGTTCAAAAACTTCAAGAACATCAATAACAGTCCAAATTTACATGATTTAAATCTGTTATTAAGTGTTTAAATGGGTTAAAATCACTCCATAGATGTTAAGTAGTGATTATGTATAAATTATAACAAATTAGGGTATGTGTAAATTGGTGAAATTAGTGTTAAAAATATATTGATTTCGCTAAACTCTATGTTCTTCGCGAACTGGGAAACAGTTTCTGGGGTCTCGCGCCGCGGCGCCAGCTCTAGAACTGATGTCCCGCGCCGCAGCGCCACTGCACTGCAACGCCAAGACTCGAGCCACGGCGCCACAGTGCCACAGCGCCAAGGGCCCGGCTGCAGCGCCACCGCGCCACAGTGTGAAGATCAAGTATATCAGTGGCGCCGCAGCGCCACTCTCCAAAAAAAAATTCAGAAATGCAATTTTAAAAATGTTTAAGTCTAACAATGTGTTAGTGGATTATTGTAATGAACATGTAAACATGTTAGAAGAATAATGTGATGATAAAATAGTTGTATAACATGTAAATAACATAATTACATGTGGATTAAATTATTGATTACATAATTAGATTATTATTCATGAAGTGGTATTATGTGGCAGTAAATGTGATAAAGTGATTAAGTATAGTCAATAAATCAAAGTAGACAAAGAGAATGAGTTTTTGATGAACAGTTAAGTTATAATTAACTGGTATTGTGTATGTGAATGGTATGTAGGATTTAATTCAAAGAACGTGCTTAGTTAAAGTGTAATCTACGCACGAGGCAAGTATCCTATCCCTAACTCCATTCTATTGAGCAAGTTTCCTAAACTTAAACTCTTAAATTTGAGCAAGTTTCCTAACCCTACTTGTCATTATTATTCAATTTTATTATTTACCTCGAGTAAATTATCATTGCCATTATTCAAGTTCAAATGTTATATTAAAGATTGATTATCTTTTCAAAGTATGATTTAGTTATACAATAATTGTTCTATTGTATACTTCTTGAGATTATTATTCAAATTGAATATCATTGTTGTTGAACCTTATTAGACTAGTGAACCCTTAATGATTCAACTAGTCCTTAGTTGATGAACGTTCTAAATTTCAGAACCCTTATTGAATTATTCAAACCAAACTTCCTTTGGTGCGGACTCGAATGTCAAACTGAGATGAACAACCCTGAAAAAAGGGATTCACTTATGCGTTAGCGTTAAGATATTGTGCACAGTATGGTACTAAGGGCTGATCCCCCTAAGTACGAGAAGAAGGTCCATAGTCTTATGACTGTTAAAGGTTTCAAGTATAACCCTTGTTAACCTAGGACATAGTTCAAGGTCTTATGACCCTCAGTATTCTTTTGATTCATGTTATTTATTCTTGATTCAAAAGTTGAGCTTTATTCAGATGTCGTTGATTATTCGCATGTTATTATACTGTTGTTTCATTTTTTTTATACTTGTGGGCATTTGTGCTCACTCTTGCTTAATAATAACATTGCAGTTAAGAATGAAAGAAGCGATAACCCTCCACTAGTAAGGGCAAGGGCAAAGTTAGCAAGTGATGAAGACTTGTTATTTTAATTGATGTTGTATTTGTTTAAGACTTGAGTTATGTTGATGTTAAGACTTATTTGTTTAGAATTCCGCACAGATGTTTTAAGGTTAGAGTAACCTGGGATTTATTTATGATTCAGTTGATGTAACCCTCAAGGGAAGAGATTTTATTATGATTTCTATCTATTGTATGGTTTGATATTATTTATGGGTAGATAGATAGATGATGCTTGTACAGTGAACACCAAATCCCATGAAATCGAAGTACCCGGATTTGGGGGTGTCACAGAAAGAATACGATAAGTGTAAATTTAATGGTATGAAGTACTAGGTAGCACAATAAAATCATGTGTGACAATTTAATATAGAAAGAATTAATTAGCTGAGCATCTCAAAAATTCGGAAAGAAATTGAATGTTAGAAAAACAGACATTTAATATTGAATATGGTTATAATATTGGAGTATGTGTACTAATAATATTTATGGATAATACCAGGTTAATAATACCTAACTGTATTATTTTATCTACATCAAATATTATTTTATGTAAACCCAATGTACATGGATTATATGATATGGGTACATATATAATCCCTAACTTTTCATTATGTAGTAACATTAATACATTAAAATCACATGAGGAAACCAAAGAGGAATTAAATTAACTACATTTGAGACCAAATGCTGAGGATTAAAAGACTTATCCCAATTCAGTTGGCCCAATTAGTGTTATATCTCCTTTACGTGAACTGCCGAGCTTTGAACAATGACTATAAGCTAGGTGATGATGGCTATGAAAATGGTTGAGGGAAGTGATTGGCCAACTTCTCATTAACCATTGTCTTCTTCTTCTACCCCATGGATTCCAACCTTAATGTAAAACAATTAACCAAACAACCATTGCTCTATAAAAGGCAGTCTTCTTTTTCATTTCCCGTTACTGTAAATTGTCTGTTGAATTCCAAGTTTGAGAATGTGAGTTGCTTGTTAATTAAGAAGAAGTCTAGAAAGTGCAGAGGGAAGGAACTAAGCTTACAAAGCTTCATGGAAGGTAAATTCCTTTCTCATTATTCTTAATTCCAAACTTGGCAAATTATAGAATTTCTCACAAATTCATGTGAATTTTAGTTTGAAAATTTCTGTCAATGTGTTTATGAAGTTTATAGGTATGTATGGGACCTCAGAGGATAGGTCTAAGCATGTTAAAATGAAGAAAAAATAATATTGTTTAATCTCTGTCGAAGCAGAGGCTTGTCTGAACTAACCAGGGTAGGGCGCAGCTGCGCGCTCCCTACAGTTCAACACGGTGCAACTGTGCCGTGCACCAGTTTTAATTTTAACTTCTGTTTTCAAAATGGTGAATTCTAACATGATGTTAAAACTTGAGCATGCATACAAATAGGTTTAAGATGTGGATTTAGATTCCTTGACATAACATGAATACTTTGGATTGTGTTAGTGTACATGTACTAAAAGGAATTATAATTTTGAAAATAAACTTTGACTAAACTTATGATGTCTCATTTCTGATTTTTTGAACATGTGTATATGGTTTAGCTATGCATGAAATGTGATTCAAAGTAAGACGCGTGTATTAAGAAATACTTTAGTTGGGTTAAAATGATCTTGAAAGGCAAACGTAGATGTGTTGTAAACTAATAGTATGAACATGATGTTGTGTACTATCTGAACTTAGAGCATGTATGATTTATACTTCTTATCTGACCACACATAACACATACGTACGTCCATTTTGATTAGACACAATGAAAGTTAGTCAAGCATGAGTTAGAGGTGTTTTAAAGAAATAAATGATGTTAGTTGTGCGTATATGATGAAAACATTTGTGAGCATGCATACTAACATATTTCATGACTATTTCATATGTGTACGTGGTGAGCATAGTAGTCCTTGTGATTCATGCCCTCAATTGGCCTTAACTTACTTGAAATCTCAAGCTAAAACCATACATTTCAAAGATGAACATAGGATAACCATAAGAGCATGAAATAATCTTTAATAAGTATCTAAGTATATGTTAAATGCATGCTAAAGAGTAGGATAGAGCCAGGAAGTGCAAAGCTCAACTCTGGTCAGGCCAGAGGACAGCGCAGCTCCGCCGTCCCTAAGACTAACTAGGGCGCAGTTGTGCCCTCCTGCAGTCTAGTATGGTGATTTATTTGTAATTTGTAAACTGGTATCATGTATAGTATACTATTTTCAGTCCTAATACATAATAGCCATGATGTTTTAAGAAGTTCTAGAACCTAATAGCTATGAGGAACCAAGAATCTAAAGATATATACAAACTTTTGTACTTCTTTTATACAAGCTAAATAGATTATAGTTATATAGCTACGTGGTGTGATGTCATGTTAATGAGATATTTTATTTTCGTTGCTAAGATAGAAATGGATGTGTGTCATTGATTTATGTGATCATACATGTATGAGACTATTAACTTATAGAGTTGAGTAACTAATAAATATGTTGTATACATAACTACGTTATAATAGGATTTCAAAGTGTTGATAAGCTATAAGTTGGTAAACCACGCTTGAGGCAAGTTCCCTAACTTACTCAACTTTGGATTTTGTGCAGGTTCTCTAACTTCATTTGATTTTCATATTAAATGTGAGTTCCTAAAATATTTACACTTTATATATTGCATAATTCTGAATTATTGTCATATCAGTCATACCTATATTGAGCAAATATCTATTACATTTCAGAAATTGATTTTATATCTTGATGTTGTTGCAAGCATTGGACTTATTGTTCTTAAAAGCATTATAAAGGTTGTCTAAGCCATTGATTCGGCTAGACCATTATCATATGTTAGAAAGATATCAAAACCAATTGATTTGGTGTGGAGTCTTGTAAATCTACTAAGATGAACAACCTTCATTGAAGGAGAAACTCAACATGCGGCAACGACGTTGGCTTGAACTATTGAAAGATTATGATCATACCATTTAATACCATCTTGGAAAAGCGAACGTGGTAGCTGACACATTGAGTAGAAGATCATATGTGGGTACGAGTACGATATTGTCAATGCAAAAGCCCATTTTACATAACTTGTAAAGGGTGGAGATAGAGTTAAAGACTCTGGGGACCCACGTGATGATGTCAAATATATAAGTAGAACTGACTTTATTCGATAAAGTTAAAGCTGCTCAAGCTACAGACCTGGAGCTAATGCGTATGAAGAAGAAAGTGAAAGAAGGTGCCATCCTAGAAGCAAGAATTGATGAAGAAGGAATACTTAGAGTCAACTCCAGACTTTGTGTTCTTAACGACCCTGATTTAAAGTATATGATCATGATGGAGGCGCACAACATACCGTTTGCAATCCATCATGGGAGTACCAAAATGTATCGTGATCTTTGACATACATTTTGGTGGAGCAATATGATGAGAGAGATAGCAGAGTTTATCTCAAGGTGTCTAAAGTGTCAACGAGTCAAGGTGGAGCATCAAGTGCCAAAAGGTCCATTGCAACCACTTGAAATTATAGAATGGAAGTGGAAGCACATTACCATAGATTTTGTTACTGGTCTTCCCAAGGTTTCTCAAGGCATAGATGCAATTTGGGTCATTATTGATAGATTAACCAAGTCTACTCATTTCTTACATATACGAGAAACTTATTCACTTGAACGTCTTGCTCGTATGTACATAAACAAAATTATGAGACTACATGGTATGCTAGTATCCATAGTTTCTGATCGAGACCCAAGATTCACTTCACAGTTTTGGGTTAGTTTATAGAAAACTATAGGCACGGATTTGCGATTTAGTTCGGTATATCATCTTCAGATGGACAAGCAGTCGGAGAAGACTATTCAAACTTTGAAGGATGTATTAAGACTCTGTGTCCTTAACTTCAAAGGAAGCTGGGACAAGTTCTTACCATTAGTAGAATTCACCTACAACAACAGTTATCAAGCAAATATCGGTATGACTCCATTTGAGGTATTGTATGGAAGAAAGTGTCGTTCTCCATTATATTGGGATGAGGTGGGTGAAACAACGTTTGTTGGGACTGGAGTGGGTACGTATGACTACGAAAAAGATTCAAATGATCCGGCAACGCATAAAAATCTCACAAGATCGACAAAAGAGTTATGTTGATCTTCATCGAAAAGACGTGGAATTCAATGTTTGGAGAACATGTGTTGTTACGTGTTGCTCCATGGAAGGGAGTTATGAGATTTGGAAAGAGAGTAAAGCTCAATCCTTGTTTCATTGGCCCATTTGAAATCCTTGACCAAGTAGGAACTGTGGCCTATAGACTCGCTTTACCACCGAGTATGTTTCGTATTCATAATATTTTTCACATATCCATGTTACGTAAATATGTGGAAGACCCGAACCACGTTATTGAATTAGAACCGGGTGAAATAGCGGAAGATTTAACGCATTAAGATGTACCTGTTAAAATCTTGGATAAGAAAGAACATATTCTACGCTCCAAGGTTATACCTCAAGTCAAAGTTTTGTGGAGAAACCACGATGTTGAGGAAATGACCTAGGAGTTAGAATCTGAAATAAAATCAAGGTATCCTCACCTCGTCGACATACCAGGTACGTACCCCAATTTCGTGGACGAAATTTCATAAGAAGAGGAGGTTGTAAGACCCCAGCTTTTATGAATAAAGATAATTTTTTCTTGAAATATATTTTTGAATATTTTGGTGTAGATTTGATATAATGTTATAATTTTGGGTAATATTTATAAATTTTGCAAAGTATACAAGTTGTTATAAAATATTCGATTGGTCAGAGAATATTCGTTTTAACAAGGAATATTTGTACAACGACGCAATCATTGGTGGACCTCACAACGAAAGTATTATCGGAGTTAGAAAACGACAGAAATATCTTTTTATTAAAATAACGGCATAAGTTTTACCGTCAACTATTAAAATACACGGTGTTAAAGTACAGTAATACTCGTGGTTGCATAGCAGCTCACAGTATTGAATATTGATGCTTACGCGAGAAGTCACTCAGTTTTATTCAATTATTGTCATAGTAATTGCTGCATGGTATCTCACGTTATTTGATTCAATTATTGTCACTATTTTTATATTATTAATTAATAATTGAAATGACAATGTTATTCATATTATTATTTACAATATTAACGATATCTAGAAAGTTCTGCCGAGGAGAGATTTGGTCACCTAATAGCGCACCAATAAGGAGAAATCCTTATCAAAAAGACCTCTCTTTCCTGGGAACGATCTAGTTGTTAAATATTGTGAAATATAATAATGATGATAAATGTTGTTAAAAATATTAAGAAGATTGTAATGAAGTATTTGTTGTAATTTTTGCTTATTATTTGGACCCCTGTTTACCCATTTTTTAAAATAATCGATAGTGTATATATATATATATATATATATATATATATATATATATATATATATATATATATATATATATATATATTGTGACGCCCCCAAAATTAGGTATACATCACCCATCTTGAGTCGTCAGATACATAGTACAGAATACAAATACAACTTAATAATACAACTGTCGTGTACAATACGACAAAACATAAACTGTGAGTTTGAATACAAATATTATCTTCTAGAGAGTATTCATACTCAAAAGGAGTCCTCATTACATTTATTAACACACCATTATATAGAATAGTGAGGACTACTAACTAATACTATTCTTCGGACCATCACTCCGTTCCCCGACTTGCCCCAGCTACGTTCTCATTTCCTGAAGAGAACAGTGAAAGAAAGGGTGAGCTCAACTAGCCCAGTAAGAAATATTATGACTAAGATAATGCAGAATAAATTATCATTAACCTTCAACAATGTTAAACTGATAAAATATAATAGACATCAAGTTTAACTGCAACGGAACAAGCAATCCATTAAAAGAGTCAAGTAGAAAATAAACTCTACTATCTTTTATGATTTAAAAGGTTTTTTCAACAATGCGATCGCTGAGACTCAGCTTAATAAAATAATCCACATCATCGAATCACCCCTGCACTACGGCCAAGGATATTTGTATATTCATTAATGGTCACGATCATGCCAATAACTGTCCATCAATGCACTACGGGCCAATGAGGACTTTTACCACATCATTTGTAACATTACGGTCATGATTACACCGAATAATCCCTGGTCATAATCATACCAAGTCCATCTATGCATTACAGGCCACATATGACATTCAACATTTTATAAACATGAGGATGATGACAATGATATAAGAATTCAATAAAACAAGTTCAAGAATTAATTTATCCAGGAATTAACAACGTCCAAATTGTCAACATGATACTGCTTTGTGGAATAAAATTCAAGAATGCTTAGAAGAATATTTTCTTGAAAAGATACTGGATGAAACGCAACTATCAAGGATATTCCACAAATTTCATGGAGTATAGAAGTCAAAACTTAACCAACTAAGTATAATAAAGAATGGAATAACAAAAGAAATCACCATGCATGCGATAGACCGCACAGACAGGTTATTCCAACAGAATAATAAATAATGGAACCAAGTCCGACGTAAACGCACAGACAAGATATTTCGACAGAATAATAAATAATGGAACCAGGTCCAGTGTAAAACACACAGACAGGATGTTCCAACAGAATAATAACAAGACGAAACCAGGTCCGGTGTAAAACACACAGACATGATGTTCCAACAGAATAATAATAAAAACGGAACCAGGTCCGGTGTAAAACACACAGACAGGATGTTCCAACAGAATAATAGAAGAATGTCACCAAGTATAGGGTAGACCTCGTATACTGGTTATTCCAACAGAATAATAAAGAATGGAATGACAGAAGTTCTCTTTATGAATATAAAAGAAATAATATTCCCTACCTTAAAAGAACTGGATATTGGAAAAGTGAAGTAGCAGAATACTTTTATTCTCTCTCTCTTATTCTCTCTATACTTTCTCTCTCTATAGCTTGAATGAATTCGTGAAAAATAATGAAGCCCTGGGCCTCTATTTATAGAAAAACTGAGGGTGGCTCTTGGTCTTAACGAAGGGTCAAATGACTCTTGGTCTTAACGAAGGGTCAAATGACTCTTGGTAATATTGAAGGGACAACTACTATTGACGAAAGTAATTACTATTGACCAAGGTAAATACTATTGACCAAGGTAAATACTATTGACGACGGTAATTACTATTGACGACGGTAATTACTATTGACGAAGAGACTCTTAGATGATGACATATGGCCCCCCATAAAAATAACCAAACTTACCACAACGTCTCAATTATTGATTTAATAATATAACATATTATACAGATGATACTATGACAATAATTTAAGAAATATGATGCAGCAATTACTATAGCAATAATTGAGCATAGCTGAGTGACTTCTCACGTAAGCATCAATAATCAATACCGTGTGCTACTATGCAACCACGCGTATTACTGTACATTTACTACTGGGTAGTTCAACAGTTTTAACGGTTTTAACGGTAACACCTCAGCCGTTATTTTTATAGAAAGATAATTTTGTCGTTTTCTAACTACGACTATACTTCTGTTGTGGGGTCCACCAATGGTTGTGCCGTCGTACGAATATTTCCCGATAAAAAGAATATTCCCCGACCAAACGAATATAATATGACAACTTGCATACTTTGCAAAATTTATAAATACTACCCACAACTATAATATTATATCAAATCCACACCATAATTATTTCGAGAAAATTAAATATTTATTCATAAAATCTGGGGTCTCACACACACACACACACACACACACACACACACACACACACACACACACACACACATATATATATATATATATATATATATATATATATATATATATATATATACGAAATGTGTGTGTGAAAGGGACTTGTATGGGTAGAATTTGAAAATATATATGTGTGTTTACGTGTGTGTAGAAGTGTATGTGTGTGTGGTGGGTGAAAGTGATGGGTGAGTGGATGAGTGAGTGGTGGTGGAAAAACTGATGAAAGTGATGGTTATATATATAATATATATATATATATATATATATATATATATATATAGGTTATTAAATTTTATTTTATGTGAATGATAGGCATCCGTGAATTGCAAAAGCATCCCTGAATTGCATAACTATGTGTCCGTGAAAAACTTTTTCAAATAGTATCATTTCCATTCTCCTATAAATAGGATGCTTAGTTAAAATTGAAAATCACACCAGAATCAGAGAATTCTTCTTCTATAATATTGAGCGTATTTCTTTAGAGTTTTCAGAAGCTTTGAGTGTAGAAAATAATGAAAGTTTTCTTCAAGAACATCTCCGCTATACCAGTTAGAATACTCTTCTTTTTAAGTTAAGGGATATTATTTTTATTCAGTATTCGTATGAAATAATATTTTCTTCCATACTCTATAGTATGTAAGTAATATTATTTCGTTTCAGATTTCAAATTCTATACTCAATTTTGTTAAGTTTTGGCTTCTATACTCCATGAAATTAGTAGAATATCCTTGATATTTGTGCTTCATCCAATATCTTTTCATGAAAATATTATTCTAAGCATTCTTGATAAGTTTTAACCTTTTTATGTCGGAGTACTATTCACGGGGTACTATTCCTAAGTTACTATTCATATGATACTATTCACTCAGTTACTATTCTCCTCGATTACTATTCATGACAAAATTAATTTCTTTTCGCTCCATATCATTTTTGATACAATATTATTCTTAAATTTTACTCCACAAAGCAGTATCATATTGACAATTTAGACATTATTGAATTCTGGATAAATTAAATTATAAATATTTACAAATTTATCCTTTGCTTTCTTTTAATTGAATTCTTATATCATAGTTATTATCCTCATGCTTATATAATGATGAAAGTCATCTGTGGCCCGTAGTGCATGGATGGACTTGGTATGATTATGACTAGGGATTATTCAGTATAATCATGACCGTAATGTTATAAATGATGTGGTAAAAGTTCTAATTGGCCCGTAGTGCATTGATGGACAGTTGTTGGAATGAGCATGACCATTGATGAAAACACGAATATCATTGGCCCGTAGTGCATGGATAATTCGTGGTCATGATACTAATGAATATCCTTGGCCCGTAGTGCAGGGATGATTCGATGATGTAGATTATTTATTAAGCTGAGTCTCAGCGATGAAATTGACGATAAACTTTTTAAATCATAGAAGATGGTAGATATCATGCTCTACTTGACTCTTCTAATGGATTGCTTGTTCCGCTGCAGTTAAACTTGATGTTTATTATATTTTATCAGTTTAACATTGTTGAAGGCTAACGATAATTTATTCTGCATTATCTTAGTCATAATATTTTTTACTGGGCTAGTTGATCTCACACTTTACTTTCACTATTCTCTTCAGGAAATGAGAATATAGCTGGGACTAGTCGGGGAACGGAGTGACAATCCAGATAGTAGTCCTCAGTATTCTGTTGCGATAATAATTGTAATGAGGACATATTTTGAGTTTGAATATTGTCTAGAAGACAATGTTTGTATTAAAACTTACAGCTACGCTTTTGGTCGTATTGTATAATTAAGTTTGTATTTGAATTATGTACCATGTATTTGGCGACTCAGCATAGGTGATGTATACCTATTTTGGAGGCGTCACAGAAACTAGTAAGGATATTCTAGTCATTTTAGGACTTTTCACCATTTAATGACTAACTGAGTAAACGAATAATAATATCTTACTATAATATGGAATATGAAAAAAATGACATCCCTTTACCATAACAATGATACCCCATTACCATAATAATAATATCCCTTACCTTAACATGTGACTTGATTCTATTTTCTATGAAATTGATCAACTAAAACAATGCTTGCATTCCTTATCTACAGTTGGAGTAACCTTACACTCAACAAAAATACTCACAATATTATATTCACAATATTGTAGTAAAAGAATTTTATATTTTTAACGTACTGATGGTGTGTGTTTAATTGATCCTAGCACACCTTGTAAGACCCCAACTTTTATGAATAAAGATTTAATTTTCTCTAAATATTATTTTTGAATTATAAGGGGAGGATTTGATATAATGTTATAGTTGTGGGTAATATTTATAAATTTTGCACAGTAAGCAAGTTGTTATAAAATATTCGTTTGGTCGGAGAATATTCGTTTTATTAAGAAATATTCGTACGACGACACAATCATTGGTGGTGCCCACAACAAAATTATTGTCGGAGTTAGAAAACAACAGAAATAACTTTTTATAAAAATAATGGCAAAACTTTTACCATTAACTGTTGAAATATCCGGTGATAAAAGTACAGTAATACGCGTGGTTGCATAGTAGCACATGGTATTGTACAATATCTTTGATTACTGATACTTACGTGAGAAGTCACTCGACTATACTCAATTATTGTCATAGTAATTGCTGCATAGTATCTCATATTATGGATTCAATTATTGTCACAGTATCATCTGCACAATATTTTATATTATTAAATCAATAATTGAGACGACAAAGTTATTCATATTATTATTTGCATTATTCACAAATGTCTAGAAAGTTATGTCGAGGAAAGGGGTTTAGTCATCTAATTGCGCGTCAATAAGGAGAAGTCCTTATCGGAAAGCCCCCTCTTTCCTAAGAATGATCTGGTTGTTAATATTGTGAGTTATAATATTAATGATGAATAAATATTATTAAAATGTGTTTAGTGAAGCCAAGCGAATTGAGATAAATAGAGGGGTTTTTATTGAAGTATTTGTTATAAATTTTGCTTATTACATGAACCCCCACTTACTCATTTTTCAAGAATCGTCGGTAGAAAGTATCTCAGTTACGTTTATATATATATATATATATATATATATATATATATATATATATATATATATATTATAGGTTTTCTTTTTCATGTAAAATAGAATATATTATATTTTATTATTTGCATAGTACTGCATAATGTTGTATAGTACTGTATAGTGTTTGCATAGTACTGCATAGTGTGTGCATAATGCAACATAGTAAAATCAAATTTTTTCAGAAAGTTTCGCCGGTTGCAGCACGTGAATAAGTTACTGTGTAGTCCGTGATTTTTTTTTCCTTACTGTGCATCCAAATAGTATCCTTCCATTCTCCTATAAATATGATGCTTAATTTAGAATTGAAAATCACACTAGAATCAGAGAATTCTTCTTCTATAATATTGAGCGTAATTTTTTAGAGTTCAAGGAAGCTTTGAGTATAGAAAACAATGCAAGTTTTCTTCAAGAATATCTCCGCCCTACCAGCCAGAAATACTCTCCCCTTAAGTTAAGGAATATTAGTTTTGTTCAATATTCGTAAGAAATAATATTTTCTTCCATACTCTGTAGTATATAAGCAATATTATTTCGCTTCAGATTTCGAATTCTACACTCATTTTGTTAAGTATTGCTTCTATACTATTTAAAATTAGTAGAATATCCTTGAAATTTGTGTTTCATCTAGCATCGTTTCATAAAAATATTTTTCTAAACATTCTTGTTAATTTTTGATCTTTTCATGCTGGGAAACTATTTACGAAGTACTATTCACGTGGTACTATTTACCCCATTACTATTCATGACAAAAAATGATTTCTTTTCTCTCTAAATTATTTTTGATACAATATTATTCTTGAATTTTACTCCACAAAGTAGTTATCATGTTGACAATTTGGATATTCTTAAACTCTGGATAAATTAAAAATCTTTAATATTTATCCTTGATTTCGTTTGATTAATGCTTATATCATTGCCATCATCCTTATGCTTATATTATGATAAAAGTCATCTTTGGCCCGTAGTGCATAGTTGGACTGTTGATTGGTATTATTATGACCATGAATTATGTATCGGTATAATCATGACCTGTAATGTTACAAATAATGTGGTAAAAGTCCTTATTGGCTCGTAGTGCATTGATGGACAGTTGTTGGCATGATCATGACCACTGGTGATACTAACGAATATCTTTGGCCCGTAGTGCGTGGATAATTCGTGGATGTGATAATAATGAATATCCTTGGCCCGTAGTGCATGGATAATTCATGGATGTGATACTAACGAATATCCTTGGCCCGTAGTGCATGTATAATTCGATGATGTGGATTATTTATTGAGCTGTGTTACAGCGATAAAATAGTGATGATGAAATTTTAAATCATAGAAGATAGTAGATATTATGCTCTACTTGAATCTTCTAATGGATTATTTGTTCTGCTGCAGTTAAACTTGTTGTCTATTATATTCTATCAGTTTAACACGGCTTACGATAATTTATTCTGCATTTTCTTAGTCATAATATTCTTTGTTGGGCTAGTTGAGCTCACCCCTTGCTTTCATTATTCTCTTCAGGAAATGAGAATATAGTTGGGACTAGTCGGGAAACGTAGTGATGGTCCGAGATGGTGGTTATAGTAGTCCTCACTATTTTATAAAATAGTGTGATAATAATTGTAATGAGGACTCCATTTGAGTTTCGATATTGTCTACAAGATAATATTCGTGTTAAAACTTTTAGCTTATGTTTTGTCGTGTTTTGCACGAATGTTGTATAATTAAATTTGTATTTGAATTCTGTATCATGTAATTGGCGACTCAGAATGGGTTGTGTATACCTATTTTGGGGGCGTCATAGTTGGTATCAAAGCTTGGGGTTATGATCCCTGGCTGAGATATGAGGCTAGGATTAGGATGGGAGAAACGGGTAAATCCTTCGCTAGTATGACCTACCTAAGCTAATTTATTATTTAATTGGTCGGTCAAAGTATATGGATAATATGTGGCATGTCAATTAACCCTTATTTTATGGCAGTGTTTGAAAATGGCATCTAAAAATGTTGAGATAAGTAATGGAGCACATGAGACCTCTGAGTCACAAACGATCAATAACCAGGATAATGTGCATCAGGAAGGAGATAATCCTCATATAAACAACAACACCGGCCAAATGATGAACGACAGGATGTTTAGGAGCTTTCTGCAATTCGTGCAACATCAGGCGAGAGAGACTTATGTTCAAAATGCAGGTGGAAATACTGGCAACTCACGATTGGTCACCGCTAAACAATTCAAGGAGCTGGGACCACCAGAGTTTTTGAGAAAGCCAGAACCACTTAAGGCAGAGACCTGGATTAAGCAGATCACCAAGATATTTGATGTCTTGGGATGCTCCGAGAAGCAACAAGTTCCCTTTGCCACCTTCATGTTGTGAGGAGAAATAAATCATTGGTGGGAATCTGTAAAACGTGCTTAGCTTGCCGCACTGAAGATGTCTTGTGAGAAGTTCCAAGAATTTTTCAATGACAAGTACTTTCCTGAAAGTATTCGTCACATGAAGGAGGCAGAATTCATCAAGCTGGAGCAAAATAATATGACCGTATCGTAGTACGAGGCTAAGTTTGCGGAGTTATGCCAGTTTGAATTCCATTTAGTAGATAATGAGGAGCGTATGGCACGAATGTTTATGTGAGATTTTAAACCCGAAATACGTCGATACTTCATTTCTCATAAACTTTGCTTGTATTCAGATGTTGTGAATAGGGATTAGTTATTGGAGCGCGATCAACCCAACCAAGAGATAGCAGCCATCAAAACGATAATACTAGTGGTAGCAGTCATCGAAGCGGTGACAATAAATGTGGAGGAAATTAACATGCTAGAAATTGTAACCACTTCGGTAGTAATCCTGGCCACGATATTATAAGTGGAAATTTTAAGAAGAGAATGTTCAACAATGATGGAAAGACAGCAGCACCAGCACCCATTTGTAAGGAATGAGAATGGCCACCAGTCGTATGCTACAAATGCGAAGGGGAGGGACACATCAGTCCAAACTGTACGCACCAACCCAAAGCGTGTTATAATTGCGAAAGAGAAGGTTACCTAGCTCGATTTTGTCTTGCCCTCCCAAAAAGTGAAGAACCCGAACGAGGTTATCATGGGTAAGCTAATGATAAATTCTTGCGAAGTCTATAACTTATTTGATACCGGTTCTACCTATTCTATTATTTCTCCTACTTGCGCTCAACGTTTAAATTTTACTCCGGAGAAATTAGACATTGACTTATCTGTTGAAACTCCACTGGGAGAAACCTTCAGTACATCCACTGTTTATAAATCTTGTTTGATTCAAATTGGCACCCTCACATTACCTGTCGATCTAATCTCTTTGAAAATACTTGCATTCGATGTGATTGTAGGGATTGATTGGTTAACTACTCATCATGCTAAAATTGATTGTTTTGATAAGGTTTTTAGCTTTCATATTCCTAACCAACCTATTATCCAAATTCAATAAACCAAACCACTAAAGTCAATCCCTGTCATATCAATCCACAAAGTAATTCATTTATTGAAAAATAGATGTCAAGCTTTCTCAGCCCATGTCACAGATTTAAACAAAAATACGTCAGATTTGAATGATATTTCTACTGTTAATAAATTTCATGACGTATTCCCTGAAGAACTTCCTGGCCTACCCCCAAAGTGTGAAATCGAGTTTTGTATTGACCTTGAACCTGATACAAAACCCATTTCCAAAACCCCATATCGAGTGGCTCCTATTGAACTTTAGAAGTTAAAAACACAACTGCAGGAATTATTAGACATCAAATTCATTCGTCCTAGTACGTCTCCTTGGGGTGCTCCTATTTTGTTCGTAAAGAAGAAAGATGGGAGTATGCGACTTTGTATTGATTATCGGGGGTTGAATCACGTCACGATCAAAAATAGGTACCCGTTACCTCGCATTGATGAACTGTTTGACCAGTTGTAAGGCGCTAAATTCTTTTCAAAGATCGATCTTCATTCCGAATATCATTAGTTAAAGATTAAAACTGATGACATTCTAAAGACTACTTTCAGAACTCGGTACTGGCATTACGAATTCATAGTCATGTCTTTTGGATTAACTAATGCTCCTGCTGCCTTTATGGATATGATGAACTAAGTATTCAAGAAATATTTGGATCATTTCGTGGTTGTCTTTATTGATGACATCCTCATTTACTCCAAAAGCCGTAAAGATCATAAGCATCACTTGAGGCTGATACTCCAAAAGCTTTGTGAAAACAAGCTACATGTCAAGTTAAAAAAATATGAGTTCTGGCTTGAGGAAGTAGCATTCATTGGTCATGTGATATCAAATCACAGAATATCTGTTGACCCAGCGAAGATTGGAGTAATATAAAGCTGGGAGCAACCTAAGTCAGTAACCAAAGTACGTAGCTTTATGGGCTTAGCTGGTTATTATCGGAGATTCGTAGAAAGGTTTTCTCGAATTTCCACTCCATTAACTCAACTGACTCGAAAAGATATAAAATTCGGTTGGAGCAAGGAATGTGAGAAGAGTTTTTAAGAACTCAAGAGGAGACTCATTTTAGCACATGTTCTGACAATACCATCTAGTTCGAAAGGATTTGTCATCTACAACGTTGCTTCAGGCATAGGGTTAGGATGTGTTCTCAGTCAACATGAAAAATTCATAGCCTATGCCTCACGATAACTCAAAGAATATGAGAGGAATTATCCTACTCATGATCTAGAGTTGGCAGTAGTTATTTTCGCACTAAAGATCTGGAGACATTACCTGTATAGGGAGAAAGTTGAGATCTATACGGATCATAAAAGCCTTAAATATTTCTTCACCCAAAAGGAACTCAACATGCGGCAACGACATTGGCTTGAGCTGTTAAAAGATTACGATCATACCATTCAATATCATCTTAGAAAAGTGAACGTAGTAGCTGACGCGTTGAGTAGAAGATCATATGCGGGTACGAGTGCGATATTGTTAACGCAAAGGCCAATTTTATATGACTTACAAAGGATGGGAATAGAGTTAAAGACTCTAGGGACCCACGTAATGATGTCAAACATACAAGTAGAACCAATTTTAATCGATAAAGTTAAAGATGCTCAAGCTACAGACCTGGAGCTGATGCGTATGAGGAAGAAAGTACAAGAAGGTGCTATTTCGGAAACAATAATCGACGAAGAAGGAATACTTCAAGTTAACTCCATTCTTTGTGTTCCTAACGACTCTGATTTGAAGTATAAAATCATGATGGAGGCGCACAACACACCGTTTGCAATTCATCCTGAGAGTACCAAAATGTATCGTGATCTTCGATATACATTTTGGTGGAATAATATGAAGAGAGATAGCAGAGTTTATCTAAAGGTGTTTAACTTGTCAACGTGTCAAGGCGGAGCATCAAGTGACAAAAGGTCCATTGCAACCACTTAAAATTCTAAGAATGGAAGTCAGAGCACATTACCATGAATTTTGTTACTGGTCTTCCCAATGTTTCTCAAGGCATAGATTCAATTTGGGTCATTATCGATAGATTAACCAAGTCTGCTCATTTCTTACCTATACGAGAAACTTATTCACTTGAACATCTTGCTCGTATATACATAAATGAGATTGTAAGACTGCATGGTATGCCAGTATCTATAGTTTTTAATCGAGACCCAAGATTCACTTCACGATTTTGGGTTAGTTTGCAAAAATCTCTGGACACGAATTTACGATTCAGTTCGGCATATCATCCTCAGACGGACGGGCAGTCGGAGAGGACTATTGTAACAACCCAAAATTCGGTCAATCTTTACACCCGAATTTCGTGCATCATGAGTACAACTCCTTCCAAACATACATCATTATACATCTAAATATAACAATATACATTCTTAAATCTCAGGTTCTAATACCTTATAACCTTGTTCATTATAAATAATGATAGTTACAATACTTTTTACATCTTACAAGAGTGACTTTTATTCGGTACCAAGAATACATAGCAGTTCATTAAACTGTTCTAAAGTTTAATTACATTATTCTCCATTACAAGTCATGGCTTGATCTTCACGCTCATTCATATACTGAATGGCACTTCGTCTTGATACCAGTCAGGTTAATCTTTATAGGATCCATAAGTTCTTCTATTCGTACACTAAAAATATTTTTCATTTAAAGCAAGTGTGAGCATTCAATTGCTCAGCAAGTCATAGCAGTTGAATAAACAACCTCAAGAATATAAACATTCCGTTAAAACTTCAATAACCGAACAAATGTTATGAAACAACTTGAATAATAGGAATAATTTTTGATTCCTATCATTTTAAAACATTAGTCACATTCACTTTAAAATATTTTCATTCTTCTACCTTTTTCATACACATTCCGTCAGGCTAGAATCATTAGCACATACTTAACAATAACGGTTCATGTATAAACGGAACATTTTCATATTGAACATTTCAATCACAAAATAATTCATATCATAGAAGCATCGAAGTGTTAAAATTATGGCACAAGGCCTCATACATGTTACCATCTTATACAAACATCACACAATTGCACATAGATAAAACTTCTCCTGTTCAACATTTGAGAAGTTTAAGAAACTAGCATTCATTTAAAATATGAATGAAGTTAGGAAACTTGCCTTACGCACAGCTACAACTTATAGTTTACGCTGAACTACTCATCATAATCGCTATATATCACATAAGGGACAAACACATACACCAATTAGTCATATACTTGACTTACACATTAGTTTAAACTTTAGTTTACTCCTTAGGGTTCCCGTTCTTGTAATTTAAGTTTATACCACCAACTTTCTTTACTGTTTTACGGCATTACAACATACGGAGATGTCTTACTTATACGATCATCATCTTTGATAATTTACATTCTTATCTTCTTCTTATAACTTTCTATGACTTACACATCGAATCTCTACTAGTAGTCCATATGGTACTCTGAGTGGTTTCCCACAAACAACCAACAAACTAGTTTCTCGTCTCATCTATACTGTTTTTCACAATGAGTTATATCAGTTGCCAATTTTGTATATACCTCCGCTCTCTGAAGGAATTGTTTAGCCTAGCTCCCATATCTCAACCATCAAAGATTATGATTATACCACAACCTAAACTTAGCTGAACCATTAAAACTATAATGTTTGTTAAGTCAATTTCTTATTCCTTATGGCTTTCTGACAACTAAATGACATACCTCAGGTTTGATTCCTTATCGTTAATTAACTCATTCATATCTTATAACGTTTGGTTCATTCAACTCGGAACATTATCCAAGTTATAATTATTAGCTTAGCTTCTTAACATTGTACATCATTGTCTTTAATTCAATTTCTTCACCGTTCATAGGTTTAATCATTGTTCTTCATTACCTTTTGATCAAATCATACACGGTGTGTAGGTTTTACCCGTTTAATATTCATATACACTTAACCCTCATCTCTCAACTTCTAAGGAATCACAATCAAAGTAATCCCACACGTTCGTTTTATCTAAACTACGGTCCCCAGATATCGGTTACATAATTTGTGTTTACATTCTTTGCCTTTTAATTCCGTTCAACCTTAACTAAAGGTTTAAATCACATGTTTAAGTGTTGTATTACGGGAACTACATGATCATTATCTTTTCGTATACTTCCCCTAGGAGTTGTGTAATTAAAAGCTCATCACTGGGCCTTGTCCTACACCGGCGCTGCGGAGCCGGTTCCTTCTCTTTTCCTCGCGTTGTAATACGACTCAGCAGTGGTTCGTTACTTGGGTTGGCGCTACGGCACCGCCTCCCAAGGCTTAACTGGCACTGCGGCGACAGGCTTACAATTTCCAAAAATTTTCTAAGTCATGGAAAATGTTTGAGACGCATACTTCACAATCTCATAACTTATTCGTTATAGCTCGGAACGAGGTTGTTCCAAAGCCATTCTCTTCCTTATCTTACGTACTTCAATTTCCTTCAAACAAAAATTCATTCTAAATCCGTTAACAACCCATTCAATTGGCTTAAATTCCATCCTTCGTTCGTTTTACGTTATTAATGTTCTTTGTTCGTTCGTCCGTAATTCGGTCATCTTAACTCGGAACTCGTTCTCTCTTGAGTCCACGACTCACATTTTCTACGTTCTCTTACATTCTTATGAAACCCTACACATTTGGGCTCATTTACATATTTTATACTTCTCGTTTGTGTTTTATGAAATTTTTGCCATAACTTCGTTATAGCTAAGTTTAATCCTTTCTTCATGAACATTTCTATCGTTCCTAAACAATAAGCAAATAAATTACATGCAATAGTTTTAAACTTGTCCATCAACAACATGTTATACTACGATGGTTTTAAATTTGTCCATCAACAAGGTTCTTCGTGTTCTTCGCGTTTTTCGTTCGTTCTTCATTTTTTTAATCCATACTTTGATTATGATTGTACTTTTTCTTAGAAGTTGGTATTATAAAATACCATTCCTTACTTCTTACACCGAATAGTTCATATGATTCATTCTGATCGTTCAATTTCATTACAAAACTTATACTTCCTTAAGAAATTTATAAAATAAATTTCTAATCTTATTTCTTCATTTTCTCATGATTTCAACCATATGAAATCATTCTTAACATCGTTTACTTCTATTTTCATTAAGCTATGTTTTTAACATAGAAAACTTAAATAAAACTAACTTAGAAGTTAGATTTTGGATTACCTTTCTCCTTTAATCTTCTTCTGTTGGACAAAGTTTGCACTCGGGCTAACTTTTCCTCTTCCTTTTCCTCCTCATCTGACTTCTCTCTCTCTCTCTCTCAAGTGTTGGTGAATTTTTCATTAACCAACAAATGAGCTTATGCTTCTCTTATATAGAAAACTAAGGTTAGGGGGGAAATAGTCATTTTGCCCAAAAGTTACTATTCTCACCTCCTTACTATTCACGAAGCTTCTCTTGGAAGCTTCATGCTTCCGTCTTGCGGAATTCGTCCAACAGTTCAAAAACTGCGATTCTCAAAATCAAAATATTTTTGGATATTTCGTATTTCCTTTATCGACTAACTTTTATGTAATCTTCGGAACTTGGAAAAGCTGAAAAACACTTTTTGATGTTAAGCGTTTTCCTGCAAGTTTTCCCCTAACGTAGTTAAACGAATGAAAAGTACATAACAATACTTTTTGTCATTTTTATTTCGTCCGATTTCTACACGTTTTTTGAAAAAAACTTTTATCAGCTTACTTAACTTTTCACAATATAATATCGTCAAATATTTCGACTAAATGTCATTTCGACATACCGAACTCTCGGAAAGGCTTACGTTATTCAAACCTTAACCCTTAGGTTTCGTTGGGTGAATAATGTCTATTTCGTCTTTTTCCTTAGAAATATTTTTATTCCCGGAAATATTTTATTTTCATCTTGAAAATTCTTACTCGTTCAGTCCAGCTCGTGGCCAGAATACTCCCATATTATAATCATTCTAGGTTCTAGAACAATTAATAAACATATAGCACATAATATTATTAATAAAAATTCATTTTATTAATAACTAATTATTTAAACTTAAATTCTGGGCAATCCGATTCTCTGGGTTGTCTCACTTCCCCCCCTTAAAAAAATTATGTCCTTGAAATTTCTTAAAACCACTCCTATACCCGGGTCATCACATTCACCCCTTCTTCATAGAATTTCGTCCTCAAATTTTTTTTAGCATACTGTTCTCTTAATTTCTCTTCAAAGAAGTTCTTATATTTCAAACAATCCGTAATCTTCATAACTTAAAAATTATGAAGTAGAACGATTAAATAGGAATACAAAGATTCCTTTAAAGCATTTCACACTATTGCTGAGGGGTCAAATCGACCATGAACTCTTACTAGGTTTAATAGCATTTCACCGTAAACCCTTCTACAACGGTCAGTTTACAATCACCAAGAAAGTAAACTATCTCTTTCATACCTAGGTGATCAACCTATCGTATAACCCCATTTAGGGATATGTTATCATCGAACTTATTCATCAGATTCCGCACCAAAGCAATTTAGTTTGGCACAACTTCTCAAAGAAAGCTCGATTTTCGTATAACATGACATACCATTTTTCTAGCCAAATCAAATAGCTTAAACCATACCAGTTGTAAGACCCCAACTTTTATAAATAAAGATGAATTTTCTATAAATATCATTTTTGAATATTATGGAGTTAATTTGATATAATGTTATAGTTATGGGTAATATTTATAAATTTTGCAAAGTAAGCAAGTTGTTATAAAATATTCGTTTGGTCGGAGAATATTCTTTTTGTCGGGGAATATTCGTACGACGGCACAATCATTGGTGGACCCCACAACGGAATTATTGTCGGATTGAGAAAACGACAGAGTTATCTTTCTATAAAAATAACGGCTGAGGTGTTACCGTTAAAACCGTTAAAACTGTTGAACTACTCGGTAGTAAAAGTACAGTAATACGCGTGGTTGCATAGTAGCACACGGTATTGATTATTGATGCTTACGTGAGAAGTCACTCAGCTATACTCAATTATTGCTACAGTAATTGCTGCATCATATCTCTTAAATTATTGTTATAGTATCATCTGTATAATATGTTATATTATTAAATCAATAATTGATACGTTGTGGTAAGTTTGGTTATTTTTATGGGGGGCCATATGTCATCATCTAAGAGTCTCTTCGTCAATAGTAATTACCGTCGTCAATAGTAATTACCGTCGTCAATAGTATTTACCTTGGTCAATAGTAATTACCTTCGTCAATATTATTTACCTTGGTCAATAGTAATTACCTTCGTCAATAGTATTTACCTTGGTCAATAGTAATTACTTTCGTCAATAGTAGTTGTCCCTTCAATATTACCAAGAGTCATTTGACCCTTCGTTAAGACCAAGAGTCATTTGACCCTTCGTTAAGACCAAGAGCCACCCTCAGTTTTTCTATAAATAGAGGCCTAGGGCTTCATTATTTTTCACGAATTCATTCAAGCTATAGAGAGAGAAAGTATAGAGAGAATAAGAGAGAGAGAGAATAAAAGTATTCTGCTACATCACTTTTCCAATATCCAGTTCTTTTAAGGTAGGGAATATTATTTCTTTTATATTCATGAAGAGAACTTCTGTTATTCCATTTGTTATTATTCTGTTGGAATAACCAGTATACGCGGTCTACCCTATACTTGGTGACATTCTTCTATTATTCTGTTGGAACATCCTGTCTGTGTGTTTTACACCGGACCTGGTTCCGTTTATTATTCTGTTGGAACATCCTGTCTGTGTGTTTTACATCGGACTTGGTTCCGTTTTATTATTATTCTGTTGGAATATCCTGTCTGTGTGTTTTACACCGGACCTGGTTCCATTATTTATTATTCTGTCGGAATATCCTGTCTGTGCGTTTACGCCGGACCTGGTTCCATTATTTATTATTCTATTGGAATAACCTGTCTGTGCGGTCTATCGCATGTATGGTGATTTCTTTTGTTATTCCATTCTTTATTGTACTCAGTTGGTTAAGTTTTGACTTCTATACTCCATGAAATTTGTGGAATATCCTTGATAGTTGCGTTTCATCCAGTATCTTTTCAAGAAAATATTCTTCTAAGCATTCTTGAATTTTACTCCACAATACAGTATCATGTTGACAATTTGGACGTTGTTAATTCCTGGATAAATTAATTCTTGAACTTGTTTTATTGAATTCTTATATCATTGTCATCATCCTCATGTTTATAAAATGTTGAAAGTCATCTGTGGCCTGTATTGCATAGATGGACTTGGTATGATTATGACCAGGGATTATTCGGTATAATCATGACCGTAATGTTACAAATGATGTGGTAAAAGTCCTCATTGGCCCGTAGTGCATTGATGGACAGTTGTTGGCATGATCATGACCATTAATGAATACACGAATATCCTTGGCCGTAGTGCAGGGGTGATTCGATGATGTGGATTATTTTATTAAGCTGAGTCTCAGCGATCGCAGTGTTGAAAAAACCTTTTAAATCATAAAAGATAGTAAAGTTTATTTTCTACTTGACTCTTTTAATGGCTTGCTTGTTCCGCTGCAGTTAAACTTGATGTCTATTATATTTTATCAGTTTAACATTGTTGAAGGCTAATGATAATTTATTCTGCATTATCTTAGTCATAATATTTCTTACTGGGCTAGTTGAGCTCACCCTTTCTTTCACTGTTCTCTTCAGGAAATGAGAACGTAGCTGGGGCAAGTCGGGGAACGGAGTGATGGTCCGAAGAATAGTATTAGTTAGTAGTCCTCACTATTCTATATAATGGTGTGTTAATAAATGTAATGAGGACTCCTTTTGAGTATGAATACTCTCTAGAAGATAATATTTGTATTCAAACTCACAGTTTATGTTTTGTCGTATTGTACACGACAGTTGTATTATTAAGTTGTATTTGTATTCTGTACTATGTATCTGACGACTCAAGATGGGTGATGTATACCTAATTTTGGGGGCGTCACAGTTGGTATCAGAGCTTAGGGATATGATCCCTGGCTAAGATGTGAGAATAGAACTAGGAGGGGAGAGACGGGGAATTCCTTCGCTAGTATGACATACCTAAGTTTATTTGCATGGTATTTAATTGGTCGGTCATAATATAAGGATAATATATGACATATCAATTAATTTTTATTTTGTGGCAGTATCTGAAAATGGCATCCGAGAATGTTGAGAATAGCAATGGAGCACAGACGACTGTTGATTCACCACATATCAATAATCAGGATAATGTGCATCAGGAAGGTGTCAATCCTCATGCAAACAACAACACTGACCAAATGATGAATGATCAAATGTTCAGAGGCTTTATGCAATTCATGCAACAACAGGTGAAAGCGGCTCCTGTCCACAACGTAGGTGGAAATACTGGAAACTCTCAGGCGGTCACCGCTAAACAGTTTAAGGAGCTGGGACCACCGGAGTTTAAGGGAGAACCCAAACCACTTGTAGCTGAAACATGGATAAAGCAGATCACCAAGATATTTGATGTCTTGGGTTGCTCCGAGGAGCAAAAGGTTCCCTTTGCCGCCTTTATGTTGCGAGGAGAGGCAGATTACTGGTGGGAATCGATAAAGCGTACTCAACCTGCCGCACTGAAGATGTCTTGGGAGAAGTTTCAAGATCTGTTTAACGACAAATTCTTTCCCGAGAGTATTCGTCACATGAAGGAGGTGGAGTTCATCAAATTGGAGCAGAATAATATGACCGTGTCGCAGTACGAGGCAAAATTTGCGGAGTTATCCCGGTTTGCGTCCCACCTGGTGGATAATGAAGAAAGAATGACGCGGATGTTTTTAAGAGGTTTGAAGCCGGAGATACGTCAACATCTTGTTTCTCATAAACTGTGTTTGTATTCAGATGTTGTAAATAGGGCTCAGTTGGTGGAGCGCGATAACGAGATAACGCAACCAAAAGAGAGCAGCCGGCAAAATGATAATACTAGTGAGAGCAGTCATCGAAGCGGTGACAACAAGCGTGGAGGGAATCAACAGGCCAGAAATGGTAACCACTTCGGTGGTAATCAGGGCCAAAACAATAAGAATGGACATTTCAAGAAGAGGAGATTCAACAATGATGGAAAGACGTCAGCACCAGCACCTGTCGTTAAGGAAGGAGAACGACCACCTATCATATGTTTCAAATGCGGAGGGGAGGGGCACATCAGTCCAAACTGCGCGATGCCGTCCAAAGCATGTTATAATTGTGGAAGAGAAGGTCATTTAGCCCGATTTTGTCGTTTACCGAAGACAAATTCAGCTAGGATGGAGGCACCAAAAGCCGTCCCAGAAAAGTCAAAACCGGTTGTGCAAGGGAGAGCGTTTGTTGTGAACTCCCAGAGAGCAAGGAACCCGAATGAGGTCATCACGGGTAAGCTTATCATAAACTCTAAAGAAGTTTATACTTTATTTGATACCGGTTCAACCCATTCTTTTATTTCTCCTACTTGCGCTCATCGATTAAATTTGATTCTGGAGAAATTAGACTTTGACTTATCTGTGGAAACTCCGTTGGGAGAAACCTTCATTACCTCCACTGGTTATAAGTCTTGTTTGATTCAAGTTGGTACTCACACATTACCTATCGATCTGATTTCATTAAAAATACTTGTATTTGACGTGATTCTAGGGATTGATTGGTTAACTACTCATTATGCAAAAATTGATTGTTTTCGTAAGGTTGTTAGCTTTCATATTCCTAATCGACCTATTATGCGAATTCAAGCAACCAAACCATTAAAATCAATCGCTGTCATCTCAAGTCATAAAGCTATTCGTTTATTGAAAAACGGATGTCAAGCTTTCTTAGCTCATGTCACAGATCTAAACAAAAATACGTCAGCTTTGAATGATATTTCTGTTGTTAATAAATTTCCTGACGTATTTCCCGAAGAACTTCCTGGCCTACCCCCAGAGCGTGAAATTGAATTTTGTATCGACCTTGAACCCGGTACAAAACCCATTTCCAAAGCTCCATATCGAATGGCTCCTATTGAACTTCAGGAGTTAAAGACCCAACTGCAGGAATTGTTAGACATTGGTTTTATTCGTCCTAGTACTTCTCCTTGGGGTGCTCCTGTTCTGTTCGTGAAGAAGAAAGATGGGAGTATGCGACTTTGTATTGATTATCGGGAGTTGAATCATGTCACCATCAAAAATAGGTACCCATTGCCACGTATTGATGACCTGTTTGACCAGTTGCAAGGAGCACAATTCTTTTCAAAGATCGATCTTCGTTCTGGATATCATCAGCTGAAGGTTAGAACTGAGGATATTCCAAAGACTGCCTTCAGAACTCGGTATGGGCATTATGAATTCTTAGTTATGTCTTTTGGATTGACTAATGCTCCTGCTGCCTTCATGGATATGATGAACATGGTATTTAAGGAATATTTGGATCACTTTGTGGTCGTCTTTATCGATGACATCCTTGTTTATTCCAAAAGCCGTGACGATCATGAGCAACACTTGAGGCTGGTACTCCAAAAGCTTCGTGAATACAAACTTTATGCCAAGTTGAAGAAATGCGAGTTCTGGCTGGAAGAGGTAGCATTCCTTGGGCACGTAGTATCAAGTCGTGGAATATCGGTTGACCCGGCAAAGATTGAAGCTATTCAAAGCTGGGAGCAACCTAAATCAGTAACCGAAGTACGTAGCTTTCTCGGTCTAGCTGGTTATTATCGGAGATTCGTGGAAGGATTTTCTCGAATCGCTACTCCGTTAACTCAGCTGACTCGAAAAGATACAAAGTTCGGTTGGAGCGAAGAATGTGAGCAGAGTTTTCAAGAACTCAAGAGGAGACTCATTTCAGCACCTGTTCTAACAATACCATCTGGCTCGGAGGGATTTGTCATCTACAGTGATGCTTCGAGCAAAGGGTTGGGATGTGTTCTCATGCAACATGGAAAAGTCATAGCCTATGCATCAAGACAACTCAAGGAATATGAGAGGAATTATCCTACTCATGATCTAGAGTTGGCAGCTGTTGTCTTTGCACTTAAAATTTGGAGGCATTACTTGTATGGGGAGAAGGTGGAGATCTTTACGGATCATAAAAGTCTCAAATATTTCTTCACTCAAAAGGAACTCAACATGCGACAACGACGTTGGCTTAAACTGTTGAAAGATTATGATCATACCATTCAATATCATCCTGGAAAAGCGAACGTGGTAGCTGACGCATTGAGTAGAAGATCATATGCAAGTACGAGTGCGATATTGTCAACACAAAGACCCATTTTGTGTGATTTGCAAAGGATGGAGATAGAGTTAAAGACTCCAGGGACCCATGTGATGATGGCGAATATACGAGTAGAACCGACTTTAATCGATAAAGTTAAAGCTGCTCAAGCTACAGACCTGGAGCTGATGCATATGAAGAAGAAAGTGCAAGAAGGTGCTATACCGGAAGCAAGAATCGATGAAGAAGGAATACTTCGAGTCAACTCCAAACTTTGTGTTCCTAACAACCCTGATTTAAAGTATGAAATCATGATGGAGGCGCACAACACACCGTTTGCAATCCATCCTGGAAGTACCAAAATGTATCATGATCTTCATCATACATTTTGGTGGAGCAATATGAAGAGAGAGATAGCGTTGTTTATCTCAAGGTGTCTAACTTGTCAACGAGTCAAAGCGGAGCATCAAGTACCAAAAGGTCCATTGCAACCACTTGAAATTCCAGAATGGAAGTGGGAGCACATTACCATAGATTTCGTTACCGGTCTTCCTAGGGTTTCTCAAGGTATTGATGCGATTTGGGTCATTGTTGATAGATTGACCAAGTCTGCTCATTTCTTACTGATACGAGAAACTTATACACTTGAACGTCTTGCTCGTATGTACATAAACGAGATTGTAAGACTGCATGGTATGCCAGTATCCATAGTTTCTGACCGAGACCCAAGATTCACTTCATGATTTTGGGTTAGATTACAAAAAGCTATGGGCACGGAGTTACGATTTAGTTCAGCATATCATCCTCAGACGGACGGACAATCAGAGAGGACTATTCAAACTCTTGAAGATCTATTAAGACTCTGTGTCTTTGACTTTAAGAGAAGTTGGGACAAGTTCTTACCATTGGTGGAGTTTTCCTACAACAACAGTTATCAAGCAAGTATTGGCATGGCTCCATTCGAAGCATTGTATGGAAGAAAATGTCGTTCTCCAGTATGCTGGGATGAGGTGGGCGAAGCAACGTTGTTGGGACCGGAGTTGGTACGTATGACTACAGAAAAGAATCAAACGATCCGACAACGTATAAAAACCTCACAAGATCGACAAAAGAGTTATGCTGATCTTCATCGAAAGGACGTGGAATTTGATGTAGGAGATCATGTGTTCTTACGTGTTGCTCCATGGAAAGGAGTTACGAGATTTGGAAAGAGAGGAAAGCTAAATCCTCGATTCATCGGTCCATTTTTAATCCTCGATCGAGTAGGAACTGTGGCTTATAGACTCGCTTTACCGCCAAGTATGTCTCGTGTTCATAACGTTTTCCACATATCAATGTTACGCAAATATGTGGAAGACCCGAACCACATTATTGAGTTAGAACCGGACGAAATAGAGGAGGATTTAACGTATGAAGAAGTTCCTGTTCAAATCTTGGATAAGAAGGAACATATTCTACGCTCCAACGTTATACCTCAAGTTAAAGTTTTGTGGAGAAACCACGATGTTGAGGAAATGACTTGGCAGTTAGAATCAGAAATGAAATCAAGGTATCCTTACCTCTTCGACATACCAGGTACGTACCCTAATTTCGAGGGCGAAATTTCATAAGAAGGGGAGGTTGTAAGACCCCAACTTTAATAAATAAAGATGAATTTTCTATAAATATCATTTTTGAATATTATGGAGTTAATTTGATATAATGTTATAGTTGTGGGTAATATTTATAAATTTTGCAAAGTAAGCAAGTTGTTATAAAATATTCGTTTGGTCGGAGAATATTCTTTTTGTCGGAGAATATTCGTACGACGGCACAATCATTGGCGGACCCCACAACGGAATTATTGTCGGATTGAGAAAACGACAGAATTATCTTTCTATAAAAATAACGGCTGAGGTGTTACCGTTAAAACCGTTAAAACTGTTGAACTACTCGGTAGTAAAAGTACAGTAATACGCGTGGTTGCATAGTAGCACACGGTATTGATTATTGATGCTTACGTGAGAAGTCACTCAGCTATACTCAATTATTGCTACAGTAATTGCTGCATCATATCTCTTAAATTATTGTCATAGTATCATCTGTATAATATGTTATATTATTAAATCAATAATTGATACGTTGTGGTAAGTTTGGTTATTTTTATGGGGGGCCATATGTCATCATCTAAGAGTCTCTTCGTCAATAGTAATTACCGTCGTCAATAGTAATTACCGTCGTCAATAGTATTTACCTTGGTCAATAGTAATTACCTTCGTCAATATTATTTACCTTGGTCAATAGTAATTACCTTCGTCAATAGTATTTACCTTGGTCAATAGTAATTACTTTCGTCAATAGTAGTTGTCCCTTCAATATTACCAAGAGTCATTTGACCCTTCGTTAAGACCAAGAGTCATTTGACCCTTCGTTAAGACCAAGAGCCACCCTCAGTTTTTCTATAAATAGAGGCCTAGGGCTTCATTATTTTTCACGAATTCATTCAAGCTATAGAGAGAGAAAGTATAGAGAGAATAAGAGAGAGAGAGAATAAAAGTATTCTGCTACATCACTTTTCCAATATCCAGTTCTTTTAAGGTAGGGAATATTATTTCTTTTATATTCATGAAGAGAACTTCTGTTATTCCATTTGTTATTATTCTGTTGGAATAACCAGTATACGCGGTCTACCCTATACTTGGTGACATTCTTCTATTATTCTGTTGTAACATCCTGTCTGTGTGTTTTACACCGGACCTGGTTCCGTTTATTATTCTGTTGGAACATCCTGTCTGTGTGTTTTACACCGGACCTGGTTCCGTTTTATTATTATTCTGTTGGAATATCCTGTCTGTGTGTTTTACACCGGACCTGGTTCTATTATTTATTATTCTGTCGGAATATCCTGTCTGTGCGTTTACGCCGGACCTGGTTCCATTATTTATTATTCTATTGGAATAACCTGTCTGTGCGGTCTATCGCATGCATGGTGATTTCTTTTGTTATTCCATTCTTTATTGTACTCGGTTGGTTAAGTTTTGACTTCTATACTCCATGAAATTTGTGGAATATCCTTGATAGTTGCGTTTCATCCAGTATCTTTTCAAGAAAATATTCTTCTAAGCATTCTTGAATTTTACTCCACAATGCAGTATCATGTTGACAATTTGGACGTTGTTAATTCCTGGATAAATTAATTCTTGAACTTGTTTTATTGAATTCTTATATCATTGTCATCATCCTCATGTTTATAAAATGTTGAAAGTCATCTGTGGCCTGTATTGCATAGATGGACTTGGTATGATTATGACCAGGGATTATTCGGTATAATCATGACCGTAATGTTACAAATGATGTGGTAAAAGTCCTCATTGGCCCGTAGTGCATTGATGGACAGTTGTTGGCATGATCATGACCATTAATGAATACACGAATATCCTTGGCCGTAGTGCAGGGGTGATTCGATGATGTGGATTATTTTATTAAGCTAAGTCTCAGCGATCGCAGTGTTGAAAAAACCTTTTAAATTATAAAAGATAGTAGAGTTTATTTTCTACTTGACTCTTTTAATGGATTGCTTGTTCCGCTGCAGTTAAACTTGATGTCTATTATATTTTATCAGTTTAACATTGTTGAAGGCTAATGATAATTTATTCTGCATTATCTTAGTCATAATATTTCTTACTGGGCTAGTTGAGCTCACCCTTTCTTTCACTGTTCTCTTCAGGAAATGAGAACGTAGCTGGGGCAAGTCGGGGAACGGAGTGATGGTCCGAAGAATAGTATTAGTTAGTAGTCCTCACTATTCTATATAATGGTGTGGTAATAAATGTAATGAGGACTCCTTTTGAGTATGAATACTCTCTAGAAGATAATATTTGTATTCAAACTCACAGTTTATGTTTTGTCGTATTGTACACGACAGTTGTATTATTAAGTTGTATTTGTATTCTGTACTATGTATCTGACGACTCAAGATGGGTGATGTATACCTAATTTTGGGGGCGTCACACCAATAAATTGGACATCAACTGAAACATTCGCTTAGTCAAGTCAACTGACATCGACTACTCTTTAAATTATTTTAATCATAAATTCAAAACGTTTTATGACGCCATGATACTGTACTATTTCACAGGAGACTGAGGACTTCTTCAGTTTATGACTTTGTCACTATACATCATACCATAGCGGGTTGTTGATCCTAAGATCACATCCAACACTAGGTTCAATTGCATTAATAACTTCATCCCTTTACCATCTTTGCATCAAATGCACTGATGATATAAAATTTATTTTGATATTTCAAATCAACTTTTGTCTAGCCAGAAAAATTAGCATATACATATAAAGAATAGTTCTTTTTAAAATCTATTGGTTCCAAAAGTTGAACCAATTCTTTTCTTTTTAAAATTCACATGACAACACGATTTCAATAACTTAGAAATCTAGCATAGCTAGATGACTTGGAATATCCTATTTCTCCATCTTCCTTCATTGTCTTACTTACGACAATACAAATTATTCTCTAGTACCTCCAATTCTAAGTATACTGAAAATACCTCGTTTTCAGTTTAAATATTCATATACCTTAATATAGTCCAACAACTTATCACACTTTATGTATTTTCACAACCATATGTGATTAAGAACTTATCTTCACAATGTAATCCAAGAATAAATCAAGGACTATCCATACGCTTAGGACTCAAAAACATAACATATAACTATGAGTCACAAACTTTTCATAAGTATGAGTTTCAAGAACGCGCACCTATCTTATCATTATCTACCTATCAAGTATATACATGAGAAAAGATTCACCTTCTCGTTATATACATATTGATAGTGCGACACACTATTCCGATGATTATCACTGTGATAAGCTAAGTAGTGGTTACACCAAAGCACAAACCTCTGACCCATAACAAAGGTTCATACAACTCAACTATCACATGAGTCCTCACTTGAAATATTACAACTTCTAACTTCCCCTTACTTTAATAAGAATTTTATTTAATTCGTATGCTATCCTTCACAACTCAATCCGAGTTCTTCTTCCCGTACTACTTTATAGTACCATTCATTTATAACATTAGATATAAATCATCCATCGTTTAACAAAATATCTATTATTATGATTCAATATGATCACGTGGTGATCTTATTCCTTACTCGTTTAACTCAACGATCTTCTTATCATTTATCTCTACGATTATAGTCTTAGGTACTCATACCTAAGATTTATAACCTATCAGCTCTGATACCAACTTGTAACACCCCGAAATCTGGTCTATCTTCACACCCGAATTTCGTGCATCACGAGTACAACTCCTTCCAAACAAACATCATTATACACCTAACTATAACAACATACATTCTTAAATATCAGGTTCTAATACCTTATAACCTTGTTCATTACAAATAATGATAGTTACATTATTCTTTACATCTTAGAAGAGTGACCTTTATCTGCCACCAAGGATACATAACAGTTCATTAAACTGTTCTAAAGTTTAATTACATTATTCTCCATTACAAGTCTTGGCTTGATCTTCACACTCATTCATATACTGAATGACACTTCGTCTTGATACCGGTCAGCTTAATCTTTACAGGATCCTTAAGCTCTTCTACTCATACGTTGAAAATATTTTTCATTTAAAGCAAGTGTGAACATTTAATCGCTCAGTAAGTCACAACATTTGAATAAACAACCTCAAAAATCTAAACATTCCTTTAAAACTTCAATAACCGAACAAAGGTTATGAAATAACTTGAATAATAGGAATAATTTCTAATTCTATCATTTTAAAACATCAGTCACATTTACTTTTAAATACTTTCATTCTTCTACCTTTTTCATTAACATTCCGTCTGGCTAGAATTCTTAGCACAGACTTAATAATAACGGTTCATGTATAAATGGAACATTTTCATATTGAACATTTGAATCACAAAATAATTGATCTCATAGAAACACCGAAGTATTAAAATTATGGCACAAGGCCTCATACATTCTACCATCTTGTACAAATATCACACAATTTTACATAGATAAAACTTCTCATGTTCAACATCTGAGAAGTTTAAGAAACTAGTATTCATTTAAAATATGAATGATGTTAGGAAACTTGTCTTACGCACAGCTATATCTTATAGTTTATGATGAATTACTCATCATAATCCTTATATGTCACATAAGGAACTAACACATACACCAATTAGTCATATACTTGTCTTACACATTGGTTTACACTTAACTTTACTTCTTAGGGTTCGTGTTCTTGCAATTTAAGTTTACGCGACCAACTTTCTTTACCGTTTTACGGCGTTACGACATACGGAGATGTCTTACTCATACGATCATCATCTTTAATGATTTATATTCTTATCTTATACTTATAACTTTCTAGGACTTAATACACATTGAATCTCTACTAGTAGTCCATATGGTACTCTGAGTGGTTACCCACAAACAACCAACAAACTAGTTTCCGTCTCATCTACATTGTCTTTCACAGTGAGTTAGATCGGTTGCCAGTTTTGTATATACCTCCGCTCTCTGATGGAATTATTTAGCCCAGCTCCCATATGTCAACCATCAAAGATTACGATTGTACCACAACCTAAACTTAGCTTAACTTATCCGAACTATTAAAAATATAATGTTTGTTAAGTCGATTTCTTATTCCTTATGGGTTTCTGACAAATAAATGCCATACCTCAAGTTTGATTCCTTATCGTTAATTAACTCATTCATATCTTATAATGTTCAGTTCATTCGACTCGGAACGTCATCCAAGCTATAACTATTAGCTTGACTTCTTAACATTGTACGTCATTATCTTTAATTCAGTTTCTTCACCGTTCACAGGTTTAATCATTGGTCTTCATTAACTTTCGGTCAAACCATACACGGTGTGTAGGTTCTACCCATTTAATATTTGCATACACTTAACCCCCATCTCTCAAAGTCTAATGAATCATAGTCAAAGTAATCCCACATGTTCGTTTAATCTCAACTACAGTCCGCAGATATCGGTTACGTAATTTGCGTTTACATTCTTTGCCTTTTAATTTCATTCAATCTTTTCGTTCAACCTTTACTAAAGGTTTAAATCACTTGTTTAAGTGTTACATTACGTGAACTACATGTTCATTATCTTTCCGTACACTTTTCCTAGGAGTTAAGTAATTAAAAGCTCATCAATGGGCCTTGCGCTGCACCTGTACTGCGGCGCCTGTTCCTTCTCTATTCCTCGCGCTGCAGCGCGACTCAGTAGTGGTTGGTTGCCCGGGTTGGCACTGCGACGCCGCCTCCCAAGGCTTAATTGGCACTGCGGCACCAAGCTTAAAAGTTCTAAATTTTTTCTAAGTCATGGAAATTGTTTGAGACGAGTACTTCACAATCTCATAACTTATTCGTTATAGCTCAGAACGAGGTTGTTACAAAGCCATTCTCTTCCTTATCTTGCGCACTTCAATTTTTTTCGGACATAAATTCATTCTGAATCTGTTAACATGCCATTCAATTAGTTTAAATTTCATCCTTCGTTCGTTTTACGTTATTGACGTTCTTTGTTCGTTCGTCCGTAATTCGGTCATTCAAACTTGGAACTCGTTCGCTCTTGAGTCCATGACTCACGTTTTCTACGTTCTCTTATATTTTTATGAAACCCTACACATTCGGGCTCATTTATATATTTTCTACTTCTTGTTTGTCTTTTACAAAATTTTTGCCATAACTTCGTTATAGCTAAGTTCAATCCGTTCTTCATGAACGTTTCTATCGTTCCTAACCAAGCACTAAGAAACTAACTTATACGCGATGGTTTTAAACTTGTCCATCAACAACAAGTTATACTACGATGGTTTTAAATTTGCCAACCAACAACGTTCTTCACGTTCTTTACATTCTTCGTTCGTTCTTCATTTTTTTAATCCATACTTTGATTATGATTTCACTTTTTCTTGGAATTTGGTGTTATAAAACTTCATTCCTTACTTCTTACACTGAATAGTTCATATGATTCATTCAGATCATTCAATTTTATTACGAAAGTTGTACTTCCTTAAGAAATTTATAAACTAAATGTCTAATTCTTATTTCTTCGTTTTCTCATGATTTCAACAATATGAAATCAGTTTTAACATCATTTACTTCTATTTTCATTAAGCTATATTTTTAACATAGAAAACTAACTTAGAAGTTAGGTTTTGGATTACCTTTCTCCTTAATCTTCTTCTGTTGGACAAAGTTTGTACTTGGACTAACTTTTCCTTTTCTTTTTCCTTTTCCTCCTCATCTGACATCTCTCTCACTCTCTCAAGTGTTGGTAAATTTTTCATTAACCAACAAATGAGCTTAAGCTTCTCTTATATAGAAAACCAAGGTTAGGGGCAAAATAGTCATTTTGCCCCAAAGTTAATATTCCCACCTCCTTACTATTAACGAAGCTTTTCTTTGAAGCTTCGTGCTTCCGTCATGCAGAATTCGTCTGACAGTTCAAAAACTGCGATTCTCAGAATCTAAATATTTTTCGATACTTCGTCTTTCCTTTACCGACTAACTTTTATGTATTCTTCAGAACTCCAAAAAACTGAAAAACAGTTTTTGATGTTGAGCATTTTCCTGCACGTTTTCCCCTAATGTAGTTAAACGAATGAAAAGTATATAAACGTACTTTTCGTCATTTTTATTTCGTCTGATTCCTACACGTTTTTCAAGAAAAACGTTTATCGACTTACTTAACTTTTCACGATATAATATCATCAAATATTTCGACGGAATGCCATTTTGACATGCCGAACTCTCAGAAAAGCTTAGGTTATTCAAACCCTAACCCTTAGGTTTTGTGACACCCCCAAATTCGAGTACTTCAATTTCTGCATGATTTGGTGTTCACTATACAAACATCATATGTCCATCTACCCATAATAAATGAAAGCATAAATAGATAGAAATAAATCCTCTCCTTAAGGAGTTACATCATCTGAAATAAATACATCAATCCCAGGTTATACTAACCTTACATCTCAAATGAGAAAACGTAAACAAATAATAGCCTTCATCACTTGTTAATCTTGTCCTCGCCTTTGCTAGTAGAAGGCTCGTCGGACCTTTCGTTCTTAACTGCAATGTTATTATTACGCAAGAGTGAGCACGATTGTCCACAAGTATAATAATGTAACAACAATAATAACATGCGAGTGAATCAAAGACTTCTGAAATAAGAGACTCAACTTTTGAATCAAGAATGAATAACAAGAATTAAAAGAACTTCTGAGGGTCATAAGACCTTGTACTATGTCCTAGATTATCAATGGTTAAACTTGAAACCTTTAACAGTCATGAGACTATGGACTCTTCTACTCGTACTTAGGGGGATCAACTCTTAGTACCATACTGTGAACAATATCTTAATGCTAACGCATAAGTAATCCCATATATAGGGTTATTCATCTCAATTTGATATTAAAGTCCGCACCAAAGGAAGTTTGGTTTGGATAAATTGCACAAGGGTTCTGAAATTTAGAATGTTCATCAACTATGGACTAGTCGAAACAATAAGGGTTCGCTAGTCTTGCAAGGTTGAACAATAACTGATATTCAAATTGAATAATAACTAAAGAGGTATGCAATTGAATAAGAATTGTATAACAGAAATCATACTTTGAAAAAATTAATAACCTTTAATATAACATATTGAACTTGATCACTAAATAACAAGACTTGATCAATATAGAATATAAGTCTAGAATTTGCTCAATGTAAAGAGGTAAGGTTTAAAAACTTGAATAACAATAACAAGTAGGGTTAGGAAACTTGTCTCGTGCGTAGGTTACACATTAACTATACACATTCCTTGATTTAATCCTACATACCATTTACATTTACAATACCAGTTAATTATAACGTAACTAGCATTACAAGTTCATTCTTTTTGTCTAACTCTGATTATGACTATAATTAGTCAAATTACAACACTGGTTTTCACGTAATATTACACTATACGAACAACAAGCTAATTACACGTTCAACAATTCATTTAAACAAGTATCTCATTAACATGTTAATAGTCTAATTTTAACATCACATTATATGACTAACACATTTTTATGTTCATTATATTAGGTTACTACAACATTGCCTGAAATAAATTAGTTAAATTCTCATTCTTGGACAATACTGTAGAGTGGCCCTGAGGCGCCACCATCAAGCCTGTTCTTGGCGCTGTGGCGCAGCCAGCGCTGCGGCCTGGACAACGGCGCTGCGGCGTGGGTCTTAAGCCTGCAGCATGCGCTGTGGCGCGGCGAACCAGTTCCAGAAACTGCGGTTTGCAAAAAATACAGACTATGACCAAAACACCCAATTAATTTATTCACAAGCATACCCAGGCACTATAATACACATATAACTACTACCCAACCCTTCTAGCATGATTTTAACAAGTTAAAATATGCAATTTCCATAATCAAATAATGTAATTTCATGTTCTTGGTGATATTGAAAGTTTTTAAAGATAAAACATAAAAATTGACATTACGGGTTCGATATAACACCAAATCTGTCATTCGAAGTTTGATTTATTTGTTTTAACATACACATGCATACACAAGTTTAAATTTTTTATACAACATATGATTAAAGCATTTAATTTGTACGTAAGGGCCATATGACCATATTTTTATATTCTGTAACTTAAACAAAAATCTAATTACGACATATTTTTATGAAATTGATGTTATGAAAACATACAATATATAGTAAAAACATGTTATGATAACAAATTATCACATATATACACATAATCGCTACTCTTTCCAATCACAAAGACTTTAACTTTCAATTACAAAGACTTACACTAATTTTTTTTCATTAAATATAAACAACGTAAATTAGAGGTTGGGTTAAAGAGATTACCTTGAAGCAACTTCTGTGATTCTCCAATCTAACAATTTCTCTAAACTCTTTCTGAATTCTCGCTAGATTTTCTAAACTTTCTTCTGATTAATGATATGAGTATACGCTTAATATAATTATATCGCAAATAAACCAACGTTGGTTGTGGTCAGTTAATCTAACTCGTGGGTTAACTGCCCAACTCCCTTTAGGGTCTCGTTTGGCTAGCATTAATAGGCTCAATTTCGTTTAATTTAACTAACCTATAGTTTTAATCATGTCACACCCAATTACACAATCAATCAAATATCTTATTTAATTTAATTTAAATAAAATATAATAATTTCTCATTAATTACATAGTCACATAATTAATTTTCTCATTTATTAATTATGTCAAATTATTAATTTTCAAATGAATTATTAAATTAATTAAAATAACATTTATACTTATTAAATATTCCGTTTAATTCAATAAGCTCACTTGAATACATACTTTGAATAATAAAAAATTTCCATATTAATTTAATAAATATAACACATATAATTATATTAATCTACCACAATTTTATCAATTAATTATTTAATCCAACAATTAAATCATCAAAAAATATTTATTTAATTCAATAAATATTCAAATTAAATTACAAAATCTCGTTCGTCACATCTTTTCCCCCCTTAAAAGAATTTTGTCCCCAAAATCACGACTCAATCAATTCGTCACGTTACATTCTCCCCCCTTACAAAGAGCTTTCTAGAATGATATGGCATGCTTCCATCAGACTCCCGGATTGAAAGTTATGAACGACCGAGCAAACAGCGTGTTGTCCGAGTGTACGTACTTTGACATGGCGGGACCCACATTGTTGGGCATCTTGGGCATCATTGGTAGCCGCAGGTAGACCTGTGGCACCCCCATCTATATTTATAGGGTTTGGGGTGGCCATTTTAGTAAGAGAAATAGCGAGGAAGCCCTGTCTAATTTGCTCTGTACACACCCCAAATTGAGTGCTTTCTTATTTTAAACACTTGTGAGCTCACATATAGATACTTCTGTACCGGCAGAAGCCAGTGTTTATCTACTTTAAAGTTATTGAAGACTTTTTTGGCAGCCCATTGTAAGCCTTCTTACACATTTTCAAGCCTTTCTCTCCACACTTGCACACACCCTTCTTTACGTTGAGAGTCGTGTTGCGTGTGTTTGCCCGGACTTCGGTTCGTGGTTTTATTTCAGTTTGTATATATATATATATATATATATATATATATATATATATATATATATATAGACTAACATTATCGAGTTATACCTCGATTGAGCCTAGACTTCGGTCTGGAGCGTTTCGATGAGCCTAGACTTCGGTCTGCAGTGTTTAGTGGCTTTCTTATATATATATATATATATATATATATATATATATATATGAACTGTGTGTCGAATTATGTTCGATGAGCCTAGATTTTACATCTGGTGCGTTTACTGCTTTAATATATATATACTTATATATATTAACTGTTGTCGGACTTTGTCCGATGAGCCTAGATTTTATATATATATATATATATATATATATATATATATATATATATATATATATATATATATATATATATATATATATATGAACTGTGTGTCGAATTATGTTCGATGAGCCTAGATTTTATATGTGGTGCGTTTACAGCTTTAATATATATATACTTATATATATTAACTGTTGTCGGACTTTGTCCGATGAGCCTGGATTTTATATCCGGTGCGTTTATTACTTATATATATATATATATATATATATATATATATATATATATATATATATATATATATATATATATACACACACACACATTTCATCCCACCTGGAGTTTGCTTCATGGAGGTTGACTATTTTACTGCTTTTTGTACATTTCGTCCCGCCTGGAGTTCCCTCCGTGTCGGTTGATCGCTTTTACAGCTTTATTTACATTTCTGATCCCCCACGGATGTGCTTCGTGGTTTGTGATCATGTCTGTATATATATATTTTACAGGTTTTATATATATACCTGGTTACTGCGTTTATATCAACTCCGGCATCATGGGAGCCTAGGAATCATGTGATCACATATTCAGTCCACTGAAACTAGATTCGGTTCCCGTAATGACCTTTTCAGCTGTAAGTAGCTTGTAAATTAATTTGTGATGTTTGGATTTCCTCAGATGATTTTCATACCGAGGAGGAATTCATCACTTTTTTGTACATTATTTTCCTACAGATGCCTCGCATCTATAAACTAAAATCAACCAAGCCGAGTAATGAATAAAATGGAAGAATCAAAGGCCTCAATTACTATTGAGCACAGGGTTTGAAAAACCACTTTTAAAACGTCACTGTCATATCTTGCTTAGAACTTAATTTTTATAAATTCAAACCCTATCTATATAGGTGCAAACGAGGCATATCACTAATTCCAAATAACAGCACATTGACCAACACACATTCATATAGCACTTTATTTAAAAGTGGCGGTCACCGTGGTAACACTGATGTCGGGGGGTGCCTAACACCTTCCCTCCGCATAAGCAAGTCCCCGGACCCTAATTGAATCTCAGTTTCACCGACCCTTTTAGCAGTGTCACATCACTAAGTCAATGTTCAAACCTTTTCTCGGTTGTGTTAGTACAACCAGTTAAAAAACCAACTGGCGACTCTTATAGTCCAATCGTCGACTTTACACATGTCAGACCTTTTTCACTTGTTTTTTCAAACAAATCTCACATAAAATGAGAACACAAAAGAACAGGTAACGAAAAGGGATAAATAAATATCCCGACGTCAACACTAAGGTTACAACTTCACCCCACACAGGCATTTTGTCGAACACCTGGCGTGATATGCTTCATCAAACTACCTACCCTTTTCTCTTTGGTCTTAATGGTCACGATAATTTATCAACCGAGAACACACAGGTGCTCATACACCTCTGTCGAGGTATACACAAACATATCCTCTCCAAATCCACCCGCTAGGGAATAGAACAAACAAGAACCTCAAAGCTAGATGATCATCCTACACATGTCTATGCGAATTAACCTAACAAGGATTTAAGCATAAGTTCTCAAATAGGCTACACGTGGCACATAGATATATGTCTATTCTACGCACAACTTATGTGATGCCCCCAAAATAGGTATACATCACCCATTCTGAGTCGCCAAATATATGGTACAGAATACAAATACAAACTTAATTTACACAACTACTTAAGTGTCGTGTAGAATACGACACAACATACGATGTGAGTTTTAATACAAATATTGTCTTCTAGACGGTATTTAAACTCAAAATAAGTCCTCATTATATTTATTATCACACTATTTCACAGAATAGTGAGGACTAGTAATGCAAACATCTGGACCGTCACTCCATTCGCCGATTAGTCCCAGCTATATTCTCATTTCCCGAAGAGAAGAACGAAAGTAAAGGGTGAGCTCAACTAACCCAGTAAGAAATATTATGACTAAGATAATACAGAATAAATTATTGTTAGCCTTCAACAGTGTTAAACTGATAAAATATAATAAACATCAAGTTTAACTGCAGCGGAACAAGCAATCCATTAGAAGAGTCAAGTAGAGAATAAAATCTACTATCTTCTATGATTTAAAAGGTTTTTAATCACTTTTATTGCTGAGACTCTAAATAATCCACATCATCCCTGCACTACAGCCAAGGATATTCATTAGTATCACTACCATAAATTATCCATGCACTACGGGCCAAGGATATTCGTGTATTCATCAATGGTCATGATCATGCCAATAACTGTCCATCAATGCACTACGGGCTAATGAGGACTTTTGCCACATCATTTGTAACATTACGGTCATGAGTATACCGAATAATCCCAGGTCATAATCATACCAAGTCCATCTATGCACTACAGGCCATAGATGACTTTCAACATAATATAATCATGAGGATGATGACAATGATATAAGAATTTAATAAAACAAGTTCAAGAATAATTTTTTAAAGATTTATAAATTAATTTATTCTGAAATTAATAACGTCCAAATTGTCAACATGATACTGCTTTGTGGAGTAAAATTCAAGAATAATATTGTACCAAAAATAATTTGGACCAAAAAACGAATCAATTTTTATCATGAATAGTATCCCGGGTAAATTGTACTCGAGTGAATAGTACCCTATGAATAGTACTTCGGGAATAGTAACCCCGTGAATAGTACTTCGGCATGAAAAAGTTAAAACTTATCAAGAATGCTTAGAATAATATTTCCATGAAATGGGCCTTTGCGTTGACAAAATTTCACTCTTACCCGTATATGATCTTCTACTCAATATGTCAGCTACTACGTTCACTTTACCAAGATGGTATTGAATGGTATGATCATAATCTTTCAACAATTCAAGCCAACGTCGTTGACGCATGTTGAGTTACTTTTGGGTGAAGAAATATTTGAGGTTTTTATGATCTATAAAGATCTCCACTTTCTCCCCATACAAGTAATGCCTCCAAATTTTAAGTGTGAAGACAACAACTGCCAACTCTAGATTATGAGTAGGATAATTTCTCTCATATTCTTTGAGTTGCCGAGAGGCATAAGCTATGTTGCCCGAAGCATCACTGTAGATGACAAATCCCTCCGAGCCAGATGGTATTGTCAGAACAGGTGTTGAAATGAGTCTCCTCTTGAGTTCTTGAAAACTCTTCTCACATTCCACGCTCTAACCGAATTTTATATCTTTTCGAGTCAGCAGAGTTAATGGAGTAGCGATTCAAGAAAACCCTTCTACGAATCTCCGATAATAACCAGCTAAGCCTAGAAAATTATGTACTTCGATCACTGATTTAGGTTGCTCCCAACTTTGAATAGCTTCAATCTTTGCCAGGTCAACAGTTATTCCATGACCTGATACTACATGCCCAAGGAATGCTACTTCCTCAAGCCAGAACTCATATTTCTTTAACTTGGCATAAAGCTTGTTTTCACGAAGCTTTTAGAGTATCAGTCTCAAGTGTTGCTCATGATCTTCACGACTTTTGGAATATATGAGGATGTCATCAATAAAAACGACCACAAAGTGATCCAAATATTCCTTGAATACTCGGTTCATCATATCTATGAAGGCAGCAGGAACATTAGTTAATCCAAAAGACATAACTAGGAATTCATAATGCCCGTACCGAGTTCTGAAAGTCGTCTTTAGCTGATGATATCCAAAATAAAGATCAAACTTTGAAAAGAATTTGGCGCCTTGCAACTGGTCAAACAGGTCATCAATACGTGGCAATGGGTACCTATTCTTGACGGTGACATGATTCAACTCCCGATAATCAATACAAAGTCGCATACTCCCATCTTTCTTCTTCACGAACAGAAGAGGAGCACCCCGAGGAGACGTACTAGGACGAATAAAACCGATGTCTAACAATTTCTTTAAATAGGTCTTTAACTCCTGAAGTTCAATAGGAGCCATTCGATATGGGGCTTTGGAAATGGGTTTTGTACCAGGTTCAAGGTCGATACAAAATTCAATTTCTCGCTCTGGTGGTAGGCCAGGAAGTTCTTCAGGGAATACGTCAGGAAATTTATTAACAACAGAAATGTCATTCAAAATTAACGTATTTTTGTTTAAATCCGTGACATAAGCTAAGAAAGCTTGACATCCATTTTTCAATAAACGAATAGCTTTATGGCTTGAGATAATAGTGATTGATTTTAATGGTTTGGTTGCTTGAATTTGCATAATAGGTTGGTTAGGAATATGAAAGCTAACAACCTTACGAAAATAATCAATTTTTGCATGATGAGTAGTTAACCAATCAATCCCTGGAATTACGTCAAGTGCAAGTATTTTCAATGAAATAAGATAGACAGGTAATGTGAGGGTACCGATTTGAACCAAACAAGACTTATAAACAGTGGATGTAATGAAGGTTTCTCTCAACGGAGTTTTAACAGATAAGTCAAAGTCTAATTTCTCCGGCGTCAAATGTAAACGTTGAGCGTCAGTAGGAGAAATAAAAGAATGGGTAGAACGGGTATCAAATAAGGTATAGACTTCGCTAGAGTTTATGATAAGCTTACCCGCGATGACCTCGTTCGGGTTCCTTGCTTTCTGGGAGGTCACAGCAAACGCTTTCCCTTGAACTACCGGTTTTGACTTTTCTGGGATGACCTTTGGTGCCTCCATCCCAGCTGGACTTATCTTTGGTGCACGACAAAATAGGGCTAGGTGACCTTCTCCTCCATAATTATAACACGTTTTGGACTACATCGTGCAGTTTGGATTGATGTGTCCCTCCCCTCCGCATTTGAAGCATATGATAGGTGGTCGTTCTCCTTTCTTAACAACGGGTGCTGGTGATGATGTCTTTCCATCATTGTTGAATCTCCTCTTCTTGAAATGTCCACTCTTATTGTCTTGGTCATGATTACCACCGAAGTTGTTACCATTTCTGGCATGTTGATTCCCTCCACGTTTGTTGTCACCGCTTCGATGACTGCTACCACTTCTATTATCATTTTGTCGGCTGCTTTCTCTTGGTTGCGAAGCATTAACCTTATTGATCAGAATGATACCTGAGACCACATCATGAGACTGCACAACATCCTGCACTGTCATGCTGAATGTCCTGGCGGTCAGTCGGTTGGTTGCGGTTGGTCCTGTGATAGTTGGAGCGCTTCCACCACTAATTCCCCAGTTTCCTCCTGATCATGTCCCTCTAGATCCCTTTTTAGGACAGTCCCTTGCAAGATGATCCTTTGAACCACAAGTGAAGCAGGCACCCTTCTTTGGGTTAGGACAGTTAGGTGTTATGTGGCCTTCCTGACCACAATTGTAGCACACTCGTTTACCTTTCATACGTACTCCCAAATGAGCTTTCCCGCAGGTCGGTCATGCTTCGATCCTTTTCTTCTGATCTCCCTGTTGATTTCCAGTTGACGAGTTGTCAGATCACCTTCTCTTCTGATTATTACTACCTCCGGTGTTGCTTTCACTAGCCTTGTTCATTCCTTCACTCTCATTCTTCTTCTCCTTCTGATCCTGATTATAATTGGTTACCACATCGGTTCCACCTTCAGCGAGTATGGCTTTCTCTAGTACCCCAGTGAACGTCTTTAATTGAAACATCGACACTCTATTATACAACCAAGGCTTCAGTCCTTATTCAAACCTTCTTGCTTTTCTCTCATCTGTGTGCACTTGATATGTGGCGAACCTAGCCAGCTCATTGAATCTTGCCGCATAGTCTGGTACAGACATATTCCCCTGTTTCAACTCCAGAAACTAGACCTCCATTTGGTTCTGCGAGCAGGTTGGGAAATACATCTCGAAAAACATCTCCTTGAACCTCTCCCAGATAATCATACCTTCTCCTCCACGAACCTTATTTGCTTGCCACCAATAACTGGCTTCGAATTTTAGCCCTCTCTGACTCTAGCGACATCAAAAACCTTCTCCATCTCCATAACCCAAGCCTGAGCTTTTATCGAGTTCATGGAGCCTTTAAATTCTGGCAGTCCTACCACCATGAAATCTTTAAACGTCGTATTCGGCGGGGCTTGAGGTTGATTATTCATTGCTCCAGCTAGTAAGTTCACCAATTGCTGAACGGGATTAGCATTGGGGTTGTTGTTATTCGTTGAGTCTTCTTGAGTTGGTTGACGGTTTTGTCTTCTTCTCGGCGGCATATTTCTGTTAAAATATATGCTTATTAGATCTTTATTAAATTCTCGAAATAATTAAGGCTTAACTCAACAATCTAACAAAATTACTTAACACATTATCTCAAACAACTTGATATATTATATTTAATCAAAAGTTTTTAACATCCTACTATAGCATCACTGCTATTTACATCAACTATCCCGAGATAGAGAATCTACAGGATTTAAAACATTAAAATATTCCATTGTTTATAAACACATCAGAATTTATATCTAAATACCATATAAGTATTCAAATAATTAAACAAATCCTATCACTGCATGTTAAGGCGCCGAATAGCCTTGATACGTTCCTCTTCCATGATGCAAGACATCGTCCTGCGATCTAGCATGTACGATGGTAGTCCTTCAAACTGAATTGGATATCTCATAACTCGATCCTGGGCCTCATCCATTGTATTTTGTAATGTAGAGTACGTCTCCCTAATCTTCACCTTCTTCGCACGATAATCCTCTTCTTCAATATCAGCATGACGTGATTCTCTTACCCAGCCCTCCTCTGCTATGGTCAGTCTTTCTAAGCTTTCCTTCAGTTTCTTCTTCAACTTCTCTATCTCTTTATACTTCTCCTCGGTTTGACCCTTCTCGTGGACCAAATCCCATTCTACGTTTCCTAGACGTGTGTGAAGAGTCACAACCTCCATATTCTTATGCTCAATGGTAATCTGCTGAATAACCGCCCGTTTAGTTAGCTCCTGAATAGTGTCACGTAACTACACGTTATGATCATATAGCTCATTGTACATCTCAGCATCGATGGAGTTCGGTGGGAACTCCTCTTCTTCCTCTTCTTCCTCAGGATCCTCATCTGGATCAGTCTCAGGCTCATGCTCCTGACCAACAACAATGATCAACGGAGATGGCTCTCTCTGTACCAACTACTCCCTGACGACATGAATGTCTTGGGGTTCCTCCTCTGTAGGTACTCGGGGTTCCTCCTCCCCAGTTCGACTAGCTCCTCCAACATCAGACATCCTGATAACACAGTTTTAAGTTTTAGTTATTAAGTCATCCTAGCGAGCACATAATTTATCATATAAATGCATAAAGTCTTTTATTATCTTTAATGAATTAAGAAATTCATTTCTTAGAACTCGATAAGAGTTTTTCATCACTACGTTCTTCTTTTAAGGCTATTACCTAAGGTTGTTCCCCCACCTAAGGTTCATAACCTACAGCTCTGATACCAGCCTGTGACACCCCCAAATCCTGGTACTTCCATTCCCACATGATTTGGTGTTCACTATACAAACATTATATATCTATCTACCCATAACAACTGAAAACATAAATAGATAGACTAAATCCTCTCCTTAATGAGTTACATCAACTGAAATAAATACATCAATCTTAGGTCATACTAACCTTAAATCTTAACTGCGAAAACATAAACAATTAATCGTATTAGACAACATTAACATAAATCTAAAATAGGAATACATCATCATATAAAACAACAAGTCTTCATCACTTATTAATATTACTCTTGCCTTTGTTAGTAGAAGGTTCGTCAGACCTTTCGTTCTTAATTGTAATGTTATTATTACGCAAGAGTGAGCACGATTTCCCATAAGTAAAATAATGAAACAACAATATAATAACATGCGAGTAAATCAAAGTCTTCTGGAATAAGAAACTCAACTTTTGAATCAAGAATGAATAACAAGAATCAAAAGAACATCTTAGGGTCATAAGACCTTGAACTTTATCCTAGGTTTTCAAGGGTTATACTTGAAACCTTTAACAGTTATAAGACTATGGACTCTTCTACTCGTAGTTAGGGGGATCAACCCTTAGTACCATACTGTGCACAATATCTTAACGCTAACACATAAGTAATCCCCTTTACAGGGTTGTTCATCTCAGTTTGACATTCGAATCTGCACCAAAGAATGTTGGGTCTGGGTAAATTCAACAAGGGTTCTAAAATTTAGAACGTTCATCAACTATGGACTAGTCGAATCAAAACGAGTACGCTAGTCTAACAAGATTCAACAATAACTGATATTTAAATCGAATAACAATCTCAAGAGGTATACAATAAAATAAGTATTGTATAACAGAATCATACTTTGAAAAGATCAATAATATTTAGTATAACAAATTGAACTTGATTATTAATATGGAGAATTTCTCGATGTAAGTTTATAAACTTGAAATAACAATAGCAAGTAGGGTTAGAAAACTTGCCTCGTACGTAGATTATATGCTAATTATACACGTTCTTTGATTTAATCCTACATATCATTTCCATTCACAATTCCAGTTAATTATAATGTAACTAGTCATCACAAGTTCATTCTTTTGTCTAAACTTTGGTTATAACTATACTTAGTCAAATCACCACATTTATTGTCACATAATTTACACTTCACGAATAATAAGCTAACTCTACATTCAATAATTCAATCCATACTTAAATGTGTTATTGACATGTTAAGAATCTATTTTAACATCTCATTATACTTCTAAAATATTTTTATGTTCATTAGATTAGGTTACTATCACATTTATAGACTTGAACACTTTAAAAAATAAATTTCTGGACAATCTGGAGAGTGGCGATGCGGCGCCACTGTTGTGCTTGTTCTCGGCGCTGTGGCGCGGCCCGCGCTGCGGCCAGGTTACTGGAGCTGCGGTGCGGCGAACCAGACTCAGAACCTACAGTTCGCAAAAATTGCAGAACATGTCAATTTCTACCAATTTCTTAATTCATACATGAAATTAGACATACCCCGACATTATTTTATACACATAACCAGTACTTAACCCTTCTAGCATGATTTAAAAATGTTAAAACACATAAATTGCAGAATCAAAACATGTAATTTACTGTTCTTCATATTTTCGAAAGTTTTGAACCCAAAACATGAAAATTAACATTACGGTTTCGTTATAACACCGAATATGTTCATTTGAAGTTTGTTTTCTTCGTTTTAACGTGCATAATTACATATAAGTGTAAATTTATGATACAACATATGATTGACGTATCAAATTTGGTACGTAAGGCCATATGGCCATATTTTTATACTCTGTAACTTTGAATAAACTATCTACGATATGTTTTTGTGAAACTGATGCTATGGAATTATACAATATATAGTAAAACATGTTATACTAACATATTAACCCATAATCTTTACTACTTTTTTATTTGTAGAGATTTTACAAAACTTGAAAGCCATTTTCTTATAAAACTTAAACAACGAAAATAAAAACTGGGTTGAAGAAATTACCCAAACCGTAGAGTGTAGATTAGTAGAGAAACCATTTTTCAGATGCTACTTCAATTACTCAACTCTCAATTCCCTCAACGAAATCTCAATTTCTCTCTGAATTTCTTTGCCAAACTTAGAAAAAAAATGAAAGAATAAGAAGACATATATAATGAAAGAACTGACGTTGTGTGGTCAGTTAACCCGATAATGGGTTAACTGCTCCCAACTCCCCATAAGGCTTCGTTTGGCAAGCCTTAAATGGCTAAAAACCATTTAATTTAATAAATCCTTTATACTATAGTTTAATAATGTCACACCCATTTACACAATAAATCAAATATCTTATTTACTTTAATTTAAATAGTTTTTTCATTAATTCACATAGTCACATAATTAGTTTTCTCATTTATTAATTATGTCAAATTATTAAATCTCTAGTTAATTATTAAATTAATTAAAATAACATTATGCTTATTAAATATTTTATTTAATTTAATAAGCTCACATAAATACATAGTCTGAGTAATAAAATTGTCCACATTAACTTAATAAATATAACACATATAATTAAATCATAAAAAAAATATTTATTTAATTCAATAATATTCAAATAATTATTACAAAATCGCGTTCGTCACAGATCTTTAGTGCGAAAATGACTGCTGCCAACTCTAGATCATGAGTAGGATAATTTCTCTCATATTCTTTGAGTTGTCGTCAGGCATAGGCTATGACTTTCCCATGTTGCATGAGAACACATCCTAACCCTTTGCCTGAAGCATCACTGTATGTAGATGACAAATCCCTCCAAACTATATGGTATTGTCAGAACATTAGCTGAAATGAGTCTCCCCTTGAGTTCTTAAAAATTCTTCTCACACTCCTCGCTCCAACAAAAATTTGTATCTTTTCGAGTCAGCTGAGTTAATGGAGTAGTGATTCGAGAAAATCCTTCCACGAATCTCTGATAATAACCAGCTAAGCCTAGAAAGCTACATACTACAGTCACTGACTTAGGTTGCTCCCAGCTTTGAATTGCTTCAATCTCTGTCGGGTCAATAGATATCCCATGATTTGAGATCACGTGCCCAAGGAATGCTACTTCCTCAAGCCAGAAATTGCGTTTCTTCAACTTGGCATATAGCTTGTTTTCACGAAGCTTTTGGAGTATCAGCCTAAAGTGTTGCTCATGATCTTCACGGCTTTTGGAATAAATGAGGATATTATCAATAAAGACAACCACAAAATGATCCAAATATTCCTTGAATACTCAGTTCATCATATCCATGAAGGCAGCAGGAGCATTAGTCAATCCAAAAGACATGACTAGGAATTCGTAATGCCCGTACCAAGTTCTGAAAGCAATCTTTGGAATGTCATCAGTTTTAATATTTAACTGGTGATATCCGGAACAAAGATCAATCTTTGAAAAGAATTTGGCGCCTTGTAATTGGTCAAACAGGTTATCAATGCGAGGCATCGGGTACCTATTTTTGATGGTGACATGATGCAACTCCCGATAATCAATACAAAGTCCTATACTCCCATCTTTCTTCTTTACGAATAGAACAGAAGCACTCCAAGGAGATGTACTAGGACGAATGAAATCGATGTCTAACAATTTATGTAGTTGGGTCTTTAACTCCTAAAGTTCAATAGGAGCCATTCAATATGGCGATTTGGAAAAGGGTTTTGCACCGGGTTCAATGTCGATACAAAATTCAATTTCTCACTTTGGGGGTAGGCCAGGAAGTTTTTCAAGGAATACGTCAGAAAATTTATTAACAATAGAAATATCATTCAAATCTAACATATTTTTGTCTAAATCCGTGACATGGGCTAAGAAAGCTTGACATCCATTTTTTAATAAACTAATAGCTTTATGACTTGATATGACAGTGATTGACTTTAGTTGTTTGGTTGCTTGAATTCACATAATAGGTTGGCTAGAAATATGATAGCTAACAACCTTACGAAAATAATCAATTTTTACATGATGAGTGGTTAACCAATCAATTCCTAAAATCACATCAAATGGAAGTATTTTCAAAGAGATAAGATAGACCGGTAACACGCGGTTGTCCATTTGAATCAAACAAGACTTATGAGCAGTGGATGTAATGAAGGTTTCTCCCAACGGTGTTTCAACAGATAATTCAAAGTCTAATTTCTCCGGAGTTAAATTTAAACATTGAGTGCAAGTAGGATAAATAAAAGAATGGGCAGAACCGGAATCAAATAAGGTATGGACTTCGCTAGAGTTTATGATTAGCTTACCCATGATGACTTCGTCCGGGTTGCTTACTTTTTGAGAGGTCACAACAAATGCTCTCCCTTGAACTACCGGCTTTGACTTTTCTAGGATGGCCTTTGGTGCCTCCATTCCTGCTGGACTTGGCTTTACTGAATGACAAAATCTTGCTAGGTGACCTTCTCTTCCATAATTATAACATGTTTTGGACTGCTGCGTATAATTTCGACTGATGTGTCCCTCCCCTTCGCATTTGTAGCATACGATCGATGATCGTTCTCCTTCTTTAACAATGGGTGCTGGTGATGACGTCCTTCCATCATTATTAAATCTCCTTTTCTTGAAATTTCCACTTTTACTGCCTTGACCATGATTATCACCGAAGTGGTTACCATTTCTGGCATGTTGACTTCTTCCACGTTTGTTGTCACCGCTTCGATGACTGCTACCACTTGTATTATCATTTTTGCCGGCTGCTCTCTCTTGGTTTGGTTGACTCATTATCACGCCCCAATAACTGAGCCCTATTTACAACATCTGACTACAAATATAGTTTGTGAGAAATTATATATTGACATATCTCAGGTTTCAAACCTCTTAGAAACATCCGCGTCATTCTCTCCTCATTATCAACCAAGTGGGACGCAAACCGGGATAACTTGGCAAACTTAGCTTCGTACTGCGACGCGGTAATATTTTTTTGCTCTAGCTTGATGAACTCTACCTCTTTCATGCGATGAATACTTTTGGAAAAGTACTTGTCATTGAATAGTTCGTGGAACTTCACCCAATACATCTTCAGTGTGGTAGGTTGGGTACGCTTTACAGATTTCCACCAGTAATCTGCCTCTCCTCGCAACATGAAGGTGGCAAAGGGAATCTTTTGCTCCTCGGAGCATCCCAAGACATCAAATATCTTGGTGACCTTCTTTATCTATGTCTCCGCCTAAAGTGGTTTTAGCTCTCCCAAAAACTTCGGTGGTCCCAGCTCCTTGAACTGCTTAGCCGTGACCATCCGAGAGTTACTAGTGTTTCCACCTGCATTTTGAACAGGAGTCGATGCAGCCTGATGTTGGATGAATTGCATAAAGCCTCTGAATATCCCATTGTTCATCATTTGGTTGGTGTTGTTATTTTCCTGAGGATTATTGCCTTCCTGATGCACATTATCTTGGGTATTGATCGTTGGTAACTCAATTGTCTCATGTGCTCCATTGCTTATCTCAACATTCTCGGATGTCATTTTCAAACGCTGCCACAAAATAAGGGTTGATTGACATGCCACATATTATCCATATATTCTGACCGACCAATTAAATAATAAATAAACTTAGGTATGTCATACTAGTGAAGGATTTTCCCGTCTCTCCTCTCCTAATTCTAGTCTCACATATCAGTCAGTGATCATATCTCTAAGCTTTGATGCCAATTGTGATGCCACCAAAATAGGTGTACATCACCCATCTTGGGTCGCCAAATACATGGTACATAATTCAAATACAAACTTAATTTATACAACTGATAAGTGTCGTGTAGAAGACGACAAAACATAAGTTGTGAGTTTTAATACAAATATTGTCTTCTAGATAGTATTCAAACTCAAAAATAAGTCCTCATTACAATTATTATCACATTATTTAACATAATAGTGAGGACTACTAATGCAAATATCTGGACCGTCACTCCGTTTCCCGACTTGTCCCAGCTATATTCTCATTTCATGAAGAGAACAATGAAAGCAAAGGGTGAGCTCAACTTGCCTGGTAAGAAATATTATGACTAAGATAATGTAGAATAAATTATCATTAGCCTTCAATAGTGTTAAACTGATAAAATATAATAAACATCAAGTTTAACTACAGCGTAACAAGCAATCCATTAGAAGAGTCAAGTAGAGCATGATATCTACTATCTTCTATGATTTAAAAAGTTTATCATCAATTTTATCGCTGAGACTCAGCTTAATAAATAAGCACATCATCGAATCATCCATGTACTACGGCCAAGGATATTCATTGGTATCACGACCACAAATTATCTGTGCACTACGGGCTAAGGATATTCGTGTTTTCATCAATGGTCATGATTATGCCAACAACTGTCCATCAATGCACTACGGGCCAATGAGGTCTTTTACCACATCATTTTTAACATTACAATCATGATTATACCGAATAATCCCCTATCATAATCATACCAATCAACAGTCCATCTATACACATAAGCCACATATGACTTTCATCACAATATAAGCATGAGGATGATGACAATGATATAAGAATTCAATTAAAAGAAAGCAAAAGATAAATTTTTAAAGATTTATAATTTAATCAAAATTCAATAATCTCCAAATTGTCAACATGATACTACTTTGTGGAGTAAAATTCAAGAATAATATTGTATCAAAAATGATTTGGACCGAAAATAAATTAATTTTTATCATGAATAGTACTTCGGGTGAATAGTAACAAAGTGAATAGAACCCCGCGAATAGTAATTCGGGAATAGTATCCCGGGAATAGTACTCCGACATAAAAATGTTAAAACTTATCAAGAATGCTCAGAATAATATTTTCATGAAAAGATACTGGATTAAGTGCAAATATCAAGGATATTCTACTAATTTCATGGAGTATAGGAGCCAAAACTTAATAAAATGATTATAGAATTCAAAATCTGAAACAAAATAATATTACTTACATACTACAGAGTATGGAAGAAAATATTATTTCATATGAATACTGAACAAAAATAATATCCATTACCTGAAAAAGGAGAGTATTTCAATTGGTATAGCGGGGATATTCTTGAAGAAAACTTGAACTATTTTCGACACTCAAAGCTTCCTTAAACTCTAAAGAAATACGCTTAATATTATAGAAGAAGAATTCCCTAATTATGGTGTGATTTTTAATTCTAACTAAGCATCCTATTTATAGGAGAATGGAAGGATAGTATTTAGAAATTTTAATTACGGACGCACAGTAGAATTCATACGAATTCTTCACGGGCGATTCCTTCGGCCGAATTTTTTGAAAAGTTTGATTTACTATGCAACACTATGCAATAAAATATTCTAATAAAACGAAAATTTTGAATAAAATATAATATATTCTGTTTATAATTTAATAAAACAAAACTTATATATAATATATATATATATATATATATATATATATATATATATATATATATATATATTTCAATCAGTACCTTCCACCACCACCATTTCATCTCTTTTTATTTTCTTTCATAACCTTTGAATTCCACCCCCCCCCCCATTTGTCAACTTCGATCACCATCAATATATATATATATATATACAAAAATTCCCCCCTCAGAAATTTTCTCCACACGTGGGCTCCACATGTCATCATCACATGTGGGCTCCACCTCTTATAATGAATAACTTTCTATCGATTATTTTGACAAATAGGTAAATGGGGGTCCAAATAATAAGCAATATTTACAACAAATACTTCATAAAAATCCCCTCAATATTTTTAACAATATTTATTCATATTATTATAACTCGCAATATTAACAACCAGATCGTTCCCAGGAAATAGGGGGCTTTTCGATAAAGATTTATCCCTATTGGCGCACAATTAGATGACCAAACCTCTCCTCAACAGAACTTTATTGACATTGTTAATTATGCAGGTAATAATATGAATAACTTGTCATCTCAATTATTAATTTAATAATATATAAAATATTGACAATAATCGAATCAACTAACGTAAGATAATATGCAGCAATTACTGTAGCAATAATTGACATAAACTGAGTGACTTCTCACGTAAGCATCAATAATCAATACCGCGTGCTACTATGCAACCACGCGTATTACTGTACTTTTATCATCGGGTATTTCAACAGTTAACGGTAAAACTTTCACCATTATTTTTATAAAAAGATATTTCTGTCGTTTTCTCAATCCGACAATAATTTTGTTGTAGGGTCCACCAATGATTGCGCCGTCGTCCGAATATTCCCTGTTAAAACGAATATTCCCCGACCAATCGAATATTTTATAACAACTTGCATACTTTGCAAAATTTATAAATATAACCCATAACTATAACATTATATCAAATCCACACCATAATATTAAAAAATATATTTTGAGAAAATTAATATTTATTTATGAAAATTGGGGTCTTACATTCGGTGCATTTACTGCTTATTATCCTTGAATTCGAACTCGATTGAGCATGGATGGACACACACGGTGCGTTTACAGCTTGTATATATATATATATATATATATATATATATATATATATATATATATATATATATATATATATATTTAAATTCCAGTCATGCCTGGAGATCACTTCGTGGCCATTTACTGCTTTTACACACACACACACACACACATATATATATATATTTAAATTCCAGTCAGGCCTGGAGATCACTTCGTGGCCATTTATTGCTTTTACACACACACACACACACACACACACACACACACACACACACACACACACACACACACACATATATATATATATATATATATATATATATATATATATATATATATATATAACTGCTTACAACTTTTGTACATAATGCATCATCATGTGAGCCTAGGAATCATGTGATCACAGATTCAGTTCCTGAATCTACATTCGGTTCTCGTGATGGACATTTTCAGCTGCAGCCAGCTTGTAAATTATTCATGGTATCTGAATTTCCTTAGATGGCTCTCATGCCCGCAAGGAGTTCGACACTGCTATGTATCTTATTTTTTCGAAGATGCTTCACAGCTTGAAAATAATTAAAGCAATCAAGCCGAACATATAATAAAATGGAAGTATCAAAGACCTCAATTACTATTGTGCACAAGGGTTTGAAAAACTTGTTTTACAAAACATGACTGCCATATCTCGTTAAAACTGATTTTTTATACAAAATTCAAACCCTTTGTTTATAGGTGCAAACGAGGCATAGCACTACTTCCAGATAATTGCACATTGACCTACACACACACATTTAGATAAAAGTTTAAATTGAAAAGTGGTAGTAAATGTGATGGCCCCAAAAATAGGTGTACATCACACATTTTGAGTCGCCAGATACATGGTACAAAATTTAAATACAACTTCATTTATACAACTGTTGAGCTGTCGTATAGAATACGACCACAGTTAACTATGAGTTTTAATACAAATGTATGTAACTCTCATGGTACCTCGACCACAACCTTACAATGATACTTTACATAAAAGTATAGTCAAAAACTGTTTTAAAAATTAAAATATTTGGGAAGTGCTCAAGGAAACCTTCGTACATGGGAGGCCATGCGTCTAGGTTATGATAGATATCATATGTCCACATAATTATCCTTGGTTGACCCAAAAGTCCCCAAATAAAAACAAGAAGATTACTATCATCTTCTTTTCAATGGTGAGTCTTCTCTTAACATATAAATATTTCTGTTGTCTCCAAATGAAAATTATACTTCAAATAAACTCCAAGATCATATAGGTAGTGCTCGTAGATATATTCAGCAAGTGGGTGTGCACAACCATGTCTTATGAGAACACGAGATTGTATGTCATTAGACATCTTGTATGATAGTAGTAAAACACCCTTCCAATGTTGGGTTCGCCTCACCATATTTGATTCACCAAATATAACTACTAAAGGATGTATAGAATACATCACACTTTTCTATACTGTTTAGGGAGAACCTCCACATATATTACACTATTTTATAGAATAGTGAGGACTACTAACGATATCATCTGGACAGTCACTCCGTTCCCCGCTAGTCCCTGTTGCGTTCTCACTTCCTGAAGAAAACAATGAAAGCAAAAGGGTGAGCTCAACTTGTCCAGTAAAGAATATCATAATTAAAGCTAATTTACACCATCAATAGCCTTCATCATTAATAAATCAGAGATTTAGAACATATGGTAGATGATAAAAGTTTTCAACCATAGTTGCAGCGGAACGAGCAATCCATTAGAAGAGTCAAATAGACCATTAGGTCTATTATCTTCTATATGTTAAAAGTCCACCAATAATATTTTATCCCTGTAACATCAATCAACAATTCGTGTCCACAATCATATGAATAACTCATAATCATAATTGTGATTCTAAATTTCTCTTCGCACCCAGGACGAAGATAATTTTCATCACCTACATTCACCTGAAACATCAAAAATCATGGTTATACCAAATCACAATTCTTGTTCATAATCATACTACTAAATTCATCATTGCACTACGGCTAAAAACAAATATCTGTATTTTAGAAGAGTCAAGTAGAGCATGATATCTACTATCTTCTACAAATTAAAAGTGTATAACCAATATTTTTTCGCTGAGACTCAACTTAATAAATAATCCACACCTTTGAATTATCCATGCACTATGGCCAAGGATATTCGTTAGTATCACATCCACGAATTATTCATGCACTACGGCCAAAGATATTCATTATCACATCCATGAATTAATATTTCATCGCTGAGACTCAGCTCAATAATTAATCCACATAATCGAATCATCCCTGCACTACAGGCCAATGATATTCATTATTATCATATCCATGAATTAATATTTCATCGCTGAGACTCAGCTCAATAATTAATCCACATTATCGAATCATCCCTGCACTACAGGCCAAGGATATTCATTAGTATCACGACCATGAATTATCCATGCACTACGGGCCAAAGATAATCGTGTTTTCATCAACGGTCCTGATCATGCCATAAAATAATTCATCTTTGCACCCTTGGCCGAAGAGAATCCATAGCCATAATTATACCAAAAACTGTCCATCAATGCACTACGGGCCAATGAGGACTTTTCCATATCATTTGTAACATTACGGTCATGATTATACCGAATAATCCCTGGTCATAATCATACCAAGTCTATCTATGCACTTCAGGCCACAGATGACTTTTAACATAATATAAACATGAGGATGATGACAATGACATAATAATTCAATAAAAACAAGTTTAAGAATTAATTTATCCAAGAATCAATAACGTCCAAATTGTCAACATGATACTGCTTTGTAGAGTAAGATTCAAAAATGCTCAGAAGAATACTTCCATGAAAAGATACTGGATGAAGCGCAAATATCAAGGATATTCCACTAATTTCATGGAGTATAAAAGTCAAAACTTTAACCAACTTAGTATAATAAAGAATGGAATAACAAAAGAAATCACCAGGCATGCGATAGACCGTACAGACAGGTTATTCCAATAGAAAAATAAATAGTTGAACCAGGTCATGCGTAAATGCACCGACAGGATATTCCGACAGAATAATAAATAATGGAACCAGGTCCGGTGTAAACGCACAGACAGGATATTCTGACAGAATAATAAATAATAGAACCAGGTCCGGCGTAAAGCACAGACAGGATATTCTGACAGAATAATAAATAATGGAACCAAGTCTGGCGTAAAGCACAGACAGGATGTTCCAACAGAATAATAAAAATGTAATAACAGAAGAATTTCACCAAGTATAGGGTAGCCCGCGTATACAGGTTATTCCAATAGAATAATAAAGAATGGAATAACAGAAGTTCTCTTCATGAATAAGAATGAAAGAATACCATTTACGAGTACAAACAAATAATATCCCTTACCTTTGAAAGAAGAGTATTGGATATAGGAGTAGTGAAGTAGCATAACACTTTTCTTCTTTCTCTCTATAGTTTCTCTCTCTAGAGTTTCAGTGAATTCGTAAGAAATAATGAAGGAACGAGCTTCTATTTATAGAAGAATGAACTGCATATTAACTAATTCATGAACGGTCCAGATTGATTTAGGCAAAATCTTTTAAATAAAATATAATATATTTTATTTATAATCTAATAAAACGAATAACTTTATAAAAGATTTTACTATGCAAGTACTATGCAGGCACTATGCAAATACTATGCATAATAAAATATAATATATTCTAATTATTGTCTAATAAAATAGGTAACTTTATAAAAGTATTCTGTTTTATGTAAAAAGATTTTACTATTAGCCTAATAAAATGAATAACTTTATAAAAGTATTCTGTTTTATATAAAAAGTTTTTCTGTTTTATTACATTAATAATACTAATAAAACTAAACTGAGTGACTTCTCACGTAAGCATCAATAATCAATATCGTGTGCTACTATACAACCACGCGTATTACTTTACTTTTAACACCAGGAGTTTCAACAGTTAACGGTAAAACTTCCGTCATTATTTTCATAAAAATATTTTTGTCGTTTTCTCAATCCGACAATAATTCCGTTGTGGGGGTCCACCAATGATTGTACCGTCGTACGAATATTTCCCGACAAAAAGAATATTTCCCGACTAATCGAATATTCCCCGACACAATGAATATTTTATATCAATTTGCTTACTTTGCAAAAAAAATTTCACATATTATCTTTAACTTTAAACTTTTATCAATTTAACTAATTACCAAAATAGAAAAATTGAATACTTTTATTTCATAAAATTCGGGGTCTCATAGTAAACATGTGACCACGGAAGTCAGGGGATGCCTAATACTTTCCCTCCACTTAATCAAACCACTGAACCCTAACGAATCTCAATTTCACAGACCAGCTATACAGTGTCACATCACTAGGTCTTTGTGCAAACCTTTACTCGGTTGAGTTGGTGCAACCATTTAAAAATACCAACTGGCGATTCTTACAATCCAATCGTCGACATATACATGTTAGACCTTTTCACAACTGGTTTTTTCAAATAAATTTCACCTAACATGAGAACACCAAAAGACAAGAACAGGAAAGGGAAAAATAAAAATCACGACGTCGACATGTGGCGACTTTGCTGGGGACATCCAGTAGGAGGTCTTAAGCCGCTATTAAAACTTTTCAAAATTTTTATCTGCTTGTGTGTGGATGTTGCATTTACATTTGAATGAATGTGTACGAATGAATTTTAGTTACTGCACTTAGTGCTTCGCACTATATCTGCTTGTGATATTAGTGCTTTGTACATGTCATCATTTCTATACGGTGAGACATGATGTATGTGAATGTATGTTGTGTGGTCCCTCCACCAGGACGTTATCCTGTTGGTGTTTGATTACTGAACTCGTAGGGAGACTAATTCCAACGAGGCTCAGGAAAGGCACCACCCAGATTCGCTGTAGTTGAAAGACCGGATTAACTTCATGTCGAGTAAATTGCGATGATCTGGGAACCTTCATGCCAAAAAGCCGCAAGAGTAGCCTAAGATAGGTCAGCCTCTGATAAACCAAACGCGGAGGGAAGTCTCTTCATACCTTCCCATTTCAATTACTTGTAATTTCATTTCCATATCAATCACAATGTAATGGAAAATATAAAGGAATTTCTGTACATGCATTCCCTTTTTATATCAAAACCTGTCATGCTATACCATCATTAAAATAACTAACATCTATTTTGCAAGAATACTCCTAAAAATGGACACATTACATCGCATGTAACATTCCTACATTCTCTCAAGACTAAACTACACAAATATTTTTATAGGGAAACATTTGGTCATGTTACCCACTCAAAGTCCAAAAAGGCAATAAGCCTACAGCCAAGCATGGCTACATCTAGCCAGTCTAATCCTACTCCTCTCTCTCGCGAGCAGTTTAAAGGATTAAGCAACTAAATTATAGTGTTGGTTGTTCTGCTCAAAGAACTACACAAGTCCACTCAGGGTCCACAAATACCCATACATACAGAATCCTCTGCACTTAGAGGAACCCATGATCCGGACAATGAAGTTCTAGTACCTGAGTTTCAGTTGGACTAAACCAACAAAACTACTGAAATCACCCATCTAAAACAATATCAAGACATCAGTGATATTAGGAAGAAAGTCCTACAAATGGAAGAGACCATTCGGTCCATCAAAGGGATTGGAGCACATGGGAGTGTTTCATATTCAGACCTTTGTATCTTCCCCAGGATTCATTATCTAAAAAAATTTAAGGCTTTCGATTTTGAGAAATTTAATGGATTGGGAGATCCTTAGACTCACTTAAAAGGTATTCATTAGAGAGATCGGATCTTATGCCGAGGATGAAAAGCTCAGAATGCATCTTTTTTCATAAAAGTCTGACTGGAGATGCCAGAGCATGGTACACCAGATTAGACAACTCCAAAATTCATAGATAGGAGGAGCTAGCCCATGCGTTCCTCAATCAATACAGTTTCCAAACTCAGATGGTTCCAGATCAGTATTAAATTACCAAGGTCAAGAAACAAGTCAATGAGTATTTTAGAGAGTATGTCCAAAGATGGAGACGTCTGGCTGCTCAAGTTATTTCATCTATGACTGAGTCTGAAATGGTGATGACCTTCATAGACATTCAAGAAGCTCCCTTTTGTGAGAGGGTCTTAGCTGGCATAGGTAAACCATTCTCTTAAATGATCAAACACGGAGAAATGGGTGAGATATGATTAAAATATGGGAAGATTCAAGACATTGCCGCTCTAAAAGCTGAAGCTGAGCACATCCAGTCTGGAAGTTATGGAAACAACCCCCGGAGGGTCCATAAGAAGAAAGAGGAGGATGTTTCCGTGATACTGTAAGGACAAAAAGGCAATCAGAACCTGCCTATTCAGAGGAGAAACTATTCCCCTTTCCAAACACAGTCTTCAAACCCTCTATTGCCAAAAAGTGGAGAAGTCAGACGTACTCGAGTGTTCACACCCTTAGGTGATTCACTCAAAAATATTCTCAAACTTTTGACAGCTCAGAAGAAAATTACACATCTTGTTCCACTAGCCAACCCGAGTGGAAAAGGTTTTAATGTAAGCAAGATATGTGCTTACCATGTTGGAGCTCCAGGCCATGACACGAAGGATTGTTGGGCCCTTAAGCATAAAATTCAGGATTTAATTGACACCGGCGAGATCGTGGTGACTAAACCTGACCAACCTCATGTTCAAGACAACCCTCTCCCTCAACACAATGAAGAGGAGGTTAACATGATTAATTAGAGCAATGGACATAACTCCTAGTATGTTGGTGGATCATCCCAAACCAACAAGGATAGTGCTAAAAGATGGGATTACGCACAGTTCCAGTTTATGATGAAACGAAAATGAAGGCTCTTGGCGAGCAAGTCAATCAATTGGCATAACTGGTGGTTCATCAACACCAAGTAACACGTCAATTATTCAGTCAGGAGCATGCTAGCCTCCTTCCTCTTATTATAAGTACCCCACCATTTACTCTAGAAAGTGAAACACTGGAGGATAAAATTGCAAAAAGGGCAAAAGCTAAAGCCCGTCGGGACTTTGCCAACAAAAGGGAATTCACCTATTTAGTCCAATCGATGGAAGTGATATTACATATGCAGATAAATGAGGAAAGAATCATAACTCTGCTACCTCCAATCAGCCCACACTCAAGACGGTTTGATTATAATGGAGTATGATAATACCACTCCCACTCTTACGGTCACAACACTAAAGAATGTTAGGCACTCCGCCATCTTATTCAGAACCTGATTGACAGTGGTGTCCTGTATATAGCAGACAATGACACTGTATTACTTGAGAGTGGGAACACATTTCCTATAAAATGGAAGGTAGTCGTAATAGTTATATTCTCTAATGGGAGATTTGGCTACAACACCACGTAAAATTCAACCTATTCAACTCAAAGGTGTTGAAAACCCTTTAAAAGTGGATGCGCTAAAGCCAATCATATTGCCATTCAGACCACAATATCCTGTTGTCAGCCTACAACAAGTGCCATAGAATTATGGAGAGGTTGAAGGATCCATATCCAATATAACTGCTGCAGTGTTGAAAGAAAATCCATTGTATCTTCCCTAACGGGTGATGAAGCCTACCATCAGGTCAAAGGGGAAAGTTCCCATTGAGAAGATTAAAGAATTCCTCTATACAATGGGACACAATGAAACCAAGGTAGTTTTAAGCTTGAAAGAAGCTCCACAATAGATTTCTATAGTGGGCTTGGTTTTCTCTTCAGAAGATCACATAAAGGTCTTACTGAGAGTTTTAGAAGAAGCCCACTTACCAAAATCAGTGGATGTTGAAAAGTTCCATCATCTGGTTGATAACATCTTTAACAGTAATGTGATATCCTTCACTGATAATGACATACCTCTCGAAGGGATGGGTCATTGCAAACAGTTACACATAGCGGTTATATCCTCCGGATATATGGTGGGAGGAGTTCTGATAGATGGGGGATCGTCCTTAAGCATCTGCCCCTACGCCACCTTAGAGAAAATGAATATCAATCTCAACAGGATCTGAAATAGCCATACAATTATAAAAGCTTTTGATGGATCCCGGCGAAATGCTGTCGGAGAGATTGAACTACCCGTGGAGATTGGTCCACATACATTCTGCGTATCCTTTCATGTGCTCAAAATAGCTACAGGATACAACCTACTTTTGGGAAGACCGTGGATTCACATGGCAGGAGTCGTCCCTTCCACCCTTCATCAGTAGCTCAAATACATCATTAACAGTAGCCTGGTCACTGTTAATGCTGAGCCATAATGTCCTGTACAAGGTGATATACCAATCATCAGTTTCAATACAGAAGTTGAGCCTATCGGCTTCCAGGCCCTTGAGGTGAGCAACACTCATTATCAATCCATTGGGGCACCACCTCTGATACCCAGAATTTCTGCTGAGGTAATGTCAGCAAGTCAAGAGATGATATCCTTGGGTTTTCAACCTGGACAATGTTTAGGAAAGGATCATCAAGGCAACAAGCGCCCAATTCAAGTTCCCAGTCAAATAGGGACGACCGTGCTAGGCTATTCTCTTGGGTTCAGTCACAGGAACCCTCATAAGCATAAGTCGGTTCCTTCATCTTCAAGGCGATTGCCTAAACCTACAGAAGCTAAGCCTCTACGGCCTTCATTAAAGGTTTATGCCTATATGGTAGCTATGCTATTTCCTAAGACGGTACCGATCAAAGGAAAGGAAGTACTGATTCCAGACCCCAAAGTGGAGGAAAAGGATCGAAGACATAAACAAGACATTGTAAGGCGGTTATCAAACCTGCGCGTCCTAATCCATACGGAGGGTATGAACAGAGACATTCCGGATGATGATTGTCTAGACATCATGGTCATTATTCAAGAGAATGAGGACTACAACAACCCCTTTATCATTGCTATCCACCAGGACTTCACACTTGGCAAATGGAACAACACTCCTTCCATTTGCCGACAAGGGTAAAAAGGGAAGAAACTCCCTCTGCCCCGTAGATAACAATATCTGCTTACTTTTGTTGTACAATATTAACAGTTATTTTTGTCATTTTATGCTAACATTTTGTATGATTGAACAGTTTCATATATTAAGTGAAAACATTTTGTTTCAGGACTCTAAAGTTAGATGTACTTAAATTTGCTGATGAGGTGCCTACTCTCCGCAAGGATTGTAACTTTGATGTAAAGTTGAACTCAGACTTGATGGAAATACAAGAGGAATATGGGATACCTCGAGAGATCAAAGAATTGGTCGAAGATAAACCCAAGCTAAATCTTGATCAAACAACCTCTTTTAACCTCGGAACCTCAGAAAACCCCAAACAAATCTAGATTGGTACGGACCTTACTCCAAACCAAAGGAATGACATGGTTGCTCTGTTGACCTAATTCAAATATGTGTTTGCATTTTCTCATGAAGACATGGTTGGTTTGTCCACTGAAATTGTCATTCATTGCCTGCCCATCAAAGAGGGATTCAAGCCAGCTAGGCAGAAGCTCAAGCGATTAAAACATGAGTGGGTTTAAAAGTTAAAGAAGAAATAATGAAATAATTTTGAGCCGGTATCATCATAGTGCCAACATACCATGAGTGGCTATCCAATATAGTCTCTATACCTAAACATGGAGGGAAGGTGCAAGTTTGCATGGACTACAGGGATCTGAGCAAAGCTTGTCTCAAAGATAGCTTTCCCGTGCCATTCATCCACATACTCACTAACAATATAGCTCAGTATGACATTTGCTCCTTTACTGACTGCTTTGTAGGGTACCATCAAATCATGGTTGCTGAAGAGGATTGTGAGAAAACTGCATTCATCAATCCTTATGAAATCTTTTAGTACAAACAGTTGTTATTCGGCCTCATCAATGTCGGAGCTACCTATCAGCGAGCCATGATGGCTCTTTTTCATGATCTAATGCACAAAGAGATAGAAATATATATGGATGACATTATTATCAAGTTCCGAAGGGAGGAAGACCACCTATATCATCTCAAAAAGCTCTTCAACATGTTGTATATGTACAACTTGAAGTTGAATCCAGCTAAGTGCACCTTTGGTGTTAAATCAGACAAGTTGCTAGGATTCCTAGTCAGCCACAAAGGGATTGAGCTGGATCCTACCAAAATCTAGGCCATCACGAAAATGCCCATACCTCATACAGAGAAGAAAATACTGGGATTTTTGGGAGGAATCAACTTCATTAGCCGATTCATCTCCTAACTCACAACAACCTGTGAGCCTATCTTCAAGTTGTTAAGGAAGAACTCCTCCATGAAATGGAATGATGAGTGTTAAAAAGCCTTCCTTACAATCAAAGAGCAGCTAATCAAAGCACTTATTTTGGTACCTCCCAGGGATGGTGTTCCCCTGTTCATGTACCTGTCCATCAATGACAATGCCATGGGTTGCATGCTAGGACAGAAAGATGATAGAGGCCAAGAAAGAGCTATCTATTACCTTAGCAAAAGATTCAGCAGTAGTGAACACAAGTACACTCTGATTGAGAAAACTTGTTATGCTTTAGCGTAGGCTTCCATGAGATGACAACATTATCTCCATGGTCACACAACCCATCTCATATCCCGCATGGATCCTCTCAAGTACATGTTTAGCAAACCCATGTTAAATTGTCGAATGTCCAAATGGCAGTTGATCCTACAGCAATTTAACATTGTTTACGTGATGTAAAAGTCTATAAACGGTCAAGGAATTGCATATCAACTGGCCGCCTCACCTATAGGGAATTTAAAACCCTTGGAGACATACTTCCTCGATGAAGGGGTAATGACAGTTCAACAACACCATCAGGATGATACACACCAATCATGGAAGATGTATTTTGATGGAGCCATAAACATGGAAGGTTATGGAGCTGGTGCAGTTCTAGTATCCATTACGAGGGAGCAGTATCTCGTCGCTGTCAAATTATATTTTATCATCACCAACAACATAACTGAGTATGAAGGCTATATCATGGGGTTGAAAGTTGCCCAGTCAATAGGCATCCAATGGTTAACTGTCTTTAGAGATTCCAAATTGGTCATCAGACAAACCATTGGGATCTAAGAGCTACATTTGCTGCCTTACCATCGGCAGGTTATACAGATGATTTCGGAGTTTGAAGAAATATCCTTCCTCTATATTCATCGGAATAGGAATGACTTTGCAGATGCCCTAGCAACTTTGGCCTACTTGATCAACATACTTGACAAGGAAGAGATACCAACCATCATATTTGCCTCGTAAAAGGCCCCAGCCTACGGGAACTACATTGGAGAAGTATCAGATGAGCTACCTCCCATCCAACAACCTTGGTATCAATATATCAAGGAGTATCTGCGAGATAGATCAACACACGCTGAGGCGAGTCAGGTCGAAAGAAAGTAAATCCATCGAATGGCTATAAAATTTTACCTGATCGGAGACGCACTCTACAAAAGAGATGTAGGACTAGGTCTTCTCAGATGTATAGACCAAGACAAAGCTCAGAGGCTTATAGATGAAATCCATGGTGGAGTCTGTGGCCCACACATGAACGACCCTCTACTTTTTAAGAAAATCCTAAGAACAGGGCATTACTGGCTCTCTTTCAAGGCTGACTGTAATGATCACGTCAAGAAATGTTACCAATGCCAAATTCATTGGAATGCTATCCATGCCCCTGCAAGGGAGCTCCACAATATGAGTTCACCCTGGCCCTCCTCAATGTGGGGAATGGATGTGATCGGGCCCATCGAGCCCAAAGTCAGTAATGGTCATCGATTTACCTTCACCATGATCGACTACTTCACCAAGTGGGTAGAAGCAGCCTCCTTCCCCATGGTTACTAAAGAAGTTATCAGTGGTTTCATTAGAAATAATGTCATTTGTCGATATGGACAACTAGAGGTGATTGTGTCAGACAATGCTAAAAACCTCAATAATCAAATGATGGAGGAGTTATGCAGTAAATTCTACATTAAACATCTTAAATTCGTCATATATCATCCAAAGATGAATGGTGCTGTTGAAGCGGCTAATAAGAATATCAAAAAGATCATGCAAAAGATGTCCGCCAATCACAAAGGATGGTTTGACTTATTACCTTTGACTCTATTAGCCTACAGAACATCAATGCGCAGTTCCACTAAGGCAATCCCCTACTCATTAACCTATGGGATGGAAGTAGTACTCCCTATAGAAGTGGAAATGGAATCCCTCAGAGTGTTGATAGACGCTTAGCTAGATGAAAACCAATGGTTACAAGATAGGTATCACCAATTATCTCAAATAGATGAAAGGCGAGTCGCTGCCACTGATGAGTGGGTTTTATACCTACGAATCGGCCTCTAATTCGAGCTTAAACTTGTTTACTATTATTTTATTTTTAGGTGTGGTGGCATGGCAATTGGACTTAAAAAGGGGAATTCATGGCAAAACTTGGCAAGATTAGGAGTTAAATTGGACAAATAGAAGAATGGTAGCCCGCCTGGGCGGACTTTCTATATATAAAACCCCCTCTGGGGCTGGGGGTGCTAGAAAATTAACAGGAAGCTAGCCCGCCGAGGCAAACATTTACTAAGCAAAACCCCCGTCAGGGCGCCAGTGTCCTGTTCCTTTCGAATTGCTGCAACAACGTGAAGGCAAGTGATTGGAATGGCTTGGAACTTAAGTGTGCATGGAATTAGAGTCAGAATACGTGTCTTGGCTTATAATTAACAACAAACAACAAGATTGAATGATCATACAAGTAATTAACATCTTTAAAGCTAATTTTGGAGCAAGAGCATTGGAAGAAGTTCTTGAAGGTTTATTTTCACGAAAATTACAGATTGAAGTTATAGAAGAAGGGTGGTTCTGGATATCATTCTTTTCATTAATTCCTTACTTGTAATTGGGATGATGTCTTTAATAATTTTAGTTTTTATTTCAATTATGTTGAACTAAATTCTTTATTAGTCTTATAACGGATCTTTGGGTTAAACGATGATTATATAACTTTGATTTTCAGTTTAATAATATATCTTTCAGTTTATCTATAATGATTTGTGTTTGAATTTATGAATTGCTTGATCTCCAATTTTGTGTGCAATTGCATGAATTCGATAGATGAAATACAAATCTAGACTTAGTCATTATAGCATGTGTTCTTGAATTCTATGAATGAATGGAGTCTTGATGTATGTTAGGGTAGAGATATGCTTAACATCGTATGTAATCGTATAGAGAATTTGATCTTAAACCTTCTTTAATTGTAATTCACATAGAGATATAGTGAGTTAGATGATTAAGGTTTTTAGCTTAATTCTATCTAATTTGTGGATTTAAGTTATTATGGTATTAGTGCATCGAGAGGTGGCTAGTTCTAATTTAGTGTTCTTGATTAATAATGTAACGAATGTGTTGTTTGAGTTGTGATTCTGGGGACAGAATCCTTTTAAGAGGGCAATGATGTAACATTTCATATTTTTTTTAAAATGTAAGTTATAAATATTTATTGATTTATATAAATATTTACTGGATGCGTTTATTATTGAATAAGTAATTGTTCAATTTGATTGAGTTTATTTAGTTAATTATTTATTTGCTAAATAATTAATGTAATTAGTTAATTATTTAACAAATAAATAATTAAAGAGTTATTAAAATAAATTAAAGTCATTTAATTTAGTTTTGCCAAATAAGGTGTTAGTATATTAATCATTCAAATTTTAATGGGTTGCCAAACAAAGCCTTATGGCTTTTGGGTTTCTTTTGAATTTAAACTATTAATTAAATAAAAAAAATAAATATATAATATATATTATTTTGAGTAACTGCTATATTAATACGATCATTAGTTGAGCGTCAGTTTTTATTGAATTGAAAAGGCAAGCGTTGGTTTTTTTAGTATACGTATATTGCCATTTGGTTTACCTTAGAGTTGTCTGCTAAAAAAATAGAAAGAACGAAAGGAGAGAGTTCTCAGAGAGTTGAGAGAGAGAAATAGAAAAAGAAAGTCATCATTGTTTAACAAAGATTGTCTAAAAGAAAAGGTATGTACATAACTTAACCATAGATATTTTACGCCATATATTTTATGTGAATTTATATTGTCTTTGTGTTCTCAATTTTACTGTAAGACGAAGTTCTTTACAAACTTTCTAGAATTCGAATGTTTTATTATTTGATTTTGAAATCATGTGTATTAGTAGATAACATATATGTTGATGATTGTTTGTTCAATAATGTATAGGTAAGAGTATGATAAATTACGTATACACGAAAGGAATGTTTTTTTACAGTAAACTTATATGCATGAATATGAAATTTTTTGAAAGTTAATAAAAATTAGTATGTGATTATGTTAATTGAGACTTGGGTGTAATTGGGTAAGAAATTAAGCAGAGCAAGGAATCGAATGGAGATGGCTGTGTTTACTGTGTCAAGATATTTCTTCAATGGAGTCTGTATTTTTAAAAATACAGTGTTTTTAGAGAATTAGTTCTCTGCTATTGTTGTTTAGTTGTGTAAAATTAGTACACAAATGCTTCATAACTTTTATGTGTAATTTTTATGAAGTTATGCATGTTGTTAGATGCCATTGGTTGTTAAAAATAAATTAGACAGTAGCTTTGCTCTATCTTTCGGGTTTGGTTCTGTGAGTTTCGGCGCCCCAGCGTCAAAATTCACGCCCCAGCGCCAAAATGGGCCAGTAGCTCGCGCCCCAGCGTTGAAGCTCGCACCCCAGCGCCGTAGCTCGCGCCCCAGCGCCACTGTTCCGCGCCCCAGCGCCAAAAAAAGTGTCCTAGTTGGGCAGTTTTGACCTCCTGTAATAAAACGGCCATAACTTTTTGTTACTAACTCCGATTGAGGTAATTCAAGATGATTCGGAAAGAGGACGAGTAGACCTACAACTTTCGTGCTTTAAGTGTTTTAATTTGAGGTCTGTACGAGTAGTCAAAATGGCCATCTTTAGGACTATTATGTATTTAGAGCCAGTCGGAGGGCGTCGGGATGCACGAATGCAAGTGCAACCCTTTGGGTATTAGTATAACTTAATGATAACATGTTGGACATGTATTAGGATTTTGTATCAAGTTGTTAATGTACATGTGGTGCAATGACATGATCATTTAAGTAGTTGTAATAAAGCTAAAAAGTAATGTTCATGAAAAGATGTGTTGTTGTTTAAACTTAAACTTAGTTAGTAGCTATACTAAGAGTAATAAAGGAACTCATAAAGGTAATGTTAGTGTAACTAATGTGTATTGTTAATACATATGGTATATGTAGGACTTGGGGTGAACGTGAATAGTAATTGTTTAACCAACGCACGAGGCAAGTTCCCTAACCTTTGCTACTTTATTATTCAGCAAGGTTACTTTTCACTGTTATGTTATACTTATGCAAGTTCTCTAACTCTACTTTTATAATTGTGTAAGTTTTCTTAACTCTAAACTAGTTATATTAGCATGCAAGTACCTTTAGTTTATCGTTCAAGTTATTATTTATTGTGCATGCTTGATATTAAATTCTAAAATGTAACCTTAGCTTAACGTTGTTCAATGCAAGGTATGATAAATTATTCAATTGTTATGCTATTAGATTATTCCTAAAGCATGAACTTAGAACTAAATGTTTATTCAGTATGATCATTTAATAACATAGTGTTATTATCTTGTATTCAACTAATCCTTAGTTGATGTCCGTTGAACTCCAAATTACCTTGAAAAGGCAAGCGTTGGTTTTTTTAGTATACGTATATTGCCATTTGGTTTACCTTAGAGTTGTCTGCTAAAAAAATAGAAAGAACAAAAGGAGAGAGTTCTCAGAGAGTTGAGAGAGAGAAATAGAAAAAGAAAGTCATCATTGTTTAACAAAGATTGTCTAAAAGAAAAGGTATGTACATAACTTAACCATAGATATTTTACGCCATATATTTTATGTGAATTTATATTGTCTTTGTGTTCTCAATTTTACTGTAAGACGAAGTTCTTTACAAACTTTCTAGAATTCGAATGTTTTATTATTTGATTTTGAAATCATGTGTATTAGTAGATAACATATATGTTGATGATTGTTTGTTCAATAATGTATAGGTAAGAGTATGATAAATTACGTATACACGAAAGGAATGTTTTTTTTACAGTAAACTTATATGCATGAATATGAAATTTTTTGAAAGTTAATAAAAATTAGTATGTGATTATGTTAATTGAGACTTGGGTGTAATTGGGTAAGAAATTAAGCATAGCAAGGAATCGAATGGAGATGGCTGTGTTTACTGTGTCAAGATATTTCTTCAATGGAGTCTGTATTTTTAAAAATACAGTGTTTTTAGAGAATTAGTTCTCTGCTATTGTTGTTTAGTTGTGTAAAATTAGTACACAAATGCTTCATAACTTTTATGTGTAATTTTTATGAAGTTATGCATGTTGTTAGATGCCATTGGTTGTTAAAAATAAATTAGACAGTAGCTTTGCTCTATCTTTCGGGTTTGGTTCTGTGAGTTTCGGCGCCCCAGCGTCAAAATTCACGCCCCAGCGCCAAAATGGGCCAGTAGCTCGCGCCCCAGCGTTGAAGCTCGCACCCCAGCGCCGTAGCTCGCGCCCCAGCGCCACTGTTCCGCGCCCCAGCGCCAAAAAAAGTGTCCTAGTTGGGCAGTTTTGACCTCCTGTAATAAAACGGCCATAACTTTTTGTTACTAACTCCGATTGAGGTAATTCAAGATGATTCGGAAAGAGGACGAGTAGACCTACAACTTTCGTGCTTTAAGTTTTTTAATTTGAGGTCTGTACGAGTAGTCAAAATGGCCATCTTTAGGACTATTGTGTATTTAGAGCCAGTCGGAGGGCGTCGGGATGCACGAATGCAAGTGCAACCCTTTGGGTATTAGTATAACTTAATGATAACATGTTGGACATGTATTAGGATTTTGTATCAAGTTGTTAATGTACATGTGGTGCAATGACATGATCATTTAAGTAGTTGTAATAAAGCTAAAAAGTAATGTTCATGAAAAGATGTGTTGTTGTTTAAACTTAAACTTAGTTAGTAGCTATACTAAGAGTAATAAAGGAACTCATAAAGGTAATGTTAGTGTAACTAATGTGTATTGTTAATACATATGGTATATGTAGGACTTGGGGTGAACGTGAATAGTAATTGTTTAACCAACGCACGAGGCAAGTTCCCTAACCTTTGCTACTTTATTATTCAGCAAGGTTACTTTTCACTGTTATGTTATACTTATGCAAGTTCTCTAACTCTACTTTTATAATTGTGCAAGTTTTCTTAACTCTAAACTAGTTATATTAGCATGCAAGTACCTTTAGTTTATCGTTCAAGTTATTATTTATTGTGCATGCTTGATATTAAATTCTAAAATGTAACCTTAGCTTAACGTTGTTCAATGCAAGGTATGATAAATTATTCAATTGTTATGCTATTAGATTATTCCTAAAGCATGAACTTACAACTAAATGTTTATTCAGTATGATCATTCAATAACATAGTGTTATTATCTTGTATTCAACTAATCCTTAGTTGATGTCCGTTGAACTCCAAATTACCTTGAAAGCTTATCCAAACCAAACTTACTTTGGTGCGGACTTGTATTCTAAATACTGAGATGAACAACTCTTTTAATAGAGGTTTACGCTTAGCGTTGAAATGGTTGTACACAATACATTGTACGAAGGGTTGATCCCCCTAAGTATGTGGAGTCCTTATAGTCTTATGACTGTTAAAGTTAAAGTTGAAAGATTACTTATAACTGTGGACATGATTCGTGGTCATTAGACCCTCAGTGAATGTTATAATTTTCAAAAAGTTAATAGAATATATTGTTCAGTTCTATTGAGCCTAATATTGGCAATTGATGTGAAAGTTTAAAGATTTACTTATTGTTATTTCAAGTGGGCCTTGTTTGATCACTCTTGCCTGTAAAATTTCTTACAGCTAAAGTTGAAATGGGTGACGTACCTAGCACCAGTAAGGGAAAAGGAAAGATGAATAAATACTGAAGACTTGTAATAGTTTTGATAGTTTACTTTCAGAATTTGATTTAAAGATTGTAATGAAGTTATTTAATTTTCCGCATTTGAATGATTGTTGTTAAAGGTTGGATAACCTGGGAGATTTCTTTTATTTAAGTTTAATCCTGTACGGGCAGGTTTTCTTTTATTATTCAATTCTATTATGATTGGGTAGTTAGAAATGAATGTTTTGATTACGTGAACACCAAATCTTGAGGTAATGAAGTACCGGAATTTGGGGGTGTCACAGGTTGGTATCAAAGCTTTAGGTTATGAACCTTAGGTGGGGGAAAAGCCCTAGGAAGTAACCTTTGAAAAGATAGTGGAGATAACTCTTATCGAGTTTCAAGGAAGAAGTAATAAAACACTTATGTGCTTATGTGTTTATAACTTATGTGCTCGCGAGTGTCGAGTAGAATGATTAATAACTAAAACTTTAAAATTTTGTTGTCAGGATGACTAATGTCGAAGAATCTAGTCAGACTAGGGAGGAGGGACCTCAAATGCCTATAGAGGAGGAGCCTCGTGACATTCAGGTAGTTTGGGAACAACTACTGCCACGGGAGTCAGCCCCGTTGGTCACAGTGGTTGAAGATGAGGATGATGATGTGGAGACGGATGAGGAGGATCCTGTGGAGTTGCCACATGAGGATGAAGATAACGAGGACGAGGAAGAGGAGACTCCACTAACCTCGATGGCTGCTCATATGTATGATGAGGTCTACGACCGTAACGTGGAACTTCATGACACAGTTGAGGAGTTGCAGGAGATAATAGCTGAACAACAGACTGCAATGACACAGAAGGACGATGACATCCGGGATCGAGATGAACGTCTAACTAATGCTGAAGAGAAGCTGATGCAGACTGAAGGAGAAAAGGAACAACTGATCGAGACGGTCGTGGAACTGAAGAAAAAGCTGAATGAATAAGCTACCAAGAGGGCGAGAGCTAAAGACACATACGAGGAAGCTTATCAACGAACTAGAAGAGCAGTAAGGGACGCACAAGAAAAGAGGATGAAGATGGAAGAGATGGATAAAGTATTCAATACCGTGATCAATCGAGCTCAAGATCGGGTCATGGGTTATCCAATTCAGTTCGAGACTCTGCCATTATACGTGTTAGATCGCCGAACCATGTTCCGTGTTTTGGAAGAAGAGCGTCAAAAGGCGACTGATTATCTTAATAGATCATCGTAGGAAATTTGTCTGTTTTGCAAGTAATAAGTGTTAAATAATGTGTAAATCCCGAGTGTTAAGTAACCATGGGATATGAGAATGATGATGTTGTCCTGTAACTTTTGTAGTTCAGGAAAGGAATGTAAATGACAGTGATGCTATTATTGTTATGTTTTTTCGAAGTTATGATGAATAAATAAAAAGCTATTATTTTATTCAAAAGTATTATGTGGTTATTTTTTTTACGGAGACAAGTTAATTAGAAAATACTTAAAGAAGTTGGGTAATAGTCTAATAGATGTTTTTTTTCTTTTTCTAATAGAAAATGCCTCCCAGACGTGAACCACCCCGTCAGAGAACCAATGCGAGAACTAACAATAACGATGTTGAGGATAATCCCGTTCAACAACTAGTGACATTACTAGCAGGAGCGTTGCAGAATCAACCTCAAAACCAAGGCACAACGTTTAAGGAGTTTAAGGCGGTCGGACCACCTGAATTTCGTGGGTCAATGAATCCGGTCGAGGCACAGACCTGGATTATGGAGATTGAGAAGATATTTGAAGTCGCTAGGGTAGGGGATGAACAGAAGACTGCTTTTGCAACATTCATGTTGAAAGCAGAAGCTAGTTATTGGTGGCAGGCCAATAAAACCCGGGAAGGACCAGGAGTGATGACTTGGGATAGGTTTAATGAGTTATTCTTCGAGACCTACTTCCCAAAGAGTTAGTTAGAGGTTCAGTTTCTGGAACTAAAACAAGGAACGATGACTGTATCTGAGTATGCCACAAAATTCAATGAATTGGCAAAATTTACGCCATATCAAGTCAGCACAGACGAACGTAAGGCGAAGAGATTTGAACAGGGATTGAAACCCTGGCTGTATAGTAGGGTTTCCCTGTTCCAATTGAAGACATTTGCAGTGGTGATGGAGAAAGTAGTACTCGCTGAAGGTGGAGGTGAGGCAGTGACAAAGTTCAATCAGGAACAGAAGAAGAAAAAAAATGAGAATGAGATTAAGAATGGAGGTGGTAGCAGTGGAAACAACAACAGCAACAACAGCTTGAAGAGAAAGTGGAATGGGGACATGGGTGCTAGAAACCATCAGGGTAACCAACAAAACAAAAAGTTTGAAGCATGCGCGACATGCGGGAAATTTCACAAGGGTGTGTGCTTGATGGGGAAACGAATTTGCTACAATTATGGCCAGGAGGGTCACATCGCCCCAAACTGCACTCAACCGAAGAAGAAGGCGTGCTTCACATGCGGATCCAAGGATCATTTTGCTCGTGAATGCCCTAAGAAGAAGGAGGGAGGGACAACCAGAAGCAATGGAGGTAACAATAGAAGTACATGGGCCATTACAGGACCTGCAGCATCAATCAAACCCACAGCCAGAACCTTGAACATGACTGTGCAAGATGTTGTGCAATCAAAAGATGTGGTGTCAGATATTATCCCAATCAATGATATTAATGCATATGTATTATTTGATTCGGGTGCTACTTGCTCGTTTATATCTGATGAATTTGCCAAGAGGTTAGAATTGCCTAGAGAAGAACTGAATTTTCCTTTGAACATAGAAATTGCGAATAAGAAAGTAATCCCTGTTAGATTCGTATACAAGAACTGTAGGGTGAACATTAAGGAGAATATCTTGTTGGTAGATTTGATTCAGATTAGACTCGGGGAATTTGATGTAATTTTGGGAATGGATTGGTTGTTCAAATACGGAGCGGTAATTGAGTGCCAAAAGAAGTGTGTAAACCTTATGACTCCGTCAAAGGTAGTTTTCTATGGTAGCAAATCGCCTAGACAAATGAAATGTCTGACGATTATGCAGGCCAAGAAGTTGTTGAGTCAAGGTTGTGTGGCCTATTTAGCTTACATAGTCGATACTCAGAAGAAGGGTGTAAAACTGGAGGAGATACCAGTGGTTAGAGAATTCATTGATGTATTTTCTGAGGATTTGCCAGGACTACCGCCTGATAGAGAGATTGAGTTCGTAATCGATTTAGTGCCCGGAACAGCACCGATATCGAAGGCCCCGTACAGAATGGCTCCGGTAGAAATGAAGGAACTCATGGTGCAACTGCAAGAACTACTTGACAAGAAGTGTATTCAACCAAGCGTGTCACCGTGGGGAGCGCCTATTTTATTTGTGAAGAAGAAGGACGGATCAATGCGTCTTTGCATTGATTATAGGGAGTTAAACAATGTCACTATTAAGAATAGGTATCCGTTACCTAGAATAGTGACTTGTTTGATCAGTTGAAGGGTGCTAAATACTTCTCAAAAATAGATTTGAAAAGTGGGTATCACCAATTGAAGGTAAGAAAGGAGGATATACCTAGAACGACATTCAGAACTCGGTACGGATATTACGAGTTTCTGGTGATGTCTTTTGGTTTAACAATTGCCCCTGCCGCGTTCATGGATTTGATGAACAGGGTATTTAAACCAGTTTTAGACAAGTTCGTAGTGGTGTTTATCGACGACATTCTGGTATATTCCAAAACTCAAGAAGAACACGTGGAACATTTACGTCTGACATTGGAGACACTAAGAAAGGAAAAGTTGTACGCGAAGTTCTCTAAGTGTGAATTTTGGCTCGATCGTGTATAATTTTTGGGTCATGTGATTGACAAAGATGGGATTTCAGTAGATCCATCGAAAGTGGAAGCTGTAATCAATTGGGAACAACCAAGAACACCTTCGGAGGTGAGGAGTTTCTTGGGGCTGGCCGGTTATTATAGAAGATTTATACAATATTTTTCTAAGATAGCCACTCCGTTAACAAATTTGACACGAAAAGCTGTGAAATTCGTTTGGACGAAAAAGTGTGCAGAGAGCTTCCAAGATTTGAAGAAGAAGCTAAGTATGGTACCTGTGTTAACCCTGCCGGATAATACAGAAAATTTTGTGGTGTATAGTGATGCCTCACACAAAGGATTGGGTTGTGTTCTTATGCAAAACGGCAAAGTTATTGCCTATTCATCAAGACAACTGAAGGATTACGAGAAAGGTTACCCGACTCATGATTTAGAATTGGCTGCAGTGGTATTTGCTCTCAAGATATGGAGACATTATCTGTATGGAGAGAAATGTGAGATCTACACAGACCACAAAAGTCTGAAGTATATTTTCAATCAGAAGGACCTGAACATGCGTCAGAGGATATGGATGGAATTGATAAAGGATTACGATTGTGAGATCTTTTATCATCCGGGCAAAGCGAATGTGGTTGCAGATGCTTTAAGCAGGAAAGGTCGGGAAAAATTAATGCTAATAACAACTCAGGAGGAGCTCATTTCAGCAATGACAAAGTTAGAACTGGAAATCAATTTTCCACACGAAACCGACGAACGACTATTTCATCTAGAAGCAGGTCCAACTTTACTGGACAAGGTGAAAAATGCTCAGTTACAAGATGAAGAATGTGGAAAGATAAAAGAGAATATGGTTGATGGTAACAATACGAAATACAAGGTCGATACCGAAGGATTACTACGGTACGAGGGAAGAATCTTGGTTCCAGCAACACCAGAACTGAAAAACGAAATCCTGACCGAAGCTTATAGCTCAAGATATTCGATTCATCCAGGAAGCACGAAGATGTATCAAGATTTACGCCCACATTTTTTGTGGTCGAATATGAAAATGGATGTTGCAGAATGCGTGGCTAAATGTTTGACATGTCAAAGAGTAAAAGCCGAACATCAAAGACCCAGCGGATTACTTCAACGGTTGGAAATACCGGAATGGAAATAGGAGCATATCACGATGGATTTTGTGGTGGGTCTTCCAACTACTCAGAAAGGATACGATGCGATTTGGGTAATAGTAGACAGACTGACAAAATCAGCACACTTTTTGCCAATAAAGATTAGATTCAATCTTGATCAGCTGGCAAAACTATATATTAAAGAGAACGTTGCAAGACATGGAGTTCCAGTGTCAATTATGTCAGACAGACATCCGAGGATCACATCAAACTTCTGGAAGAGACTACAAGAATGTATGGGAACACAGTTGCGAATGAGTACGGTATATCATCCGCAAACAGATGGCCAAAGCGAACGAACGATCCAGACATTGGAAGATATGTTGAGAGCATGCGTCACGGATTTCAAAGGAAGCTGGGAAGAGCAATTACCGTTGGGGGAATTCACCTACAATAATAGTTATCACGCGAGCATCGGCATTCCGCCTTACGAAGCGTTATACGGCAGAAAGTGCAGAAATCCACTGTACTGGGATGAAGTTGGTGAACGTCAACTGTTAGGACCAGAATTGGTGTAACAAACTGCTAACGTTGTTAAACTCATCAAGACAAAATTAGTAGCAGCACAAGACAGACAGAAAAAGTATGTTGATCAACACAGACAATATCGTGCATTCGACGTAGGAACTTTTGTATTCCTAAAAGTTTCTCATTGGAAGGGGAAAATTTGTTTCGGTAAGAAGGGAAAACTAAGCCCGAGGTTTATTGGACCCTTTGAAGTGCTGCGAAAAGTTGGAGAGGTAGCTTATGAGGTAGCTTTACCTCCAGAGTTGGAAAACATTCATAATATTTTTCATATTTCGGTGTTACGACCATATAAACCCGATTACAATCACGTGATCGAGTACGAACCGTTGCAGTTCGAGAAAGATTTGTCTTTTGAAGACGTTCCTATCCAGATAGTCGACAGGAAAGAACAAGTGCTCAGGAATAAAGTGATACCTTCTGTGAAGGTGATTTGGAGAAACCACAACGCTGAAGAAGCTACGTGGGAACTCGAAGAGAAAATGTTGAAAAAGTACCCTGAGTTATTTGTTTAATCTGTGACTTCGATTCTAGGGACAGAATCTTTATAAGTAGGGAAGAATGTAACGAATGTGTTGTTTGAGTTGTGATTCTGGGGACAAAATCTTTTTAAGAGGGGAATGATGTAACATTCCATATTTTTTTTAAAATGTAAGTTATAAATATTTATTGATTTATATAAATATTTACTGGATGTGTTTATTATTGAATAAGTAATTGTTCAATTTGATTGAGTTTATTTAGTTAATTATTTATTTGCTAAATAATTAATGTAATTAGTTAATTATTTATTTGTTAAATAATTAATGTGTTATGTGGATTAAATTATGTGATTAAGTAATTTATTTAATAAATTGTTATTTCATAAAGTGTAACAAGTAACTATGTGATAAAGAGTTATTAAACTAAATTAAAGTCATTTAATTTAGTTTTGCCAAACAAGGTGTAAGTATATTAATCATTTAAATTTTAATGGGTTGTCAAACAAAGCCTTATGGCTTTTGGGTTTTTTTTGAATTTAAACTATTAATTAAATAAATAAAATAAATATATAATATATATTATTTTGAGTAACTGCTATATTAATACGATCATTAGTTGAGCGTCAGTTTTTATTGAATTGAAAAGGCGAGCATTGGTTTTTTTAGTATACGTATATTGCCATTTGGTTTACCTTAGAGTTGTCTGCTAAAAAAAAAGAAAGAAAGAAAGGAGAGAGTTCTCATAAAGTTGAGAGAGAGAAATAGAAAAAGAAAATCATCATTGTTTAACAAAGATTGTCTAAAACAAAAGGTATGTACATAACTTAATGGCAAAAAGCACTTTTTGGCCATTGTGGTTATAGTGATTTAACGAAATAGTCATTGTGTTTTTAAAATATTCAATTAGCCCACTGAACTTTTTAAAAATATTCAATCAGGCCATTCCGTTCAAATTGACTAACAGATGTGAAAAAATATCCTACGTGGCTTTTTTGAAAAAAAAATAAATAATATGTGTATTTGCTGACTATGCGGCATTTCTTACGTGGCTTTTTTTAAAAAAAATAAATATCACGTGGCTTTTATGAAAAAAAATTCTGTTTTAAAAAAAAAAAATTTAAAAAAAAAAAAAAATTTAAAACAAATTTTTTTTTAAAACAGATTTTTTAAAAAAAATTTTTGTAAAAAAATAGAACTTTTAAAAAAAATTTTAAAACAAATTTTTTTTTAAAACAGATTTTTTATAAAAAAATATTTTTTTTTAAGAACAGATTTTTTTAAAAATTCTCTTTTTTTAAAAATCTGTTTTAAAAAAAATATAAAAATACTTTGAAAATAGTTTTGAAAAATACTTTTATATTTATAAAAATACTTATAAATTTTTTGAAAAATACTTATATTTTAAAAAATTCAAAAACAGATTTTAATTTTTTTTAACATTTTAAAGTTTTAAAAATAACAAAAGCATCATAAAATAAAACAAAAAAATAATTTTTTTTTAAAAAAAAAGATTTAAAAAAGAAACAGATTTTTTTTAAACAGAAATTTTAAAAAAAAGCATATTTAAAAAAAATAGAATTCTATAAAAAATATATATGTTAAAAATTTAAATTTTTTAAAAAACAACTTTTAAAAAAATTAATAAAAAAAGCAGAACTTTTTAAAAAATCTGTTTTTTTAAAAAAAGATTTTTTTTTAAAAAATATAATTTTTAAAAAAACAGATTTTGTTAAAAAGTAGATTTTTTTTATAAAAAGTTCCGTTTTTTTAAAAAAGCTTCTAAAAAATTTGTATTTTTTTAAAAAAATAATATTTTTTAAACACATAATTTTTGTAAAAATAGACTTCTAAAAAAATAATTTTTTTAAAAAACAAATTTTTTGTAAAATTTTTAAAAATTTTAAAAATCTGTTTTACAAAAAATTTGTTTTAAAAATTTGTTTTACAAAAAATCTGTTTAAAAAAAAATTCTATTTTTTTTAAAAAACTTTGTTTTTAAAAAAAAATTTATTTTTTTGTTTTATTTTATTATGCTTTTGTTATTTTTAAAACTTTAAAATGTTAAAAAAAAATTAAAATCTGTTTTTGAATTTTTTAAAATATAAGTATTTTTCAAAAAATTTATAAGTATTTTTATAAGTATAAAAGTATTTTTCAAAACTATTTTAAAAGTATTTTTATATTTTTTTAAAAACAGATTTTTAAAAAAAGAGATTTTTAAAAAAAATCTGTTTTTAAAAAAATATATATTTTTTTATAAAAAAACTGTTTTAAAAAACAGATTTTTTTAAAAGTTCTGTTTTTTTGCCAATTTTTTTTTTAAAAATCTGTTTTAAAAAAAATATCTGTTTTAAAAAATTTTTATTTTTTTTAAATTTTTTTTTTTTTTAAAAAACAGATTTTTTTTTCAAAAAAACCACGTAATATTTAATTTTTTTTAAAAAGCCACGTAAGAAATGCCGCACAGTTAGCAAATACACATATTATTTATTTTTTTCAAATAAACCACGTAGGATATTTTTTCACGTCTGTTAGTCAATTTGGACGGAACGGCCTGATTGAATATTTTTAAAAAGTTCAGTGGGCTAATTGAATATTTTAAAAGCACAATGACTATTTCGTTAAATCACTATAACCACAATGGCCAAAAAGTGCTTTTTGCCATAACTTAACCATAGATATTTTACGCCATATATTTTATGTGAATTTATATTGTCTCTGTGTTCTCAATTTGACTGTAAGACGAAGTTCTTTACAAACTTTCTAGAATTCGAATGTTTTATTATTTGATTTTGAAATCATGTGTATTAGTAGATAACATATATGTTAATGATTGTATGTTCAATAATGTATAGGTAAGAGTATGATAAATTACGTATACACGAAAGGAATGTTTTTTTTTACAGTAAATTTATATGCAGAATATGAATTTTTTTGAAAGTTAATAAAAATTAGTATGTGATTATGTTAATTGAGACTTGTGTATAATTGGGTAAGAAATTAAGCAGAGCAAGGAATTGATTGGCGATGGCTGTGTTTACTGTGTCAAGATATTTCTTCAATGGAGTCTGTATTTTTAAAAATACAGTGTTTTCAGAGAATTAGTTCCCTACTATTGTTGTTTAGTTGTGTAAAATTAGTACACAAATGCTTCATAACTATTATGTGTAATTTTCATGAAGTTTTACATGTTGTTAGATTCCATTGGTTGTTAAAAATAAATTAGACAGTAGCTTTGCTCTGTCTTTCGGGTTTGGTTCTGTGAGTTTCGGCGCCCCAGCGTCAAAATTCACGCCCCATCGCCAAATTCCGCGCCCTGGCGCCATGGTTCACACACCAGCGCCAAAATGGGCCAGTAGCTCGCGCCCCAGCGCTATAGCTCGCGCCCCAGCGCTGAAGCTCGCACCCCAGCGCCGTAGCTCGCGCCCCAGAGCCACTGTTCCGCTCCCCGGCGCCGAAAAAGTGTCCTAGTTGGGCAGTTTTGACCTCCTGTAATAAAACAGCCATAACATTTTCATACGAACTCCGATTGAGGTAATTCAAGATGATTCGGAAAGAGGACGAGTAGACCTACAACTTTAATGCTTTAAGTTTTTTAATTTGAGATCTGTAACAGTAGTCAAAATGGCCATCTTTAGGAATGTTATGTATTTAGAGCCAGTCGGAGGGCGTCGGGATGCACGAATGCAAGTGCAACCCTTTGGGTAGTTGTATAACTTAATGATAACATGTTGGACATGTATTAGGATTTTGTATCAAGTTGTTAATGTACATGTGGTGCAATGACATGATCACTTAAGTAGTTGTAATAAAGCTAAAAAGTAATGTTCATGAAAAGATGTGTTGTTGTTTAAACTTAAACTTAGTTAGTAGCTATACTAAGAGTAATAAAGGAACTCATAAAGGTAATGTTAGTGTAACTAATGTGTATTGTCAATACATATGGTATGTGTAGGACTTAGGTTGAACGTGAATAGTAATTGTTTAACCTACGCACGAGGCAAGTTCCCTAACCTTTGCTACTTTATTATTCAGCAAGGTTACTTTTCACTGTTATGTAATACTTATGCAAGTTCTCTAACTCTACTTTTATAATTGTGCAAGTTTTCTTAACTCTAAACTAGTAATATTAGCATGCAAGTACCTTTAGTTTATCGTTCAAGTTATTATTTATTGTGCATGCTTGATATTAAATTCTAAAATGTAACCTTAGGTTAACGTTGTTCAATGCAAGGTATGATAAATTATTCAATTGTTATACTATTAGATTAATCCTAAAGCATGAACTTAGAACGAAATGTTTATTCAGTATGATCATTCAATAACATAGTGTTATTATCTTGTATTCAACTAATCCTTAGTTGATGTCCGTTGAACTCCAAATTACCTTGAAAGCTTATCCAAACCAAACTTACTTTGGTGCGGACTTGTATTCTAAATACTGAGATGAATAACTCTTTTAATAGAGGTTTACGCTTAGCGTTGAAATGGTTGTGCACAATACATTGTACGAAGGGTTGATCCCCCTAAGTACGTGGAGTCCTTATAGTCTTATGACTGTTAAAGTTAAAGTTGAAAGATTACTTATAACCGTGGACATGATTCGTGGTCATTAGACCCTCAGTGAATGTTATAATTTTCAGAAAGTTAATAGAATATATTGTTCAGTTCTATTGAGCCTAATATTGGCAATTGATGTGAAAGTTTAAAGATTTACTTATTGTTATTTCAAGTGGGCCTTGTTTGCTCACTCTTGCATGTAAAATTTCTTACAGCTAAAGTTGAAACGGGTGACGTACCTAGCACCAGTAAGGGAAAAGGAAAGATGAATAAATACTGAAGACTTGTAATTGTTTTGATAGTTTACTTTCAGAATTTGATTTAAAGATTGTAATGAAGTTATTTAATTTTTCCGCATTTGAATGATTGTTGTTAGAGGTTCAATAACCTGGGAGATTTCTTTTATTTAAGTTTAATCATGTATGGCCAGGTTTTCTTTTATTATTAAATTCTATTATGATTGAGTAGTTAGAAATGAATGTTTTGATTACGTGAACACCAAATCTTGAGGTAATGAAGTACTGGGATTTGGGGGTGTCACAAATAAACTGGGATAGTGCATTAAACTTGAATAGGGTGTAATAATCAGAGTGATACCTAAACTGAAGTCGTAAGCCTAACTCTCAACTGCCTGCTTGAAATTATATCTTTTGAGTTTGTTGATTGCTTAGTAATTTAATGTTTTTAGCTATTAATAATTATAATCACTGAATTGGATAGTTTAAAAAAATTCAGATTAATATAAAGTTGGTAATTGTTAAGATTAATTTCTTATTAAGTCTAAGTGGGAACGATACTCAACTCATCATTATATTACTTGTTGACCACGTATACTTGCGTGTGAGCGTATATAGAATTTACCCAACAAGTTTTTGGCGTCGTTGCTACGGATTTAATATAGATTTTAATATTTTGCAATATCAGTTTATTTAGTCCAGTTTTACTTAAACATTTTCTTTTTGTTTTGTTCTTTCTTATTCCAGGTTCTTGAAGTCAGTTTATGCAAACTCAGTCCAAAAACTCAGACTTGCTTCCTTTTGAGGACGTTATTGAGAAAAGGTTTCAAAGGTTAAGTAAGTGGATTAAGGACACAAGGGAAGACTTTGAGAATTCTGAAAAAGAAGAAGTAATGGCTGCCGATGACCAGAAAGTGTTGAGAGATTTTACCACACCTAAGGTGACTGAGCTTCAGTCGAGTATCACCAGGCCAGCGATTGCTGCTAACACATTTGAAATCAAGCATGGGACTATTCAGATGATCCAAAACTCAATTTAGTTTGTGGGACTTGCAAATGATGATCCGAACGAACACTTGGTCAGCTTTTTGGAGATATGTGACACTAGGAGATATGTGTCGGACGAGGTAGTCAGGCTTTTCTTGTTCCCATTCACTTTGCGGGACAAGGTGAAGAGTTGGTTACACTCGCTACCGTCAGGATCAATAACTACATGGGAAGACCTCGCTCAAAAATTCTTAGCCAAATTTTTCTCACCATTAAAGATTGCAAAAAATGAGGAACGAGATTACTATGTCTGAACAGCAGCATGGGGAATCATTATATGAGGCATGGGAGAGATACAAGGAATTGCTTAGGAAAATCCCACATCACGAATTACCAAAATGGATGCAGATGAACACATTTTACAACGAGTTGAATGGGAATCTCAGGACTAGTATAGATGCAGCTTCGAGTGGAGCATTTATGGCCAAGAGCTACGAGGAAGCATATTAGTTATTTAAAACTATAGCAGCTAATAACTACCAGTGGCCTACATCGAGGATGACACAGCCTAGGGTAGCTGGAGTTTTAGAGGTAGACGGGGTAACCGCATTGGCAGCACAGATTGTTGCCTTATCAAAGAAAATGGATACTATGATGGGTGTGCAACCACAGCAGGTAGCATATGTTTGCGAGTTATGTTCTGGAAAACATCCTACGGAGTAGTGTGCCATCAACCCAGCGTCGATTCAATTTGTGGGAAGCTACAATAGAATTCCACAGAATACATATCAAAATACCTACATTCTGGGGAATAGGAACCATCTTAATTTTTCATGGAGCAACAATCAAAATCAGTAGGCTCCACGACCTTCTTATTCCCCGGGTTTTTAGAATCAACATCAACAAACAGCTCAGCATTAAAATAGGAAAATAGATTTAGAAGAGTTGTTGTCGAAATATATAGCGAGTAACGAGGCGGTTATGAAATCACAAGTAGTAGCCATCAAGAACTTAGAAAATCAGATGGGATAGCTTGCTCTTACATTAAATAATAGGCTGCAAGAGACTCTACCAAGTGACATAGAAAAGAATCTGAAGGGAAATCACGAGCAGTGTCAGGCAATCACTTTAAGGAGCGAAAAACATCTAGATGAGAAAATTGCAGAAAATTCAGCTAAAACGGATGACAAGGTTGATGAAAACAAAGTGGTTGAAGAGAAACATGGTGAGGAAAAGCAAGTTGAACAAACAAAGTCAGATGACAAGCCAGTTGTGTATCCTCCACTGCCATTTCAGAAAAGAGTCCAAAAATAGAAATTAGATTGCTAACATTTTAGAAGTTTTTAAGAAACTTCAGATTAACATCCCTTTTGCAGAAGCCTTAGAGCATATGCGTAGTTATGCCAAATTTATGAAGGGTATTCTATCTAGGAAAAAGAAGTTGGAGGATTTTGAAACTATGGCATTAATAGAGGAGTGCAGTGCAATTCTACAAAAAAAGTTACCGCCAAAGTTGAAGGATCCGGGGAGTTTCACCATTCTGTGCACTATTGGGAACATGACGTTCCAAAAGTGTTTATGTGACTTGGGGGCAAGTGTGAACCTCATGCCACTATCTGTATACACCGAATTAGGTTTACCAGCTCTGAAACTGACCAATATATCTTTACAGTTAGCAGATTGGTCAATTACGTACCCAAGAGGCATTGTGGAGGATATTTTGGTCAAGGTGGACAAATTTATATTTCCAGTAGACTTCATAATTTTGGATTTTGTGGAAGATAAAAATATCCCAATCATCCTGGGGAGACCATTCTTGGCTACGGGTAGGACTCTCATCGATGTGCAAAAAGGTGAACTAACTATGAGGGTTCAAGATAATGAAGTAAAGTTTAATGTATTCAAAGCTATGAAGTTCCCTACGGATGAAGAAGAGTGTATCAGGGTGGATGTTATTGATCAGATAGTCAATGAAGACATGGTTAAAAGTTTGGCTAGTGATCCATTGCAAACTACACTATTAGGGGATGAAAATTTAGATGATCCAGAGTTCGTAGATTATTTGCATATGCTAGATTCCTTGCCACGAGTTAGTAGATGTAAGGAACCATTTGAGCCATTACGCACGGAGGACAAAGCCATGGCAAGGATGAAACCTTCATTAGAGGAGCAACCTACACTTAAGCTTAAGCCACTTCCTCAACACCTCAGGTATGCATATTTAGGCAATTCTAATACGTTACCTGTTATTATTACTTATGCGTTTAACAAAATGAAAGAAAATAAGTTGCTGAGACTGCTTAGAGAATACAAATTGGCCATAGGATGGACCATTGCAGATATCAAGGGAATTAGTCCATCTTTCTACATGCACAAAATTCTCATGGAATAGGATTCAAAGCCAGCAGTGGAACAACAGAGACGGGTAAACCCTATCATGAAATAAGTGGTGAAGAAAGAGATCCAGAAGTGGTTGGATGCGAGAATCATCTATCCAATTTCAGATAGTGCTTGGGTCAGCCCCGTTTAATGTGTGCCAAAAAAGGGAAGAATGACCGTAGTAAAGAATAATGACAACGAACTAATTCTGATGAGGATAGTGACCGGGTGGAGGGTTTGCATGGACTACATGAAGTTGAATAAGGTAACCTGCAAAGATCACTTTCCTCTGCCTTTTATCGATTAGATGTTGGATAGATTTGTGGGGCACAAATTTTACTGCTTACTGGATGGGTATTCGAAATATAATTATATAGTCATTGCTTCTACAGATCAATAGAAGACCACTTTCATGTGCCCATATGGCACCTTTGCATTCAAGAGAATGTCTTTTGGCTTGTGTAATGCACCCACAACCTTCCAACGGTGTATGATGCCTATCTTCTCGGACATGGTAGAGAAGAATGTGGAAGTCTTCATGGATGACTACTATATCTTTGGGGATAATTTTGATGTCCATTTAGAAAATTTGGTCATGGTATTAAAGAGATGCGTGGAGATGGATTTGGTGCTTAACTGGGAAAAGTGCCACTTTATGGTCGAAGAATGAATAACCTTGGGGCACAAGGTTTCGGCAAAGGGATTAGAGGATGATAGAGCTAAGTTGGACACAATTGAAAATCTACCACCGCCAACTTCAGTAAAGGGAATTCGTAGTTTTCTAGGACATGCCTGGTTCTATAGGAGATTTTTAAAAGATATCTCTAAGATTGCAAAACCATTGTGCAGTCTCTTAGCGAAAGATTTAGTTTTCAAGTTCGATGAAGATTGTAAGTCAACTTTTGAGCAGTTGAAGAAAAAATTGACTACAGCTCCAGTGATCGTCGCACATGATTAAAATATGCCCTTTAAGTTAATGTGTAATGCGAGCGATTATGCAGTAGGGGCTATTTTGGGTCAATACCGAGAGAAGATATTCCATGCCATATATTATGCAAGTAAAACTCTTACGGATGCATAATTGAACTATACAACTATAAAAAAGGAGTTACTTGCAGTAGTTTATGCCTTTGACAAATTCCATGTATATTTGATTGGGACAAAGGGTGGTGGTTTATACAGATCACTCAGCAATTCAATATTTAATTGCGAAGAAGGATGCTAAGCCTCGACTTATTAGATGGATCCTCCTCCTACAAGAATTTGATTTGGAAATAAAAGATAGAAATGGGATAGAGAATTAAGTTGTAGATCATCTTTCTCGGTTGGAAAATTCGAGTAAAGATGAAGAGGATAAGTGTGTAATCAATGAGTCATTCTTGGTTGAACAACTATTTAGGATTAATTCAGAATTCCCATGGTATGCGGATTTTGCTAACTGTTTGGTGAGCAACATCCTTCCACTTGATCTAATGATACAGCAGAAAAAGAAATTCCTATATGACGTCAAATGGTACATGTGGGATGAGCCATACCTATTCAAACATTGTGCCGACAAGATGATTAGAAGGAGTGTTCCCTACAATGAGGTGAAGAATATATTGCACGAGTGTCATTTGTCTGCATACGGAGGACATTATGGAAGTGAGAAAATAGCGGCCAAAGTTCTTCAAGTAGGGTTCTATTGGCCTACAATGTTTAAGGATGCCCATCAGTTTGTGAAAAGTTGTGACATATGTCAAAGGGTGGATAACATATCGAAGAGGAATGAGATGCCACTACAAACTATCTTGGAAGTTGAAATTTTTGACGTATGGGGCATGGATTTTATGGGGCCATTTCCTTCATCGTTCAATAATCAATACATCATTCTTGCGGTTGACTATGTATCAAAATGGGTTGAAGTCGTAGCACTCCCCACAAACGATGCCAAAGTGGTTCTTAAGTTCTTGCACAAGAATATTTTTACAAGATTTGGCACGCCAAGAGCTATTATAAGCGACGAGGGTAGTCACTTCTGCAACAAAATGTATACAGCTCTTTTGGCAAAATATGTGGTCAACCATAAGGTGGCTACAACATATCACCCCCAAATAAGTGGGCAAGTTGAGGTTTCGAATAGGGAGGTCAAGAAAATCTTGGAGAAGGTAGTAAACCCGAATAGAAATGACTGGTCTCTCAAATTAGATGATGCATTATGGGCTTACAGGACTGATTACAAGACACCAATTGGGATGTCACCATATTAGTTGGTTTATTGGAAAACATGTCATCTAAATATGGAGTTACAATATAAAGCCTATTGGACAATTCAGAAGCTCAACTTCGATTAAACAACAGCAGGTGCAAAGAGGTTACTTCAATTGAACGAACTCGGTGAATTTAGACTAAAAGCTTATGAGAACTCAAAGTTGTATAAAGAAAAGGTCAAGAAATGGCACGACCAAAAAATCTTGTAGAGAAAGTTCGAACCAGGGCAATCAGTACTATTGTTCAACTCAAGATTGCGGTTGTTCCCAAGAAAGCTAAAATCGAGGTGGTCAGGTTCATTCACTATCAAAAGGGTTTTCCCACATGGCGCCGATGAACTATACTGTAGGAATCCGTTGGAGACGTTAAAAATCAACGATCAGCGTTTGAAACATTATTGGGGTGCCGAATCCAACACGGATGTCATCGTAATCACACTTGTCGACGCGCCATAAACAGGGAGTACTCAGGCTGAAAGACTTAAAATCAAGCGCTAATTTGGAGGCAACCCAATTTTACTTTTATTCTCAGTATTTTTATTCATGTTAATCAAATTGTAGTTTAGAATAATATTTAGTATAGAATAAGTTCATTAAGTAGTTAGTTAAGTTATATTTTTTTAGATAATCTTGCCTTCCATGTTTAATTTGCCCAATATTGACTTATATTCATGTTTAATGATTTTTTAGGTAACTAAAAAGCTCAAGGTTATGTTAAGGATGCAAGGAGTGGGAGAATTCAAGTGAACTAGCATACTGCATGCTCACCGGGGTGGATTTTTTTGTAAATGAACCCCCCGTCGGGGCGGGGATATTGTTCTCAAAAATAGTAAGCAGGCCCGCCGGGGCTGACATTTTGACCTACATAGTCCACCGGGGCGGGGGTCTCAACTTGCAAAGCAGAACACATGCCCGCCGGGGCGGACCTTTGAAGCCTATTACCCCCCGCCGAGGTGGGGGTACGAAATTTGAAGTGACATATTCGACAGTTACAACAGTTACTCCCCACTCTTCCACTTCAACTTCTTACTATCCCAACTGAAACCCCACTACTCCTATACACTCTCAACCGACGATTTAGCAACTTAATCACTATCTCCCTATTCCATTAAATAACTTGCCCATTTCTTCAACACACAACTCTCTACATAACTTCCTCTTTATAAATTCATACCCTCACAACACACTCTAACCACATAGATTCATACCAATTCAGTAGTTCAAGGTTAGGGTTCTTCTTGAGTGAATTTTTTGTTGCAGAAAGGGAGGGGATAATCAACCAACTTGGGGATACACAGAGAGTAAGTGGTTTGTTCTTACAAATTCTCAACACCTACCACCATATTTCAAGCCAAATCACTAAGTTTGGGGGATTGAAAGTCTTGCACACAACGTGCTCGACGATTTGATTGAGTGAAGTTTGTGGGAATTTTTTTTGAAGCTTATCAATTCAAATCCAATGGCAGGTAAATAGGCATCAAAACGATAACGTGGAGAAAGTTTAAGGTCCACACCACCAGCAACGACCTTTGACCAGCGCAAATTTATAAGTGTCGCCGCCGACCGTTACAACTAACTTGTGGCAAAGGCACTCACACCAGAGCGGGGGTTGGCACCTGAACCAGTCGACGGTGAAATGATGCAATAAATCTATGAGAAGGGATGGATTAAGTTCATGCAAGAGCTCGAGCCAGCAATTGTGAAAGTGGTCAAAGAATTTTATGCCAACGTAGAGGATAAGGCTCCATTCACAGCATTTGTCTGGGGCAAACAAGTTCCTTTCAGTGCCGACGCCATCAACACGTACTATCAATTACGAGTTCCTAGAGAGTTCCAGTACGCTTACTTACGTGACCATGATCCCGACTACGATGCTATTTTGACAAAAATTACAAAGTCGGGTACCACATGGATCAAAGGCCGAAAAGGGGGCACTATCTTCCACAGTAAGGATCTCAGCCGGTATGGAAAGATATGGTATGTGTTCATGTGCGCCAAGCTGTTTCCATCCACACACACTACATAGGTGACCAAGGAAAAGATATTGCTTTTACATGCTATCGTCCAAGATTTTCTCATCGATGTGGGCGCTATAATTAGTTTTTCTATTCAAAGATGCCTGGGAGGACCATTCTCTGGGGGCTTGCCACACCTATCGCTAATTTGCGGGTTGTTTAGGCAAGCGAGAGTTAGATCATCTGATGATGAGACCACCTAGATGTTGCTTTAGACGTTAGACACAAGGATGATTGCGTGGTATTCGATGTGGCCCGGGGGTGAGTCGCACCCTAGAGGACTTGGGTTCCTATTTCCACCAGCCTCGGAGGATGAGGCTGAAGCTGAAGACACCTCAGATGACGATGAGTACCCAGGGGATGAGACGATGGGAGAGCAAGGAACGGAGGAGATAGCACAACCCGATACTACATCTAGCCCTCAATTCCAGCGCCTTCAGAGACAAATGGATGGGTACAACAAGGATGCCCGAAGAAAGATGCGGAGACTCGTTGCGAGGCAGGACCATATATTCGAGGCCATGAATATGTCCTTTGTCTCATTGAACGCGATGCTCTAGAGTCTCAACCCCACCGCGCAGTTCTCATACCAGTAGCCAACACCGATGCCAAGGTTCCCACCCAGTGATTCAGATGAAGAACAACAACCACCACCACCCCAAGCTTAGGCGATTATAGGAAAGTCCTCATACATTTACTGCTTTATTTTTTTACAATGAGGACATTATAATTTTCAAGTTTGGGGGAGTTAGTTTAATTTTTATGTTTGCATGTTTATTTTATTTAGTTAGATTTTCATATGTTAGCTTCATGTTTAATTTTAGGATTATTAAATGTTTGCATTCACGTAGTGATTTTGTTGCATACTAATATAGGATTGTAAATAATTTTTTTATTAGTTGTAAATCATGTTATGTTTACATATATACAAAAAAAATTAGTTAAGTATTGTGTTATATTGCATATGTATAGCGGTTTGATATAGTTCATGTTTTTCTGTCCAAGGATGAGATTGGGATTAAGTAGACAAGTACGGTATCAAATATTAGAACTTTTATGTAATCTTTTGTTATGAAGTGGATCTTTTACATGTTTGAAACTCGTATAATAAGGTTAGCACGTCAATAACACTTATGTGGATTGATTTAGTTCAAATTGATACATAAGGAATCTCTAAAGGATAATGCTAGTTTAAATGAAAGAATGACAAGGATAGGCATTGAAGGTAAAGAATTAGGAAAGAACCTAAGTTTGGGGGAAAAGTGGGGTATATAAGCTTCTTATATCTAAAAATAGGAACCTTCTCGAGTTGAATAATTGAATCTTGTGGTGGGTCGAAGGAGCGTGAAACGCACTCGCCATAAACACAGGTGTGAGATGGAGCGTAAAACGCACTCACTATCTAAAAAAAGAAAGAAGGATAAAATGGGAAATAAGAGCAAAAAGCCCCCGTGATTGAAAAAGAAAGCATAAGTACACAATTTGGACCCCTAATACTGGTAATGGTTTGATTTTAGTTGGATCTCGTCTGTTTTTGAAATTCTTGAGTTTACACTGTATGATGCATTCTAAGAGACTTATTATGTATTAAATTTGAATTTGCATCAGTTAGCATGGATGTTGAGCACACATACACTATACCAGTAATAACAGTTTAAGATTTGATGAATGATGGAATTATTGATTAGTTTTGATATGAAGTATTGTTAAGATTGCTTGATTTCTCTGAGGCCGGATGAATAAATTTGATTCTATAATGACTGCTAGATTTGTAGGTATATAGATTAGATGCATTATATCTCATTGCATTGCATTATATAACGTGATTGTTTTGTTTCGTGCTCAAGGACTAGCACATATTTAAGTTTGGGGGAGTTTGATGAGTGGGTTTTATACCTACGAATCGGCCTCTAATTCGAGCTTAAACTATGTTAATTCTATATTTTTATGTTTCGATTTTACTTGTTTAGTGTTATTTTATTGTTTAGGTGTGGTGGCGTGGCAATTGGACTTAAAAGGGGAATTAATGGCAAAAATTGGCAAGATTAGGAGCTGAATTGGACAAATAGCAAAATGGTAGCCCGCCGGGGCAGACTTTCTGTATACAAAACCACCGCCGGGGCAGGGGGGTGCTGGAAAATTAACAGGAAGGTAGCCCACCGGGACAGACATTTACTAAGCAAAACCCCTGTCGGGGCGGGGGTACGGGAAAGCCAGTGTCCTGTTCCTTTCGAACTGCTGCAACAACGTGAAGGCTAGTGATTGGAATGGCTTGGAACTCAAGTGTGCATGGAATTAGAGTTAGAATACGTGTCTTGGCTTATAATTAACAACAAACAACAAGATTGAATGATCATACAAACAATTAACATATTTGAAGCTAATTTTGGAGCAAGAGCATTGGAAGAAGTTCTTGAGGGTTTATTTTCAAGAAAATTGCAGATTGAAGTTAGAGAAGAAGGGTGGTTCTGGATATCATTCTTTTCTATAATTCCTTACTTGTAATTGGGATGATGTCTTTAGTAATTTTAGTTTTTCTTTCAATTATGTTGAGCTAAATTCTTTATTAGGTTTATGACGGATCTTTGGGTTAAACGATGATTATGTAATTTTAAATTTCTGTTTAATAATCTATCTTTCAGTTTATCTATAATAATTTATGTTTAAATTTATGAATTGCTTGATCACCAATTTTGTGTGAAATTGTCTGAATTCGAGAGAGGAAATACAAATCTAGACTTAGTTATTATAACATGTGTTCTTGAATTATGTGAATGAATGGAATCTTGATATATGTTAGGGTAGAGATATGCTTAACATTGCGTGTAATCGGATAGAGAATTTGATCTTAAACCTTCTTTGATTGTAATTCACATAGAGATATAGTGAGTTAGTTGATTAAGGTGTTTAGCTTAATTCTATCTAATTTGTGGATTTAAGTTAATATGGTATTAGTGCATCGAGAGGTGGCTAGTTCTAATTTAGCGTTCTTGATTAATAGACTGGGATAGTGCATTAGACTTGAATAGGGTGTAATAATCAGAGTGATACCTAAACTGAAGTCGTAAGCCTAATTCTCCAATATCTGCTTGAAATTATATCTTTTGAGTTTGTTGATTGCTTAGTAGTTTAATGTTTTTAGTTATTAATAATTATAATCACTGAATTGGATAGTTTAATAAAATTCGGATTAATATAAAGTTGGTAATTGTTAGGATTAATTTCTTATTAAGTCTATGTGGGAACGATACTCAACTCATCATTATATTATTTGTTGACCACGTATACTTGCGTGTGAGCGTATATAGATTTTACCCAACAACCATCTTCCATGGTTAGTTATATGAATAGAGGATTGCCAGATCCTACAACAGAAAAGTCCGGCTGCGGCAATTCAAGGAGCATGACTTGGTCTTGAAGAAAATTCTTGACAACAAAGATTAATCCAAAGGAAAATATTCCCCGAACTAGGAAGGCCCGTTTGTTTTCAAGGAGGTATTGACAGGAGGTACCCTCAGGTTACAAGAAATGGATGGCGATGAATTTCCACAACTTATCAATTTGGACACCGTGAAACGGTACTATGTCTGAAGTTACTAGCAAACTAGCGTCCTTGGTTTGGATCACTAGATCCCCGGTCAGTTCAGGTTTTCAAACCTTTTCACTATATACAACCTTTCTTCACATCCATTTACCCCATCAGGGACAAACACTGTAACATTCCATAATTTTAAAGTGTGACATTAAATATTTATTGATTTATTTAAGTATTTAATGGATATGTTTATTGTTGAATAAATAATTGTTCAATTTGAGTGATGTGGTTTATTTAATTATTTGTTGAATAAATAATTAAATATTAAATATTAAATATTTATTGGCAATATTAAATATTTATTGAATTATATGGCAATTTGAGTTGATGTGATTTAATTAATTATTTGTTGAGTAAATAATTAAGGAGCTAAATAAATTAATTATTATGAGATTTTATAATAATAGAGTTTAATTTAATAAACTAGAGAGCTTATAATGATTTTAAATAAATAATAATATTTAAATGAGAAATTATAGTTTGAAATATTAGTTGATTAAATGAAATTATAATTGTAAAAAGAATTATAATTGTTTATGTGTTAAAGTAATTTAATAGATTAATGTTTAATTGATTTATTAATTTAATAAAGGTGTGACTAATAACCTTGCTATAAAGGAGTTATTAAAATAAATTAAAAATGGTTTAATTTAGTTTTGTCAAACAAGGCTTAATGCATAATAAGTCTTTAATCTATTAGGATTTTAGCAAACAAGGTATAAGGATTAATCTATTATATTTTAATTCAATTTACCAAACAAGGAGTAAGGATTAATAGGTTATTTTTATTAAGCTTAACCAAACAAGCCTTATGGCTTTTGATTTTCAAAATAAGATAACTGATGTCAGTTAAATTCTATACTAAATATATCTATTATAACATACGTTATGTTATTATACGTAAACTAGAGAAAGACTCAGTGAAAGAAAAGAGAATAAGAAGAAGAAAAGAGAAAAGGGAAATAAAACTTGAGAGAATTCCTTGAAGGTTTGAGAAAGGAATTGGAGAAAAGTAATTGATAGTCAAAAGTAGCCATCAACTTTTCAATCAAAGGTAGGAGCTTAACCTTTTTCTTTAAAAGTCTAGTTTTCTTCTTCTTCTAAAAAAATAAAAATAAAAAAATTCTTTGTAAATAATTATGGATGATGAATTTCTTATGTATATAGCTTTAGATGATGATTGTTGTTGTAAAACTATTTTTCTTGAATGTATGTATGATTATAATCAATTTCTTTATGTATGTATGCAAATTATGAAAAAAATTTATCACACTGTTCATATGAAATATATATATGAGTATGGCTATTTTAAAATAGAAATTAAGGTTTTAATTGTTGTTAAATTGATAAATTGATTTTAAGAATTGCTAGAGTACGAAAAATCATAATCATGATGCTTGGAAATTTCTGTTTTGATTGAATAACAAAATCACATTGTTGAATTTCATGGAAAATATCAAAAATGGTGTTTTTCCCAAAAACATTAAAATTGGGTGTTGTATAATTGATGTTTGTGCTAATTGATGGATAGAAACATGTTAGGAGTACTCACAATATGTTTATATGATGACTATATGCAATTTTCATGATAATCAGTCTATTAGATTCGAACTTTTTGGCCAATTTAGCTTTTTCTTTCATGGTTGCCGAAGCTGTCAGTCGACGTTGACAGTTCGCGCCGCGGCGCGGTCCAGCAGTTCATTGCTGGCGCCGCAGCGCCATCACCATGACGTAAGCACGGTCTGTTGCACAATCATTGCGCCGCAGCGCCGGCTCATAGTATAATCACTGCGCCGCAGCGCCGACTCAGAGCCGCAGCGCGAGCCACAGTACAAACCACGGCGCCGCGGCGCGGCTTGGCAGAACTGTCTGACAGTTTTTTTTAAATGTACAAAACTTGAAAATAAATGTTATGTGTTTATCATAATAATGTTAAATGATAATTTCGGTATGATTAGACTATGAACTATCATGTTATTAAGTATTATCTACTTGAAAAATAATTGATTATGTGAATGGGTAATTCAACCCATATGATGAATGTAATTGTTTATATAAATGTACAATGTTGGTTAGGACTAATTATGTCAATATGACATATGTTTAGGGTATCAATTCAAGTGGTAAAAGTGTAGCTTGTGCTAAAGGCAAGTTTCCTAAACCTACTTTTTACATTGAGCAAGTTTCTAAGCCTTAACTTTTGATATTTAGCAAGTTCTTTATTGTTTAAGTTTTCTAATCATTGGTGTTATTGAACTAATTATTGTTTCAATTTCGATTATCATATAATGGTGTAAATTTATTTGGAGCAAGTTATTCTTGTACTTAACTTGTGGTTTAGCATGTACAATTATATACATGTTGTGGATGTTTATTATTCAATTAACCTTGTCTTATTATTGTTCAAGCAAGGTAGGTTATAATTATTCAAATTGTATGCTATTAGATTATCCCTAAAGCATGATGTCAATTTATAAGCATCAATTAAACTATGATTATTCCATAGTATACAGTTATGTCGTTTGTAATCAACTAAACCTTAGTTGATTACCGTTGAATTCTAAATTACCCCATGATGTATCCAAACCAAACTCACTTTGGTACAGACTTGTATTCTAAATATTGAGAAGAACAACTCTTTTATAAGAGGTTACACTTAGCGTTGAAATGATTGTGCACAATACATTGTACGAAGGGTTGATCCCCCTAAGTACGTGAAGTCCTTATAGTCTTATGACTGTTAAAGTTTAAGTTGAAAAAATTACTTATAACTGTGGACATGATTCGCGGTCATTAGACCCTCAGTAAAGGTTAAAGCTTTCCAAAAGTTAATAGAATATATTGTTAAATTCTATTGAGCTTAATGTTGATAAATGATGTAAAAGTTTAATGATTTAATTATTGTTATTTCAAGTGGGCCTTGTTTGCTCACTCTTGCCTGTAAAATTTCTTACAGCTAAGGTTGAAACTGGTGATGTACCTAGTGTAACAACCCCAAAATAGGTCCATTCCATCCAACCCATTCTGAGTCGTCAAATACATGGTACAGAAAATAACTACAACTTTATTACAACAATTGTCGTGCAAAATACAACAACACATATGCTGTGAGTTTGGATACAAATATATACCAAATGTGACATTGGACACCATCATGTATCAGCACTTCACAAAGGTACCTTACATAAAGGTATAGTCAAAAACTGTTCTAGAAATTAGAATCTTTGGGAAGTGCTCAAGGAAACCTTCGTACATGGGAGGCCACGCGTCTAGGTTATGATAGATATCATATGGCCACAGAATTATCCTTGGTTGACCCAATAGACCCCAAAGAAAAACGAGAAGATTACTATCATATTCTTCTCAATGGTGAGTCTTCTCTTGACTTATCATTATCTTCACTGTCTCTAATTAAGAATTATACTTCAAACAAACACCAAGATTATATAGGTAGTGCCCATAGATATAATCAGCAAGTGGATGAGCACAACCCTGTCTTATGATGACACGAGGTTGTATGTCATTAGACATTTTGTATGATAGTGACAAAACACCCTTCCAACGTTGGGTTCGCCTCACCCTATTTTCTTCACCAAATATAACTACTAAATGATGACCACCGTTCTATTCCCTTGTTACCCCCGCTCGACCCAGCTACACTCTTATTACCTGAAAGGAATTGTGAAGCAAAAGGGTGAGCACAACTAGCTCAGTAAAGAATATCATGACTAAAGATAATTCAATTATCAATAGCCTTCATCAACAATAAATCAGAGATTTAGAACATATGGTAAATGATAAAAATTTCAACCATAGTTGCAGCGGAACGAGCAATCCATTAGAAGAGTCAAATAGACTATAAAGTCTATTATCTTCTCCATGTTAAAAATCCACCAATAATATTTTATCCATGTAACATCACTCAACAGTTCCTTTCCACAATCATATGAATAACTCATAATCATAATTGTGACTATAAATTTTTCTTCGCACCCAGGACGAAGAATATTTTCATCACCTGTCTTTACCTGAAACATCAAAGATCATGGTTATACCAAATCACAGTTCCTGTTTATAATCATACTAACAAATCCATCTTTGCACTACGGGCCAAAGATATTCATCAACAAACCATCTTTGCACTACGGGCCAAAGATATTCAACAACAGTTCATCTTTGCACTACAGGCCAAAGATATTCAACAACAGTTCATCTTTGCACTACAGGACAAAGATATTCATCAACAGGCCATCTTTGCACTACATGCCAAAGATATTCATCAACAATTCATATTTGCACTACAGGCCAAATATATTCATATCTCAAAGAAATATATAATCATTTCAGAATTTATATAAATAATAATTATAACCATGTTGATCAATTCACCTTTGCACTTAAGCTTAAGATATTCAATTATAAATTCAATGGTCATGATCATACCAGTCACAATTCAACTTTGCACTACAGGCCAAAGAGAACCCTAGTCATGATCATACCAATAATCTACCCATCTTTACACTCCAGTGAAAGAGAATTTCAACATCAAGGTTATAAAAATGTTATATATGATAATAAAAATAATATGATCAACATATAGATTTAATCTCAAGAGTAATATTCATAAATCAACTATAATTTGGTTAGAAAAAGAAAACCAATTTTGTCGTGAATAGTAACTCATGAATAGTAACTCGTGAATAGTAACTTATGAATAGTAACTCGTGAATAGTAACCCTGACATGAAAAAGGTAGAAATTCCACAATAATATACATACCAATATTTCGGTATAATGATATTGAAAGAATAATATTCTTAAGCTTATAAACAATTTATTTAAATTGTTTACACTTTACTAATTAATGCATTTAATAATCATAAAATTCCAACTCTTAAGATTTCATCATCAATAACCAAAACCCTCATCAAAAATCTGCATATACCTCATATATAGGATTCTCAAGCCATAAAATCCTATTTTCCAATTTTCTTACTTCACATAACATATTTAATTCATTTTCTCATAACTAGACTATTTTATGAAAAATACCAAATCCGTTCCAAAAATATTTCTTTTCTGGAATTTAGCATAATATAGTCCCATAGTGAACATATATTTTTCTTAGAATTTTTAAAAGTCATTTACTATTTTTCATATGGCCAAAATAGCCGAATATTTAGACATTTATCAAAAATTGTACTTTTGTCTAAAAATTCTGAAATTTACAGAGTACACTTCTATCATATACATGTACTCCCAATAAAAATTTCATCAATTTTGGAGTTAACCACAAGGAATTATAAGCCGCTACTTTTAAAATAGTATTTTCTCATAAAATTCATAACTCTCAATCTATACATCCAAAAATCACCATTTTTGGATACAATCAAGAAAACTCATCAAAATATCATTTCAAATTTTTCCAGAATTTTTGAAGTTCAGAAAAATTACGAAACTGAAAATCATAACAACCCTTAAAATCCCATAATATCCCTTACAATCCCTTAATATCCCTTACTATCCCTTACCTCAAAAGAGCAGTACTTCTGACTGGATATCGGATATGATGCTGAAGAAAACTTGCACTGATGAATAGCAACTCACCAAGTATCTAAAAACTCACAAAATATGCTTCATAATATAGAGAGAGAAAGAGAGAAAGCTTATGTTTCTGGTGTGATTTTCAATTCTAACTTAGCCCTCTATTTATAGGAAAATTTTGGTAGGTTTGACCTGCAACCTGATGGCTTTACCTGCTACTATTCCCACCCACCACATTTGAAATATAATTCAGCACATTTCTTCACCAACCACAAGTGGGGCCCACCAATTCTAGAATTTTCCATCAAAATGATAAACCCCGAAAATTCAACAATTTCTGAACCAGTCATCTTGTAAAATTCATAATAAATCATACGTTCATTTTTAACGGTTCAAAATTTGTGGACATATACTCAACTTATATATGTATAACATATCCAAAAATTACCACGATCCAACGGTCGGATTAAAAATTATAACCCTCGCAAAATATCTCAAAAACCCTGATTTTTAATACCTCCATTCCGACAAAAAATACGGATAAAAATCTCAACATTAACTCTTTCATTTTTAACCACAAAAATATATCCCTCGTTTATATCCACATAAAATAAATATTTCCTTATCATATGAATCAATAATTAATTATTCACAAATAATATTACAGAATCACATTTATGACAACCAGACCGTTCCCAGGAAAGAGGGGGCTTTCCAATAAGGATTTCTCCTTACTAGCGCGCAATTAGATGACCAAACCTCTCCTTAGACAGAACTTTCTAGACATTGCCAATAATGCTATCTAATAATATTATTCAAATAATATGAATTATTGATCTGATAATGGGAAATATTGTGCAGTGACAATTATTGAACAACAATAATATAAAATTTCAACGTAGCAATTATTGAATCAATAAAATAAAATATTGAACATTAATTACTATGACAATTATTCAGTAGTGCCTTCTTACGTAAGAATCAATAATTTCAAAAATACTGTGCAATACCGTGTGCTACTGTGCAATAACGCGTATTACTGTATTTTAACCACCGGGTATTCCAACAGTGTTAATGGTAACAACTACGCTGTTATTTGTAAAAACTCAAATTTATCATTTTCTTTCTCCGACAGTTATTCGTTATGGGGCCCACAAATAGCTGCGCCGTCGTACGAATATTCCCCGACAGAAAGAGTATTCCACGACCAAACGAATATTTTCCGATAAAATGAATATTTTATAACCACTTGCTTATTTTGAAAAATATTCATATATCACCCTTAACTTTAACTTTTTATCAATTTAACCATTTACTGAATAGTAATTATGAGAAAAATTGAATACTTTTATTTCATAAAATTCGGGGTCTTACAATCTCCCCTCCTTATGAAATTTCGTCCTCGAAATTTACGTACCTGGTATTTCAAAGAGTTGAGAATACCTTCCTTTCATTTCAAATTCCATCTTCTCTGTCATCACAATTTCTCCATTGCTCATCTCCTGTATTTCAAATAACATTCTAGAATACAGCTTCAAAACAAGTGTTAATTTAACAAATTAACAAATCACATAATATCCCGATATTATGACTGACCAACAAATAAGCTTAGGTAGGACACACTAGCGAAGGATTTACTCATCTCTCCCCTCCTAGTTGTATTCCCCGATCTCCGCCAGAGATCATATCCCCAAGCTCTGATACCAAATGTAACAACCCCAAAATAGGTCCATTCCATCCAACCCATTCTGAGTCGTCAAATACATGGTACAGAAAACAACTACAACTTTATTACAACAATTGTCGTGCAAAATACAACAACACATATGCTGTGAGTTTGGATACAAATATATACCAAATGTGACATTGGACACCATCATGTATCAGCACTTCACAAAGGTACCTTACATAAAGGTATAGTCAAAAACTGTTCTAGAAATTAGAATCTTTGGGAAGTGCTCAAGGAAACCTTCGTACATGGGAGGCCACGCGTCTAGGTTATGATAGATATCATATGGCCACAGAATTATCCTTGGTTGACCCAATAGACCCCAAAGAAAAACGAGAAGATTACTATCATATTCTTCTCAATGGTGAGTCTTCTCTTGACTTATCATTATCTTCACTGTCTCTAATTAAGAATTATACTTCAAACAAACACCAAGATTATATAGGTAGTGCCCATAGATATAATCAGCAAGTGGATGAGCACAACCCTGTCTTATGATGACACGAGGTTGTATGTCATTAGACATTTTGTATGATAGTGACAAAACACCCTTCCAACGTTGGGTTCGCCTCACCCTATTTTCTTCACCAAATATAACTACTAAATGATGACCACCGTTCTATTCCCTTGTTACCCCCGCTCGACCCAGCTACACTCTTATTACCTGAAAGGAATTGTGAAGCAAAAGGGTGAGCACAACTAGCTCAGTAAAGAATATCATGACTAAAGATAATTCAATTATCAATAGCCTTCATCAACAATAAATCAGAGATTTAGAACATATGGTAAATGATAAAAATTTCAACCATAGTTGCAGCGAAACGAGCAATCCATTAGAAGAGTCAAATAGACTATAAAGTCTATTATCTTCTCCATGTTAAAAATCCACCAATAATATTTTATCCATGTAACATCACTCAACAGTTCCTTTCCACAATCATATGAATAACTCATAATCATAATTGTGACTATAAATTTTTCTTCGCACCCAGGACGAAGAATATTTTCATCACCTGTCTTTACCTGAAACATCAAAGATCATGGTTATACCAAATCACAGTTCCTGTTTATAATCATACTAACAAATCCATCTTTGCACTACGGGCCAAAGATATTCATCAACAAACCATCTTTGCACTACGTGCCAAAGATATTCAACAACAGTTCATCTTTGCACTACAGGCCAAAGATATTCAACAACAGTTCATCTTTGCACTACAGGACAAAGATATTCATCAACAGGCCATCTTTGCACTACATGCCAAAGATATTCATCAACAATTCATATTTGCACTACAGGCCAAATATATTCATATCTCAAAGAAATATATAATCATTTCAGAATTTATATAAATAATAATTATAACCATGTTGATCAATTCACCTTTGCACTTAAGCTTAAGATATTCAATTATAAATTCAATGGTCATGATCATACCAGTCACAATTCAACTTTGCACTACAGGCCAAAGAGAACCCTAGTCATGATCATACCAATAATCTACCCATCTTTACACTCCAGTGAAAGAGAATTTCAACATCAAGGTTATAAAAATGTTATATATGATAATAAAAATAATATGATCAACATATAGATTTAATCTCAAGAGTAATATTCATAAATCAACTATAATTTGGTTAGAAAAAGAAACCAATTTTGTCGTGAATAGTAACTCATGAATAGTAACTCGTGAATAGTAACTCATGAATAGTAAGTCGTGAATAGTAACCCTGACATGAAAAAGGTAGAAATTCCACAATAATATACATACCAATATTTCGGTATAATGATATTGAAAGAATAATATTCTTAAGCTTATAAACAATTTATTTAAATTGTTTACACTTTACTAATTAATGCATTTAATCATCATAAAATGCCAACTCTTAAGATTTCATCATCAATAACCAAAACCCTCATCAAAAATCTGCATATACCTCATATATAGGATTCTCAAGCCATAAAATCCTATTTTCCAATTTTCTTACTTCACATAACATATTTAATTCATTTTCTCATAACTAGACTATTTTATGAAAAATACCAAATCCGTTCCAAAAATATTTCTTTTCTGGAATTTAGCATAATATAGTCCCATAGTGAACATATATTTTTCTTAGAATTTTTAAAAGTCATTTACTATTTTTCATATGGCCAAAATAGCCGAATATTTAGACATTTATCAAAAATTGTACTTTTGTCTAAAAATTCTGAAATTTACAGAGTACACTTCTATCATATACATGTACTCCCAATAAAAATTTCATCAATTTTGGAGTTAACCACAAGGAATTATAAGCCGCTACTTTTAAAATAGTATTTTCTCATAAAATTCATAACTCTCAATCTATACATCCAAAAATCACCATTTTTGGATACAATCAAGAAAACTCATCAAAATATCATTTCAAATTTTTCCAGAATTTTTGAAGTTCAGAAAAATTACGAAACTGAAAATCATAACAACCCTTAAAATCCCATAATATCCCTTACAATCCCTTAATATCCCTTACTATCCCTTACCTCAAAAGAGCAGTACTTCTGACTGGATATCGGATATGATGCTGAAGAAAACTTGCACTGATGAATAGCAACTCACCAAGTATCTAAAAACTCACAAAATATGCTTCATAATATAGAGAGAGAAAGAGAGAAAGCTTATGTTTCTGGTGTGATTTTCAATTCTAACTTAGCCCTCTATTTATAGGAAAATTTTGGTAGGTTTGACCTGCAACCTGATGGCTTTACCTGCTACTATTCCCACCCACCACATTTGAAATATAATTCAGCACATTTCTTCACCAACCACAAGTGGGGCCCACCAATTCTAGAATTTTCCATCAAAATGATAAACCCCGAAAATTCAACAATTTCTGAACCAGTCATCTTGTAAAATTCATAATAAATCATACGTTCATTTTTAACGGTTCAAAATTTGTGGACATATACTCAACTTATATATGTATAACATATCCAAAAATTACCACGATCCAACGGTCGGATTAAAAATTATAACCCTCGCAAAATATCTCAAAAACCCTGATTTTTAATACCTCCATTCCGACAAAAAATACGGATAAAAATCTCAACATTAACTCTTTCATTTTTAACCACAAAAATATATCCCTCGTTTATATCCACATAAAATAAATATTTCCTTATCATATGAATCAATAATTAATTATTCACAAATAATATTACAGAATCACATTTATGACAACCAGACCGTTCCCAGGAAAGAAGGGGCTTTCCAATAAGGATTTCTCCTTACTAGCGCGCAATTAGATGACCAAACCTCTCCTTAGACAGAACTTTCTAGACATTGCCAATAATGCTATCTAATAATATTATTCAAATAATATGAATTATTGATCTGATAATGGGAAATATTGTGCAGTGATAATTATTGAACAACAATAATATAAAATTTCAACGTAGCAATTATTGAATCAATAAAATAAAATATTGAACATTAATTACTATGACAATTATTCAGTAGTGCCTTCTTACGTAAGAATCAATAATTTCAAAAATACTGTGCAATACCGTGTGCTACTGTGCAATAACGCGTATTACTGTATTTTAACCACCGGGTATTCCAACAGTGTTAATGGTAACAACTACGCTGTTATTTGTAAAAACTCAAATTTATCATTTTCTTTATCCGACAGTTATTCGTTATGGGGCCCACAAATAGCTGCGCCGTCGTACGAATATTCCCCGACAGAAAGAGTATTCCACGACCAAACGAATATTTTCCGATAAAATGAATATTTTATAACCACTTGCTTATTTTGAAAAATATTCATATATCACCCTTAACTTTAACTTTTTATCAATTTAACAATTTACTGAATAGTAATTATGAGAAAAATTGAATACTTTTATTTCATAAAATTCGGGGTCTTACACCTAGTACCAGTAAAGGGAAAGGAAAGACAAAACAATGCTGAAGGCTTGTAATAGTTGAATAGTTTATTTTCAGACTTGGTTGAAAGATTGTAATGAAGTTTATTTTAATTTTCCGCATGAATGATTGTTTGTAAAGGTTAGTTAACCTGGGAGATTTATTTAAGTTTAATCCTGTATGGGCAGACTTTGTTATTCAATTTTATTATAATTGGGTAGTTAGAAATGAATGTTTTGATTACGTGAACACCAAATCCTGAGGAAATGAAGTACCGGGATTTGGGTGTGTCACAGGTTGGTATCAAAGCTTTAGGTTATGAACCTTAGGTGGGGGAAAAAAAGCCTTAGGAAGTAACCTTTGAAAAGATAGTGGAGATAACTCTTATCGAGTTTTAAGAAAGAAGTAATAAAACACTTATGTGCTTATGTGTTTATAACTTATGTGCTCGCGAGTGTCGAGTAGAATGATTAATAACTAAAACTTTAAAATTTTGTTGTCAGGATGACTAATGTCGGAGAATCCAGTCAGGCTAGGGTAGAGGGACCTCAAATGCCTATAGAGGAGGAGCCTCGCGACATTCAGGTAGTTTGGGAACAACTACTGCCACGGGAGTTAGCCCCGTTGGTCACAGTAGTTGAAGATGAGGAGGATGATGTGGAGACAGATGAGGAGGATGAGGAAGAAAGGATTCCACTTAACTCGATAACGGGCCATATTTACGATGAGGTGCATGACCGCAACGTGGAACTTCAGGATATAGTTGAGGAATTGTAAGAGATAGTAGCTGAACAACAGACTGGAATGACACAGAAGGACGATGAGATCCTGGATCGTGAAGAACGACTGACTAACGCCGAGGAGAAATTAATACAGACTGAAGGAGAGAAAGAACAATTGATCGAGATGGTTGTTGAACTGGAGAGCAAGTTGAGAGAAGAACCTACTAAGAGGGCAAGAGCTGAAGATGCATACGAGGAAGCTTATCAACGAACTGGAAGAGCAGCGAGAGACGCGCAGGCAAAGAGGATGAAGATGGAAGAGATGGATAAAGTATTTAACACCGCAATTAATCGTGCTCAAGATCGGGTCATGGGATATCCGATTCAGTTCGAGACGCTGCCATCATTCGTGTTAGATCGCAGAACAATGTTTCGAGTCATGGAGGAAGAACGTGATAGGGCTACGAAGTACCTTAATAGATCATCGTAGAAAATGTGTCGGTAATGTACGTAATAAGTATTAAATAATGTGTAAGTCCCTAGTGTTAATTAACTATGGGATATGATAATAATGATATTGTCCTGAAACTTTTGTAGTTCAGGAAAGGAATGTAGATAGCAGAGATGCTATTGTGTTATGTTTTCAGAAAGTTTATGAATAAATAAGTGTTATTATTTTGTTCAAAGTGTTATGTGCTATGTGAGTATTTCTTTTATAGAGGCAATTTAATTAGAAATACTTAAAGAAGTTGAGTAATGGTCTAATAGATGTTTTATTTTAACAGAAAATGCCTCCCAGACGTCAGCCAACACGACAGAGAACCACTGAAGGAACTAACAATAACGACAATGTTGATGCAAATCCCGTTCAACAACTAGTCACACTACTGACAGGAGCGTTGCAGAATCAACCTCAAAACAAAGGTACAACGTTTAAGGAGTTTAAGGCGGTTGGACCACCTGAATTCCGTGGGTCCATGAATCCAGTCAAAGAACAAACCTGGATTATGGAGATAGAGAAGGTGTTCGATGTCGCTAGGGTAGGGGATGATCAGAAGACTGCTTTCGCAACGTTCATGTTGAAAGCAGAAGCTAGTTATTGGTCGCAGGCTAATAAAACTCGTGAAGGGCCAGGAGTGATGACTTAGGATAGGTTCAAGGAGTTGTTTTTCGAGACCTATTTCCCGGAGAGTTCGAAGATCCAGCTGGAAGTACAGTTTCTAGAACTGAAGCAAGGGACGATGACGGTATCTGAGTATGCCCCAAAATTCAATGAATTGGCGAGGTTTGCGCCATATCAGGTTAGCACAGATGAGCGTAAGGCGAAGAGGTTTGAACAGGGACTGAAGCCATGGTTATACAGTAGGGTTTCCCTGTTCCAATTGAAGACGTTTGCAGCAGTGATGGAGAAAGCAGTACTCGCTGAAGGTGGAGGCGAGGAGGTGACAAAATTTAACCAGGAACAAAAGAAGAATAAGAATGAGAATGAGGTGAAGAATGGTGGTAGTAGCAGTGGAAACAACAATAATAACAACAACAATAACAACAACAACAACAAGAGGAAGTGGAATGAGAGTATGGGTACTGGAAACCAGCAAGGTAACCAGCAGAATAAAAAGTTTAAAGCATGTGCGACATGTGGAAAGTTTCACAAGGGTGCGTGCTTGTTGGGAAAACGAGTTTGCTACAATTGTGGCCAGGAGGGTCACATCGCCCCAAATTGCACTGAATCAAAGAAGAATGCGTGCTTCATGTGCGGATCCAAGGATCACTTTGCTCGTGAATGTCCTAAGAAGAAGGAGGGAGTGACAACCAGAAGCAAAGGAGATAACAATGGAGGTGCGTGGGCTATTACAGGACCTGTAGCATCAATCAAACCCACAGCCAGAACCTTTAACATGACTGTGCAAGATGCTGTGCAATCAAAGGATGTAGTTTCAGGTATTATCCCAATCAATGATATTGATGCATACGTATTATTTGATTCGGGTGCTACTTGCTCGTTTATATCTGATGAATTTGCTAAGAGGTTAGAATTGCCTAGAGAAGAACTGAATTTTCCTTTGAACATAGAAATTGCGAATAAGGAAATAATCCCCGTTAGATTCGTATACAAGAACTGTAGGGTGAACATTAAGGAGAATGTCTTATTGGTAGATTTGATTCCGATTAGACTGGGGGAATTTGATGTAATTTTGGGAATGGATTGGTTGTTCAAATGCGGAGCGATAATTGACTGCCAAAAGAAGTGTGTAAACCTTATGACTCCGTCAAAGGTAGTATTTTATGGTAGCAAGTCGCCTAGACAAATGAAATGTCTGACGACTATGCAGGCCAAGAAATTGTTGAGTCAAGGTTGTGTGGGCTATTTAGCTTACATAGTCGATACTCAAAAGAAGGAGGTAAAGCTGGAAGAAATACTAGTAGTGAGGGAATTCGAAGATGTTTTTCCAGAGGATTTGCCAGGACTTCCGCCTGACAGAGAAATTGAGTTCGTGATCGACTTAGTACCGGGAACAGCACCGATATCGAAGGCCCCGTGCAGAATGGCTCCGGTAGAAATGAAGGAACTAATGGTTCAGTTGCAAGAGCTGCTGGACAAGAAATATATTCAACCAAGCGTATCGCCGTAGGGAGCGCCAGTTTTATTTGTGAAGAAGAAGGACGGGTCAATGCGTCTTTGCATTGATTATAGGGAGTTAAACAAAGTCACCATTAAAAACAAATACCCGTTGCCAAGAATAGATGACTTGTTTGATCAACTGAAGGGTGCTAAGTACTTTTTGAAAATAGATTTGAGAAGTGGTTATCACCAATTGAAGGTAAGAAATGAGGATATACCACGAACGGCATTCAGAACTCGGTATGGACATTACGAGTTTCTGGTGATGTCTTTTGGTTTAACCAATGCACTTGCTGCGTTCATGGATTTGATGAACAGGGTGTTTAAACCATTCCTAGACAAGTTTGTAGTGGTATTCATTGATGACATTCTAGTGTATTCCAAAACTCAAGAAGAACACGTGGAACACTTACGTCTGACATTGGAGACACTAAGAAAGGAAAAACTATACGCGAAGTTCTCTAAGTGCGAATTTTGGCTCGACCGTGTACAATTTTTGGGGCATGTGATTGACAAAGATGGGATCTCAGTGGATCCGTCGAAAGTGGAAGCAGTAATCAATTGGGAACAACCAAAAACACCGTCGAAAGTGAGGAGTTTCTTGGGACTGGCTGGTTATTATAGAAGATTTATTCAATATTTTTCTAAGATAGCCACTCCGTTAACAAATTTGACAAGAAAAATTGTAAAATTCGTTTGGACGGAGAAGTCCGAATAGAGTTTCCAAGATTTGAAGAAGAAGTTAAGTGTGGCACCTGTATTGACTTTGCCAGATAATACTGGAAATTTTGTGGTATATAGTGATGCCTCACATAAAGGGTTGGGTTGTGTTCTTATGCAGAACGGCAAAGTTATTGCCTATGCATCAAGACAATTGAAGGATTATGAGAAGGGGTATCCGACTCATGATTTGGAATTGGCTGCAGTGGTGTTTGCTCTAAAAATATGGAGACACTATCTTTATGGAGAGAAATGTATGATCTACACAGACCACAAAAGTCTGAAGTATATTTTCACTCAGAAGGATTTGAACATGCGTCAAAGAAGGTGGATGGAATTAATAAAAGATTACGATTGTGAGATCTTTTATCATCCGGGTAAAGCGAATGTAGTTGCAGATGCTTTAAGCAGGAAAGGTCGGGAGAAGTTGATGCTGATAACAACTCAAAAGGAGCTCATTTCAGCAATGACAAAATTGGAGTTGGAAATCAAATTTCCAAAAGAATCTGACGAACAACTATTCCAGATAGAAGCTGATCTAACTTTAGTGAACAAAGTGAAAATTGCTCAATTACAAGATGGAGAGTGTGGAAAAATCAAAGAGAATTTGGGTGAAGGCGGAGATGTAAAATACAAGGTCGATACCGAAGGTTTACTACGGTTCGATGGACGAATTTGGGTTCCAGCAGTGCTAGAGCTGAAAGAAGAAATTCTGACTGAAGCTCATAGCTCAAAGTATTCATTTCATCCAGGAAGCACGAAAATGTATCAGGATTTGCGCCGACATTTTTGGTGGCCAAATATGAAAAGAGATGTTGCTGAATGCGTAGCGAAATGCTTGACATGTCAGAGAGTAAAAGCCGAAAATCAAAGACCCAGCGGATTACTCCAACCGTTAGAAATACCGGAATGGAAGTGGGAACACATCACGATGGATTTTGTGGTGGGTCTTCCAACTACTCAGAGAGGATGCGATGCGATTTGGGTAATAATGGACAGACGGACGCAATCAGCACACTTTTTACCAATAAAGATTAGATTCAATCTTGATCAGTTGGCAAGATTGTACATTAAGGAGATCGTTTCGAGGCACGAAGTGCCAGTATCAATTGTGTCTGATAGAGATTCGCGGTTTACATCGAATTTCTGGAAGAGACTACAAGAATGTATGGGAACACAGTTGCGAATGAGTACGGCTTATCATCCACAAATAGATGGCCAAAGCGAACGAATAATTCAGACATTGGAAGATATGCTGAGAGCATGTGTCATGGACTTTAAAGGAAGCTGGGAAGATCAACTACCATTGGTGGAATTTTCTTACAATAATAGTTATCACGCGAGCATCGACATGCCACCTTACGAGGCATTGTACGGCAGAAAGTGCAGAACCCCACTGTGTTGGGATGAAGTCGGTGAACGCCAACTGTTAGGACCAGAATTGGTACAATAAACTGCTGATGTTGTCAAATTCATCAGGACGAGACTGGTCGCAACTCAAGACAGACAGAAAAAGTATGCTGATCAACACAGACAAGATCGTACATTTGATGTAGGAACTTTTGTATTCTTAAAAGTTTCTCCCTAGAAGGGGAAAATTCGTTTCGGTAAAAAGGGAAAGTAAAGTCCGAGGTTTATTGGACCCTTTGAAGTGCTGCGAAGAATGGGAGAAGTGGCTTATGAGGTAGCTCTACCTCCAGTGTTGGAAAATATTCATAATGTTTTTCACATTTCGGTGTTACGACCATATAAACCCGACTACAAGCATGTGATCGAGTATGAACCTTTGCAGTTCGAAAAAGATTTGACTTATGAAGAGGTTCCTATCCAGATAGTCGACAGGAAAGAACAAGTACTCAGGAATAAAGTGATACCTTTTGTGAAGGTGATATGGAGAAACCACAACACTGAAGAAGCTACGTGGGAACTCGAAGAGAAAATATTGAAGGAATACCCTGAGTTATTTGTTTAATCTGTGTCTTCGATTCTGGGGACAGAATCTTTGTAAGTAGGGAAGAATGTAACGAATGATTTGTTTGAATGGTGATTCTGAGGACAGAATCCTTGTAAGGAGGGAATGATGTAACATTCCATAATTTTAAAGTGTGACATTAAATATTTATTGATTTATTTAAGTATTTAATGGATATGTTTATTGTTGAATAAATAATTATTCAATTTGAGTGATGTGGTTTATTGAATTATTTGTTGAATAAATAATTAAATATTAAATATTAAATATTAAATATTTATTGGCAATATTAAATATTTATTGAATTATATGGCAATTTGAGTTGATGTGATTTAATTAATTATTTATTGAGTAAATAATTAAGGAGCTAAATAAATTAATTATTATGAGATTTTATAATAATGGAGTTTAATTTAATAAGCTAGAGAGCTTATAATGATTTTAAATAAATAATAATATTTAAATGAGAAATTGTAGTTTGAAATATTAGTTGATTAAATGAAATTATAATTGTAAAAAGAATTATAATTATTTATGTGTTAAAGTAATTTAATAGATTAATGTTTAATTGATTTATTAATTTAATAAAGGTGTGACTAATAACCTTGCTGTAAAGGAGTTATTAAAATAAAATAAAAATGGTTTAATTTAGTTTTGTCAAACAAGGCTTAATGCATAATAAGTCTTTAATCTATTAGGATTTTAGCAAACAAGGTATAAGGATTAATCTATTATATTTTAATTCAATTTACCAAACAAGGAGTAAGGATTAATAGGTTCTTTTTATTAAGCTTAACCAAACAAGCCTTATGGCTTTTGATTTTCAAAATAAGATAACTGATGTCAGTTAAATTCTATACTAAATATATCTATTATTACATACGTTATGTTATTATACGTAAACTAGAGAAAGACTCAGTGAAAGAAAAGAGAAGAAGAAGAAGAAAAGAGAAAAGGGAAATAAAACTTGAGAGAATTCCTTGAAGGTTTGAGAAAGGAATTGGAGAAAAGTAATTGATAGTCAAAAGTAGCCATCAACTTTTCAATCAAAGGTAGGAGCTTAACCTTTTTCTTTAAAAGTCTAGTTTTCTTCTTCTTCTAAAAATAAAAATAAAAAAATTCTCTGTAAATAATTATGGATGATGAATTTCTTATGTATATAGCTTTAGATGATGATTGTTGTTGTAAAACTATTTTTCTTGAATGTATGTATGATTATAATCAATTTCTTTATGTATGTATGCAAATTATGAAGAAATTTTATCACAGTGTTCATATGAAATATATATATGAGTATGACTATTTTAAAGTAGAAATTAAGGTTTTAATTGTTGTTAAATTGATAAATTGATTATAAGAATTGCTAGAGTATAAAAAATCATAATCATGATGCTTGGAAATTTCTGTTTTGATTGAATAACAAAATCACAGTGTTGAATTTCATGGAAAATATCAAAAATGGTGTTTTTGCCAAAAACATTAAAATTGGGTGTTGTATAATTGATGTTTGTGCTAATTGATGGATAGAAACATGTTAGGAGTACTCACAATATGTTTATATAATGTCTATATGCAATTTTCATGATAATCAGTCTATTAGATTTGAGCTTTTTGGCCAATTTGGCTTTTTCTTTCATGGTTGCCGAAGCTGTCAGTCGACGCTGACAATTCGCGCCGCGGCGCGGTCCAACAGTTCATTGCTGGCGCCACAGCGCCATCACCATGACGTAAGCACGGTCTGTTGCACAATCACTGCGCCGCAGCGCCGGCTCATAGTATAATCGCTGCGCCGCAGCGCCGACTCAGAGCAGCAGCGCGAGCCACAGTACAAACTGTGGCGCCGCGGCGCGGCTTGGCAGAACTGTCTGACAGTTTTGTTTAAATGTACAAAACTTGAAAATAAATGTTATGTGTTTATCATAATAATGTTAAATGATAATTTCGGTATGATTAGACTATGAACTATCATGTTATTAAGTATTATCTACTTGAAAAATAATTGATTATGTGAATGGGTAATTCAACCCATATGATGAATGTAATTGTTTATATAAATGTACAGTGTTGGTTAGGACTAATTATGTCAATATGACATATGTTTAGGGTATCAATTCAAGTGGTAAAAGTGTAGCTTGTGCTAAAGGCAAGTTTCCTAAACCTACCTTTTACATTGAGCAAGTTTCTAAGCCTTAACTTTTGATATTTAGCAAGTTCTTTATTGTATAAGTTTTCTAATCATTGGGGTTATTGAACTAATTATTGTTTCAATTTCGATTATCCTATAATGGTGTAAATTTATTTGGAGCAAGTTATTCTTGTACTTAACTTGTGGTTTAGCATGTACAATTATATACATGTTGTGGATGTTTATTATTCAAATAACCTTGTCTTATTATTGTTCAAGCAAGGTAGGTTATAATTATTCAAATTGTATGCTATTAGATTATCCCTAAAGCATGATGTCAATTTATAAATATCAATTAAACTATGATTATTCCATAGTATACAGTTATGTCGTTTGTAATCAACTAAACCTTAGTTGATTACCGTTGAATTCTAAATTACCCCATGATGTATCCAAACCAAACTCACTTTTGTACGGACTTGTATTCTAAATACTGAGAAGAACAACTCTTTTATAAGAGGTTACGCTTAGCGTTGAAATGATTGTGCACAATACATTGTACGAATGGTTGATCCCCCTAAGTACGTGAAGTCCTTATAGTCTTATGACTGTTAAAGTTTAAGTTGAAAAAATTACTTATAACTGTGGACATGATTCGCGATCATTAGACCCTCAGTAAAGGTTAAAGCTTTCCAAAAGTTAATAGAATATATTGTTAAATTCTATTGAGCTTAATATTGACAAATGATGTAAAAGTTTAATGATTTAATTATTGTTATTTCAAGTGGGCCTTGTTTGCTCACTCTTGCCTATAAAATTTCTTACAGCTAAGGTTGAAACTGGTGATGTACCTAGTACCAGTAAAGGGAAAGGAAAGACGAAACAATGCTGAAGACTTGTAATAGTTGAATAGTTTATTTTTAGACTTGGTTGAAAGATTGTAATGAAGTTTATTTTAATTTTCCGCATGAATGATTGTTTGTAAAGGTTAGTTAACCTGGGAGATTTATTTAAGTTTAATCCTGTATGGGCAGGCTTTGTTATTCAATTTTATTATAATTGGGTAGTTAGAAATGAATGTTTTGATTACGTGAACACCAAATCCTGAGGAAATGAAGTACCGGGATTTGGGGGTGTCACAGGTTAGTATCAAAGCTTTAGGTTATGAACCTTAGGTGGGGAAAAAAAGCCTTAGGAAGTAACCTTTGAAAAGATAGTGGAGATAACTCTTATCGAGTTTTAAGAAAGAAGTAATAAAACACTTATGTGCTTATGTGTTTATAACTTATGTGCTCGCGAGTGTCGAGTAGAATGATTAATAACTAAAACTTTAAAATTTTGTTGTCAGGATGACTAATGTCGGAGAATCCAGTCAGGCTAGGGAGGAGGGACCTCAAATGCCTATAGAGGAGGAGCCTCGCGACATTCAGGTAGTTTGGGAACAACTACTGCCACGGGAGTTAGCCCCGTTGGTCACAGTAGTTGAAGATGAGGAGGATGATGTGGAGACAGATGAGGAGGATGAGGAAGAAAGGATTCCACTTAACTCGATAACAGGCCGTATTTACGATGAGGTGCATGACCGCAACGTGGAACTTCAGGATATAGTTGAGGAATTGCAAAAGATAGTAGCTGAACAACAGACTGCAATGACACAGAAGGACGATGAGATCCTGGATCGTGAAGAACGACTGACTAACGCCGAGGAGAAATTAATACAGACTGAAGGAGAGAAAGAGCAATTGATCGAGATGGTTGCTGAACTGGAGAGCAAGCTGAGAGAAGAAGCTGCTAAGAGGGCAAGAGCTGAAGATGCATACGAGGAAGCTTATCAACGAACTGGAAGAGCAGCAAGAGACGCGGCGGCAAAGAGGATGAAGATGGAAGAGATGGATAAAGTATTTAATACCGCAATTAATCGAGCTCAAGATCGGGTCATGGGATATCTGATTCAGTTCGAGACGCTGCCATCATTCGTGTTAGATCGCAGAACAATGTTTCGAGTCATGGAGGAAGAACGCGATAGGGCTACGAAGTACCTTAATAGATCATCGTAGAAAATGTGTCGGTAATGTACGTAATAAGTATTAAATAATGTGTAAGTCCCTTGTGTTAAGTAACCATGATATATGATAATAATGATATTGTCCTGAAACTTTTGTAGTTCAGGAAAGGAATGTAGATAGCAGAGATGCTATTGTGTTATGTTTTCAGAAAGTTTATGAATAAATAAATGTTATTATTTTGTTCAAAGTGTTATGTGCTATGTGGGTATTTCTTTTATAGAGGCAAGTTAATTAGAAATACTTAAAGAAGTTGAGTAATGGTCTAATAGATGTTTTATTTTAATAGAAAATGCCTCCCAGACGTCAGCCAACACGACAGAGAACCACTGAAGGAACTAACAATAACGACAATGTTGATGCGAATCCCGTTCAACAACTAGTGACACTACTGACAGGAGCATTACAGAATCAACCTCAAAACCAAGGTACAACGTTTAAGGAGTTTAAGGCGGTTGGACCACCTGAATTCCGTGGGTCCATGAATCCAGTCGAAGCACAAACCTGAATTATGGAGATAGAGAAGGTGTTCGATGTCGCTAGGGTAGGGGATGATCAGAAGACTGCTTTCGTAACGTTCATGTTGAAAGCAGAAGCTAGTTATTGGTGGCAGGCTAATAAAACTCGTGAAGGGCCAGGAGTGATGACTTGGGATAGGTTCAAGGAGTTCTTTTTCGAGACCTATTTCCCGGAGAGTTCGAAGAGTCAGCTGGAAGTACAGTTTCTAGAACTGAAGCAAGGGACGATGACGGTATCTGAGTATGCCACAAAATTCAATGAATTGGCGAGGTTTGCGCCATATCAGGTTAGCACAGATGAGCGTAAGGTGAAGAGGTTTGAACAGGGACTGAAGCCATGGTTGTACAGTAGGGTTTCCCTGTTCCAATTGAAGACGTTTGCAGCAGTGATGGAGAAAGCAGTACTCGCTGAAGGTGGAGGCGAGGCGGTGACAAAATTTAACCAGGAACAAAAGAAGAAGAAGAATGAGAATGAGGTGAAGAATGGTGGTAGTAGCAGTGGAAACAACAACAATAACAACAACAATAACAACAACAACAACAAGAGGAAGTGTAATGGGAGTATGGGTACTGGAAACCAGCAAGGTAACCAGCAGAACAAAAAGTTTGAAGCATGTGCGACATGTGGAAAGTTTCACAAGGGTGCGTGCTTGATGGGAAAATGAGTTTGCTACAATTGTGGCCAGGAGGGTCACATCGCCCCAAATTGCACTCAATCAAAGAAAAATGTGTGCTTCACGTGCGGATCCAAGGATCACTTTGCTCGTGAATGTCCTAAGAAGAATGAGGGAGTGACAACCAGAAGCAAAGGAGATAACAATGGAGGTGCGTGGGCTATTACAGGACCTGCAGCATCAATCAAACCCACAGCCAGAACCTTTAACATGACTGTGCAAGATGCTGTGCAATCAAAGGATGTAGTTTCAGGTATTATCCCAATCAATGATATTGATGCATATGTATTATTTGATTCGGGTGCTACTTGCTCGTTTATATCTGATGAATTTGCTAAGAGAGTAGAATTACCTAGAGAAGAACTGAATTTTCCTTTGAACATAGAAATTGCGAATAAGGAAATAATCCCCGTTAGATTCGTATACAAGAACTGTAGGGTGAACATTAAGGAGAATGTCTTGTTGGTAGATTTGATTCCGATTAGACTGGGGGAATTTGATGTAATTTTGGGAATGGATTGGTTGTTCAAATGCGGAGTGGTAATTGACTGCCAAAAGAAGTGTGTAAACCTTATGACTCCGTCAAAGGTAGTATTTTATGGTAGCAAGTCGCCTAGACAAATGAAATGTCTGACGACTATGCAGGCCAAGAAATTGTTGAGTCAAGGTTGTGTGGGCTATTTAGCTTACATAGTCGATACTCAAAAGAAGGGGGTAAAGCTGGAAGAAATACCAGTAGTGAGGGAATTCGAAGACGTTTTTCCAGAGGATTTGCCAGGACTTCCGCCTGACAGAGAAATTGAGTTCGTGATCGACTTAGTACCGGGAACAACACCGATATCGAAGGCCCCGTACAGAATGGCTCCGGTAGAAATGAAGGAACTAATGGTTCAGTTGCAAGAGCTGCTGGACAAGAAATATATTCAACCAAGCGTATCGCCGTGGGGAGCGCCAGTTTTATTTGTGAAGAAGAAGGACGGGTCAATGCGTCTTTGCATTGATTATAGGGAGTTAAACAAAGTCACTATTAAAAACAAATACCCATTGCCAAGAATAGATGACTTGTTTGATCAACTGAAGGGTGCTAAGTACTTTTCGAAAATAGATTTGAGAAGTGGTTATCACCAATTGAAGGTAAGAAAGGAGGATAGACCACGAACGGCATTCAGAACTCGGTATGGACATTACGAGTTTCTGGTGATGTCTTTTGGTTTAACCAATGCACCTGCTGCGTTCATGGATTTGATGAACATGGTGTTTAAACCATTCCTAGACAAGTTTGTAGTGGTATTCATTGATGACATTCTATTGTATTCCAAAACTCAAGAAGAACACGTGGAACACTTACGTCTGACATTGGAGACACTAAGAAAGGAAAAACTGTACGCGAAGTTCTCTAAGTGCGAATTTTGGCTCGACCGTGTACAATTTTTGGGGCATGTGATTGACAAAGATGGGATCTCAGTGGATCCGTCGAAAGTGGAAGCAGTAATCAATTGGGAACAACCAAAAACACCGTCGGAAGTGAGGAGTTTCTTGGGACTGGCTGGTTATTATAGAAGATTTATTCAAGATTTTTCTAAGATAGCCACTCCGCTAACAAATTTGACAAGAAAATTTGTAAAATTCGTTTGGACGGAGAAGTGCGAAGAGAGTTTCCAAGATTTGAAGAAGAAGTTAAGTGTGGCACCTGTATTGACTTTGCCAGATAATACAGGAAATTTTGTGGTATATAGTGATGCCTCACATAAAGGGTTGGGTTGTGTTCTTATGCAGAACGGCAAAGTTATTGCCTATGCATCAAGACAATTGAAGGATTATGAGAAGGGGTATCGGACTCATGATTTGGAATTGGCTGCAGTGGTGTTTGCTCTAAAAATATGGAGACACTATCTTTATGGAGAGAAATGTGAGATCTACACAGACCACAAAAGTCTGAAGTATATTTTCACTCAGAAGGATTTGAACATGCGTCAAAGAAGGTGGATGGAATTAATAAAAGATTACGATTGTGAGATCTTTTATCATCCGGGTAAAGCGAATGTAGTTGCAGATGCTTTAAGCAGGAAAGGTCGGGAGAAGTTGATGCTGATAACAACTCAAAAGGAGCTCATTTCAGCAATGACAAAATTGGAGTTGGAAATAAAATTTCCAAAAGAATCTGACGAACAACTATTCCAGATAGAAGTTGATCTAACTTTAGTGAACAAAGTGAAAATTGCTCAATTACAAGATGGAGAGTGTGGAAAAATCAAAGAGAATTTGGGTGAAGGCAGAGATGTAAAATACAAGGTCGATACCGAAGGTTTACTACGGTTCGATGGACGAATTTGGGTTCCAGCAGTGCTAGAGCTGAAAGAAGAAATTATGACTGAAGCTCATAGCTCAAAGTATTCAATTCATCCAGGAAGACTGATGTCAGTTAAATTCTATACTAAATATATCTATTATTACATACGTTATGTTATTATACGTAAACTAGAGAAAGACTCAGTGAAAGAAAAGAGAAGAAGAAGAATAAAAGAGAAAAGGAAAATAAAACTTAAGAGAATTCCTTGAAGGTTTGAGAAAGGAATTGGAGAAAAGTAATTGATAGTCAAAAGTAGCCATCAACTTTTCAATCAAAGGTAGGAGCTTAACCTTTTTCTTTAAAAGTCTAGTTTTCTTCTTCTTCTAAAAAAAAAATAAAAAATTCTCTGTAAATAATTATGGATGATGAATTTCTTATGTATATAGCTTTAGATGATGATTGTTGTTGTAAAACTATTTTTCTTGAATGTATGTATGATTATAATCAATTTCTTTATGTATGTATGCAAATTATGAAGAAAATTTATCACAGTGTTCATATGAAATATATATATATGAGTATGGCTATTTTAAAATAAAAATTAAGGTTTTAATTGTTGTTAAATTCATAAATTGATTATAAGAATTGCTAGAGTATGAAAAATCATAATCACGATGCTTGGAAATTTCTGTTTTGATTGAATAACAAAATCACAGTGTTGAATTTCATGGAAAATATCAAAAATGGTGTTTTTGCCAAAAACATTAAAATTGGGTGTTGTATAATTGATGTTTGTCCTAATTGATGGATAGAAACATGTTAGGAGTACTCACAATATGTTTATATGATGTCTATATGCAATTTTCATGATAATCAGTCTATTAGATTCGAGCTTTTTGGCCAATTTGGTTTTTTCTTTCATGGTTGCCGAAGCTGTCAGTCGACGCTGACAGTTCGCGCCGCGGCGCTGTCCAGCAGTTCATTGCTGGCGCCGTAACGCCATCACCATGACGTAAGCACGGTCTGTTGCACAATCACTGCGCCATAAATGTTATGTGTTTATCATAATAATGTTAAATGATAATTTCGGTATGATTAGACTATGAACTATCATGTTATTAAGTATAATCTACATGAAAAATAATTGATTATGTGAATGGGTAATTCAACCCATATGATGAATGTAATTGTTTATATAAATGTACAATGTTGGTTAGGACTAATTATGTCAATATGACATATGTTTAGGGTATCAATTCAAGTGGTAAAAGTGTAGCTTGTGCTAAAGGCAAGTTTCCTAAACCTACCTTTTACATTGAGCAAGTTTCTAAGCCTTAACTTTTGATATTTAGCAAGTTCTTTATTGTATAAGTTTTCTAATCATTGGTGTTATTGAACTAATTATTGTTTCAATTTCGATTATCATATAATGGTGTAAATTTATTTGGAGCAAGTTATTCTTGTACTTAACTTGTGGTTTAGCATGTACAATTATATACATGTTGTGGATGTTTATTATTCAATTAACCTTGTCTTATTATTGTTCAAGCAAGGTAGGTTATAATTATTCAAATTGTATGCTATTAGATTATCCCTAAAGCATGATGTCAATTTATAAACATGAATTAAACTATGATTATTCCATAGTATACAGTTATGTCGTTTGTAATCAACTAAACCTTAGTTGATTACCGTTGATTTCTAAATTACCCCATGATGTATCCAAACCAAACTCACTTTGGTACGGACTTATATTCTAAATACTGAGAAGAACAACTCTTTTATAAGAGGTTACGCTTAGCGTTGAAATGATTGTGCACAATACATTGTACGAAGGATTGATCCCCCTAAGTACGTGAAGTCCTTATAGTCTTATGACTGTTAAAGTTTAAGTTGAAAAAATTACTTATAACTATGGACATGATTCGCGGTCATTAGACCCTCAGTAAAGGTTAAAGCTTTCCAAAAGTTAATAGAATATATTGTTAAATTCTATTGAGCTTAATGTTGACAAATGATGTAAAAGTTTAATGATTTAATTATTGTTATTTCAAGTGGGCCTTGTTTGCTCACTCTTGCCTGTAAAATTTCTTACAGCTAAGGTTGAAACTGGTGATGTACCTAGTACCAGTAAAGGGAAAGGAAAGACGAAACAATGCTGAAGACTTGTAATAGTTGAATAGTTTATTTTCAAACTTGGTTTAAAGATTGTAATGAAGTTTATTTTAATTTTTCGCATGAATGATTGTTTGTAAAGGTTAGTTAACCTGAGAGATTTATTTAAGTTTAATCCTGTATGGGCAGGCTTTGTTATTCAATTTTATTATAATTGGGTAGTTAGAAATGAATGTTTTGATTACGTGAACACCAAATCCTGAGGAAATGAAGTACCGGGATTTGGGGGTGTCACAAACACACCTTCTAACTAGCAGCCTGGTTTCGGATAATCAGATCCATCACTCAACTCATGTTTTTCAAAACCTTTCACACTTTCAGTTTTGTCCCACCAAGGATCAAACTTTTAATCTACAGTCTGTCCTATACTTGGGGTGAACTACACAGACCTGATCTCCCCAATACACGAGAGTACATAGGTAGCCATCTTTATGGTTTGGTCTCACCACAAAAAAAATGAAAAACAAAAATAAACACATCTCTAAGCCCACTTTACCACATACAACACTTTGAACCTTTACACCAGGATCGAACTACACAGACCTAATCTCCCCTCTTTAGTGGGAGTACGTAGGCAGCCATTCATGGTTCGGTCTTACCCCCTACCAAAACACAAAAACTTATCAGCGGTACTGGGATCATCTTTCAAACCACACTTCATCGGCTTTAGACCAAAGGGATGGAACTACCTGGCCTCCCCACACCAATGGGAGAACTAGCAACCATCTAACTTACGGTTGAATCCTCAAAGAAAAACACCAATCCATAAGAGATGGAATTACCTGGGCTCCCCCATGCAAAGGAGTACCCACAACCATCTGTGGTATAGTCAACCTCAGAGAGGAAAGCCACACTCCTCTCCATACAGCAGTCCCAAGACACCAAAAAGGGTAGGGAATGCACACAGATCAACAATCCATTCTGAAAGATCCGGAGACATCTCAATGTCCATCCATCAAGGAGGAGTTCAGAATACATCAAGATCACAAGCCCTACAGAAACTGGTAAATATCAAGCAAGTAACAAGGAATAACTAAAAAGGAAGTGAATCAAAATATATTTCCCTGCCATATATAATATTGTTTGATATATACAATATGTACTATACATGACAAAAATGGCTAAGCTAGTCTGTGCAGGAAAATACAAGTCGATCTATAAATTAGTGTATATGCGCGCTATCAAATCCAACATGGCCTCCCTCTCAGAAGAAAGGGGTAACGCTGTAAGCTCCTACCCAAGGGTATCTACACGAGCCAACAGATCCACAACCAACTATATGGTGACACTGTGCTCATCAATATGTGTGCTCATCTCTGCAATGATATCAGTAGTGTGGAACCTCAATGCAGTACTATATGAAATTGCGGCATCCCGGGAAGATATAGCGCCATCCCTCTCGACAATCATTGCATCTCTAGATGATCTAGCCTCATCCCTCTCAGTAACAGCAGTGTCTCTATGAGCTAAGGCACCATCTCTCTCTACTAGAGCGACATCTCTCCCAACAAGTGTGACGCCCCCAAAATAGGTATACAACACCTACTATGAGTCGTCAAATACATGGTACAAAAAGCAAACTACAACTTCAATAATACAATTGTCGTGCAAAATACGACAACACATACTGTGAGTTTAAATACAAATATTGTCTTCTAGACAATATCCACACTCAAATAAGTTCTCATTACTATTATTCAGACACTATTTTATAAAAATATTGAGGACTGCTAAAACATCTCTCTAGAACCATTAATCCATACCCTGACTCGATCCTGCTATGTTCTCACCTCCTGAGAAGAAAAATGGAACAAAAAGGAAAAGGGTGAGCTCAACTAGCTCAGTAAAGAATATTATGACTAAGATAATATACAATAAATTATCATTAGTCTTCAACAGGGAAAAATCTGATAAAATATAATAGACAACAAGTTTTAGAACAACAACTGCAGCGGAAATAACAAACCATTAGAAGAGTCAAGTAGATAAAGAATTCTACTATCTTCTAAGATTTAAAAGTCCATCATCAAATAGTAGTGATTCGTATAACAGTTTATCCAAGATCAATAATACTTCAAAATAATCAATTGTGAAGCAGAATTCAAAAATAAAGATCAAAACATGGATACAATCAAAGATAGTAACCATAATAGACATCTTGGACAAAAAGGGAATATTTTATTTTTCGGTGAATAGTGCCGTATTCGTGAATAGTGTCGTATACGTGAATAGTAATCCCAACACAAAAAGTTCCAAATTTGATAAAAAAATTATATCAATATTTCAGCATAATGATATTGAAGAAAATAATATGATTTAAGAAGAAAATAATATCCCTTACCTCAAAATATCAGTACTTGTGGTCGGAATACCAGTATAAGGCTGAAAGAAACTTGCTCTGATGAACAGAAACTCAGAAAGTATCTAAATACTCACAAAAAACACCCAATAATCTAGGGAGAGAAAGAGAGAAAACTTATTTCTGGTGTGATTTTCAATTCTAACTTAGCCCTCTATTTATAGGAAAATGTTAGCACACCGAAGCAGACTTAACCTGCAACCTGATGGCTTTACCTGCTATTATTTAAGCCTGCCACATTTGAATAAAAATCTCAGCACATTTCTCACCAACCAAAAGTGGGGCCAACCAATTCTAGAATTTTCCACCAAAATGAGAAATTTCGAAACTCCAACAATTTCTGAACCATTCATCTCGTAAAATTCATAATAAATCATACGTTCATTTTTAACGGTTCAAAATTTGTGGATATATACTCAAATTATATATGTATAACATATCCAAAAATTAGCACGATCCAACGGTCGGATTAAAAATTATAACCCCCGCAAAATATCTCAAAAATCCTGATTTTTAATACCTCAATTCCGATAAAAATACTGATAAAAACCTCAACATTAACTCCTTCATTTTTAACCACAAAAATATATCCCTCATTTATATCCACATAAAATAAATATTTTCTTCTCGTAAGAATCAATAATTAATTATTCACAAATAATATTACAGAATCACATTTATGACAACCAGGCCGTTCCAAAGAAAGAGGGGGCTTTCCAATAAGGATTTCTCCTTACTGGCGCGCAATTAGATGACCAAACCTATCCTTAGACAGAACTTTCTAGATATTGCCAATAATGTTATTCAAATAATATGAATTATTGATCTGATAATGGGAAATACTGTGCAGTGACAATTATTGAAACAACAATAATATAAAATATCAATGTAGCAATTATTGAATCAATAAAATAAAATATTAAACAGTAACTACTGTAATAATTATTGAGTAGTGCCTTCCTTCCTAAGAATCAATAATTCAAAAATACTGTGCAATCCGTGTGCTACTGTGCAACAACGTGTATTACTGTATTTTAACCACTGGGTATTCCAACAGTGTTAAGGGTAACAATTACGCCGTTATTTATAAAAACTTAATTTTTGTCGTTATCTTCATCCAATCGTTTTTCGTTATGGGGCCCACAAATAGCTGCGCCGTCGTACGAATATTCCTTGACAGAAAGAATATTCCACGACCAAACGAATATTTCCCGACAAAATGAATATTTTATAACCACTTGTTTATTTTATAAAATTTACACATTTCACCCATAACCAAAGTATTATATCAAATTAACACCTTATTATTCACAATAATATTTAGAGAAATTTTGATTTTATTCATTAATAAGTTGGGGTCTTACAACCTTCCCTCCTTATTAAATTTCGTCCTCGAAATTGACGTACGTACCTGATATTTCAAAAAGGTGAGGATACCTCGCTTTCATTTCTGATTTCAACTCCCAGGTCATTTCTTCAATAGCATGGTTTCTCCACAAAACCTTAACTTGTGGTATAACCTTCGTGCGTAGGACATGCTCTTTCCTATCTAAGATCTTAACAGGTACCTCATCGTACGTTAAATCTTCAGCTATCTCGTCTGGTTTTAAATCAATAATGTGGTTCGGGTCTTTAAAATATTTACGAATCATAGATATGCGAAAAACATTATGAACATGAGACATGCTTGGAGGTAATGCGAGTCTATATGCCACATTTCCTATTCGCTCGATAATCTCAAATGAACCAACAAATCTTGGATTGAGCTTTCCTCTCTTTCGAAATCTTGTAACTCCCTTCCATGGAGCAACACGTAACAGTACATGATCTCCAATATTAAACTCCACGTCCTTCCGATGAAGATCCGCATAACTCTTTTGTCGATCCTGTGCCGTTTGTATACGTTGTCGAATCATTTGGATCTTTTCTGTAGTTATGCGTACCAATTCTGGTCCCAACAACGTTGCTTCTCCCATCTCATCCCAACATACTGGGGAGCGACATTTTCTTCCATACAACGCCTCGAATGGAGCCACACCTATGCTCGCCTGATAACTGTTGTTGTAGGAGAATTTCACCAATGGTAGGTACTTATCCCAACTCCCTTAGAGAACTAGGACACAGAGTCTTAATAGATCTTCAAGAGTTTGAATAGTCCTCTCTGATTGTCCATCCGTTTGAGGATGGTATGCCGAACTGAATCGTAAATCCGTGTCCATAGCTTTCTGCAAGCTAACCCAAAATCGTGAAGTAAATCTTGGGTCACAATCTGAAACTATGGATACTGGCATGCCATGCAATCTCACAATCTCATTCACGTATATACTAGCAAGACGTTCAAGGGAATAAGTCTCACGTATCAGCAAGAAATGAGCGGACTTGGTTAATCTATCAACAATAACCCAAATCGCATTTATGCCTTGAGAAACCTTGGGAAGACCTGTAACGAAATCCATGATAATGTGTTTCCACTTCCATTTCGGGATCTCAAGTGGTTGCAATAGACCCTTTGGCACTTGATACTCCACCTTTACACGTTGACAAGTTAAACACCTCGAGATAAACTCTACGATCTCTCTTTTCATACTGCTCCACCAAAATGTATGTCGAAGATCATGATACATTTTGGTACTCCCACGATGGATTGCAAACAGTGTGTTGTGTGCCTCCATCACTATTCTATGCTTCAACTCAAAATCATTAGGAACACAAAGTCTGGAGTTGACTCAAAGTATTCCTTCTTCATCGATTCTTGCTTCTGGAATAACACCTTCTTGCACTTTCTTCTTCATACGCATCAGCTCCATGTTCGTAGCTTAAGCAGCTTTAACTTTATCAATTAAAGTCAGTTCTACTCGTATATTTGATATCATCATGTGGGTACTTGGAGCCTTCATCTCTATCTCCATCCTTTGCAAGTCATACAAAATGGGCCTTTATGCTAACAACATTGCACTCGTACCCGCATATGATCTTGTACTTAATGCGTCAGCTAATACGTTTGCTTTTCTAGGATGATATTGGACGGTATGATCGTAATCTTTCAACAGCTCGAGCCAACGTCGCTGCCACATGTTGAGTTCCTTTTGGGTGAAGAAATATTTGAGGCTTTTATGATTTGTATAGATCTCCACTTTCTCCCCCATACAGGTAGTGTCTCCATATCTTCAATGCGAAAATGACTGCTGCCAACTCCAAATCATGAGTAGGATAATTCCTCTCATATTCTTTGAGTTGTCGCGAGGCATAGGCTATGACTTTCACATGTTGCATGAGAATACATCCTAACCCTTTGCTTGAAGCACCGCTGTAGATAACAAATCCATCCGAACCATATGGTATTGTCAGAACAGGTGCCGAAATGAGTCTCCTCTTGAGTTCTTGGAAACTCTTCTCGCATTCCTCACTCCATACAAATTTTGTATCTTTCGAGTCAGCTGAGTTAACGGAGTAGCGATTCGAGAAAATCCTTCCACAAATCTTGGATAATAACCAGTTAAGCCCAGAAAGCTATGTACTTCGGTTATCGACTCCGGTTGCTCCTAACTTTGCATGGTTGCAATCTTCACCGGGTCGACAGATACTCCATGTTTTGACACCACGTTCCCAAGGAATGCTACTTCCTCAAGCCAGAACTCGCATTTCTTCAGTTTGGAATATAGCTTGTTTTCACGAAGCCTTTGCAATATCAGCTTCAAATGGCGTTCATGATCTTCACGGCTTTTGGAATAGATGAGGATGTCATCAATAAAGACAACAACGAACTGATCTAAATATTCTTTGAATACACGAATCATCATATCCATGAAGGCAGCCTGAGCATTAGTCAATCCAAAAGACATGACTAAGAATTCATAATGCCCGTACCGAGTTCTGAAGGCAGTCTTTGGAATATCCTCAGTTTTAATCTTCAGCTGATGATATCTAGAACGAAGAACGATCTTTGAAAAGAATTGTGTTCCTTGCAATTGGTCGAACAGGTCATCAATACGAGGTAGCGGATACCTATTCTTGATGGTGACATGGTTCAATTCTCGATAGTCAATACAAAGCCGCATACTCCCGTCTTTCTTCTTTACGAATAAAACAAGAGCACCCCAAGGAGATGTACTAGGATGAATAAAATTGATGTCCAACAACTCCTGTAGTTGGACTTTTAACTCCTGAAGTTCAATTGGAGCCATTCGATATGGCGTTTTAGAAATGGACTTTGTACCGGGTTCAAGGTCAATAAAGAATTCAACTTCACGTTCTAGGGTAGACCAGGAAGTTCTTCAGGAAATACGTCAGGAAATTCACTAACAACAGAAATATTATTCAAATATGTCGTGTTTTTGTTCAAATCCATAACATGGGCTAAGAAAGCTTGACATCCGTTTTTCAATAAACGAATGGCTTTATGGCTTGATTGTGACGCCCCCAAAATAGGTATACAACGCCCATTCTGAGTCGCCAAAATACATGGTACAGAAACAACTACTTCTTTATTATTACAACACAAGAACTGTGAGTTTAAATACAAATATTGTCATTTAGACAATATCCACACTCAAATAAGTCCTCATTACAATTATTGATACATTATTTCACAAAAATGGTGAGGACTACTAAAGTAACTTCTAGAACCATCATTCCATACCCCGACTAGTACTCGCTACATTCTCGCCTCCTGAGAAAAATGGAACAAAAAGGAAAAGGGTGAGCTCAACTAGCCCAGTAAAGAACATTATGACTAAGATAATACAGAACAAATTATCGTTAGTCTTCAACAGGGAAAAATCTAATAGAATACAATAGACAACAAGTTTTAAATCAATAACTGCAGCGGAAATAGCAAACCATTAGAAGAGTCAAGTAGAGAATGAGTTCTACTATCTTCTAAGATTTAAAAGTCCATCATCAATATTTTATCCATGTAACAACAATCAATAACCATCTTTAATCAAATATTCATCTTTGCACTACATGCCAAAGATATTCACTTGTATCACCAGTCGGTCATGTTCATCTCAACACCTGTTCATCTTTGCACTACGGACCAAAGATATTCATCAGTTAATCATTCATCTTTGCACTACGGGCCAAAGATATTCAGTAATATCATTATTTAGGACTGAGGATGATGAAAAATATCTTAAAGAAAACGAATCCAGTGAAACAAAATAACAATATTAAGGATTCGTATTTCGATTTATCCATGTCCAAAAATACCTTATAATTATTCATAGTGAAGTAGAATTCAAGAATGATCAAAACATGGATACAATCAAAGCTAGTACCCAGAATAGATATTTTGGACGAAAAGAAGAAAATTTTATTTTTCGGTGAATAGTAACTCGTGAATAGTAACTCGTGAATAGTAACTCATGAATAGTAACCCCGACGTGAAAAGTTCCAAAGTTGATAAAAATTTCCAACCAATATTTCGGCATAATGATATTGAAGAAATAATATCATTTTCGAATAAAATTGCATCCCTTACCTCGTAAAGACAGTACTTCTGGTCGGAATACCGGTATAAGGCTGAAAGAAACTTGCTCTGATGAATAGAAACTCTCAAAGTATCTAAATACTCACAAAATACACTCAATAATCTAGAGAGAGAAAGAGAGAAAACTTATTTCTGGTGTGATTTTCAATTCTAACTTAGCCCTCTATTTATAGAAAAATGTTAGCACGCCAAAACAGACTTAACCTGCAACCTGATGGCTTTACCTGCTATTATTCCCACCCATCACATTTGAATAAAAATCTCAGCACATTTCTTCACCAACCAAGAGTGGGGCCCACCAATTCTAGAATTTTCTACCAAAATGATTAACTCCGAAAATTCAATAATTTTTGAACCAGTCATCTCGTAAAATTCATAATAAATTATACGTCCATTTTTAACGGTTCAAAATTTGAGGACATATACTCAACTTATATATGTATAACATATTCAAAAATTACCACGATCCAACGGTCGGATTAAAAATTATAACCCCCGCAAAATATCTCAAAAACCCTGATTTTTAATACATCCATTCCGACAAAAATACTGATAAAAAACTCAACATTAACTTCTTCATTTTTAACCACAAAAATATATCCCTCATTTCTATCACAAAAATAAATATTTCCTTATCATATGAATCAATAATTAATTATTCACAAATAATATTACAGAATCACATTTATGACAACCAGGCCGTTTCCAGGAAAGAGGGGGCTTTCCAATAAGGATTTCTCCTTACTGGCACGCAATTAGATGACCAAACCTTTCCTTAGACAGAACTTTCTAGACATTGGCAATAATGTTATCTAATAATATTATTCAAATAATATGAATTATTGATCTGATAATGGGAAATACTGTGTAGTAATAATTATTGAAACAACTGTAATATAAAATATCAACGCAGCAATTATTGAATCAATAAAATAAAATACTGAACAGTAATTACTGTAACCATTATTGAGTAGTGCCTTCTTACGTAAGAATCAATAATTGGTGCAATCAGTGTGCTACTATGTAACAACGCGTATTACTGTATTTTAACCACCGGGTATTCCAACAGTATTAACGGTAACAACTACGCCGTTATTAATAAACAACATATACTTGTCGTTTTCTTCATCCAATCGCTTTCCGTTATGGGGCCCACAAAAGACTGCGCCGTCGTACGAATATTCCCCGACAAGAAGAATATTCTACGACCAAACGAATATTCCCCGACAATAATGAATATTTTATAAACACCTGCTTATTTGAAATATTTACGCATTTTACCCATAACTAACCTCATTAATCAATTTAACACTTACTATTTCAAAATAGTAAATAGAGAGAATTTAAATTTCATTTATTAATAATTTGGGGTCTTACAACCTCCCCTCCTTATGAAATTTCTTCCTCGAAATTGACGTACGTACCTGGTGTTTCGAAAAGATGAGGATACCTCGCTTTCATTTCCGTTTCCAACTCCCAGGTCATTTCCTCAATAGCATGGTTTCTCCACAAAACTTTAACTTGTGGTATGACCTTCGTGCGTAGGACATGCTCCTTTCTATCCAAGATCTTGACAGGTACCTCTTCGTACGTTAAGTCTTCAGCTATCTCGTCCGGTTCTAACTCAATAACGTGGTCTGGGTCTTTCACATATTTACGTAACACAGATATATGAAAAACATTATGAACACGAGACATACTTGGAGGTAACGCGAGTCTATAGGCCACATTTCCTACTCGGTCAAGAATCTGAAATGGACCAATAAATCGTGGATTGAGCTTTCCTCTCTTCCAAAAATCTTGTAACTCCTTTCCATGGAGCCACACGCAATAATACATGATCCCCAATGTCAAATTCCACGTCCTTTCGATGAAGATCCGCATAACTCTTTTGTCGATCTTGTGCCGTTTGTATACATTGTCGAATCGTTTGGATCTTCTCTATAGTCATGCGTACCAACTCTGGTCCCAACAATGTTGCTTCACCCACCTCGTCCCAGCATGCTGGAGAGTGACACTTTCGTCCATATAATGCTTCAAACGGGGCCACACCTATACTTGCCTGATAACTGTTATTGTAAGAGAATTCCACCAATGGTAGGTACTTATCCCAACTCCCTTTGAAATCTAGGACACAAAGTCTTAATAGATCTTCAAGAGTTTGAATAGTCCTCTCTGATTGTTCGTCCGTTTGAGGATGGTATGCCGAACTAAATCGTAAATCTGTGCCCATAGCTTTTTGCAAGCTAACCCAAAATCTTGAAGTGAATCTTGGGTCACGATCCAAAACTATGGATACTGGCATGCCATGCAGTCTCACAATCTCATCTACGTATATACGAGCAAGACGTTCAAGGGAATAAGTCTCCCGTATCGGCAAAAAATGAGCAGACTTGGTTAATCTATCAACAATAACCCAAATAGCATTTATGCCTTGAGAAACCGTGGGAAGACCCGTAACGAAATCCATGGTAATGTGTTCCCACTTCCATTTCGGAATCTCAAGTGGTTGCAATGGACCCTTTGGCACTTGATGTTCCGCCTTTACACGTTGACAAGTTAAACACCTCGAGATAAACTTTACAATCTCTCTCTTCATATTATTCCACCAAAATGTATGTCGAAGATCACGATACATTTTGGTACTTCCAGGATGGATTGCAAATGGTGTATTGTGTGCTTCCATCATGATCTTGTACTTCAAATCAGAATCGTTAGGAACACAAAGTCTGGAGTGGACTCGAAGTATTCCTTCTTCATCGATTCTTGCTTCTGGAATAGAACCTTCTTGCACTTTCTTCTTCATATGCATCAGCTCTATGTCCGTAGCTTGAGCAGCTTTAACTTTATCGATTAAAGTCGGTTCTACTCGTATATTTGATATCATCATGTGGGTACTTGGAGCCTTCATCTCTATCTCCATCCTTTGCAAGTCATACAAAATGGGCCTTTGTGTTAACAACATTGCACTCGTACCCGCATATGATCTTCTACTCAATGCGTCAGCTACTACGTTTGCTTTTCCAGGATGATATTGGATGGTATGATCGTAATCTTTCAACAGCTCGAGCCAACGTCGTTGCCGCATGTTGAGTTCCTTTTGGGTGAAGAAATATTTGAGGCTTTTATGATCTGTATAGATCTCCAATTTCTCCCCATACAGGTAGTGTCTCCAGATCTTCAACGCGAAAACTACTGCTGCCAACTCCAAATCATGAGTAGGATAATTTCTCTCATATTCTTTGAGTTGTCGCGAGGCATACGCTATGACTTTTTCATGTTGCATGAGAACACATCCTAAACCTTTGCCTGAAGCATCACTGTAGATAACAAATCCATCCGAACCAGATGGTATTGTCAAAACAGGTGCCGAAATGAGTCTCCTCTTAAGCTCTTGAAAACTCTTCTCGCATTCCTCGCTCCATACGAATTTGATATCTTCCCGAGTCAGCTGAGTTAACGGGGTAGCGATTCGAGAAAACCCTTCCACGAATCTTCGATAATAACCAGCTAAGCCTAGAAAGCTACGTACTTCGGTCACCGTCTTTGGTTGCTCCCAACTTTGTATTGCTTCAATCTTCGCCGGGTCAACAAATACTCCATGTTTTGACACCACGTGCCATAGGAAAGCTACTTCCTCAAGCCAGAACTCGCATTTCTTCAACTTAGCATATAACTTATTTTCACGCAGCCTTTGGAGTACCAGCTTCAAATGATGCTCATGATCTTCACGGATTTTGGAATATATGAGGATGTCATCAATAAAGAAAACAACGAATTGATCCAAATAATCCTTGAATACTCGGTTCATAATATCCATGAAAGCCGCAGGAGCATTAGTCAATCCAAAAGACATGACTAGGAATTCATAATGCCCGTACCGAGTTCTGAAGGCAGTCTTTGGAATATCCTCAGTTTTAACCTTTAGCTGATGATATCCAGAACGAAGATCGATCTTTGAAAAGAATTGTGCTCCTTGTAACTGGTCAAACAGGTCATCAATACGAGGTAGCGGATACCTATTCTTAATAGTGACATGGTTTAATTCCCGGTAATCAATACAAAGTCGCATACTCCCGTCTTTCTTCTTTACAAATAAAACAGGAGCACCCCAAGGAGATGTACTAGGACGAATGAAACCGATGTCCAACAACTCTTGCAGTTGGACCTTTAACTCCTGAAGTTCAATAGGAGCCATTCGATATGGGGTTTTAGAAATGGGCTTTGTACCAGGTTCAAGATCAATAAAGAATTCAATTTCTCGTTCCGGGGGTAGACCGGGAAGTTCTTCAGGAAATATGTCAGGAAAGTCAATAACAACAGGAATATTATTCAAATTTGACGTGTCTTTATTCAAATCCATAACATGGGCTAAGAAAGCTTGACATCCGTTTTTTAATAAACGAATGGCTTTATGGCTTGATATAACAGTGATTGACTTTAATGGCTTAGTTGTTTGAATTCGTACAACAGGTTGGTTAGGAATATGAAAACTAACAACCTTACGAAAACAATCAATTTTGGCATGATGAGTAGTTAACCAATCAATCCCTAAAATCACATCAAAAGCAAGTATCTTTAAAGAGATAAGGTCAACAGGTAAGGTGATGGTGCCAACTTGGATCACACAAGATTTATAAACAGTAGATGTGATGAAAGTTTCTCCTAACGGAGTCTCCACAGATAAATCAAAGTCTAACTTCTCCAGAGTCAAGTTTAAACGTTGAGCACAAGCAGGAGAGATAAAAGAATGGGTAGAACCGGTATCTAATAAGGTATAAACTTCGCATGAATTTATGATTAGCTTACCCGTGATCATCTCGTTTGGGTTCCTCGCATGTTGGCTAGTCACGACAAACGCTCTTCCAGGAACCGTTGACTTTATCTTTTCTGGGACAGCTTTTTGAGTCACCATCCCCGCTGGACTTAGTTTTTCTACAGTGCAATCTCGAGCGATATGCCCTTCCTTTCCACAGTTATAACATACCTTAAACTGTTGTGGGTAGTTTGGGCTGATATGTCCTTCTTTTCCGCACTTATAGCATATAACCGGTGGTCGTTCTCCTCCCTTGGAACCAGTTGTTGCTGGTGCTGACGTCTTCGTATTGTCATTGTTGAATCTCCTCTTTTTAAAATCTCCTCCCGACTCGCTTCTTCTATTTTTATAGCCACGATTACCACCAGAGTGGTTGCCGTTCTTGTCTGTATTTTTCTTTCTCCGCTGGTTATCATTGTTCTGATGACTGCTGTCACCGATATGATCCTGGTTGTGGTCTCTCAGTTGACCGTACTCATTATCTCGCTCTAATAATTGAGCCCTGTTGACAACATCTGAATAGAGAGAAAATTTATGAGAAATGAGATATTGACGTGTGCCGGGTTTGAAACCTCTCAAAAACATCCTCGTCATACATTCCTCATTCTCCACCAAATGAGGTGCAAACCTGGACAACTCTACAAACCTCGCCTCGTACTGAGACACCGTCATGTTATTCTGCTCCAGTCTAATAAACTCTACCTCCTTCATATGACGAATACTTTTAGGAAAGTACTTGTCATTGAACAGTTTCTGAAATGTCTCCCAAGACATGCTGAGTGCGGTTGGATGGGTACGCTTCACAGACTCCCACCAGTAGTCCGCCTCGCCACGGAACATAAAGGTGGCGAATGGAACCTTCTGTTCCTCCGTGCATCCCAAGACATCGAATATCTTGGTAATTTGCTTGACCCACATTTCCGACATGATCGGATCCGGCTTTCCCTTAAATTCTGGTGTTCCCAATTCTTTGAACTGTTTGGCTGTGACAAACCGTGAATTGCTATCATTTCCTCCTGTATTTTTAACACGAGTCTCCCTCGTCTGGTTTTGCATAAATTGCAAAAAAACTTCTAAACATTCCATCATTCATCATCTGCTCATTGGTGTTGTTCACAGGAGGAACATTGCCAGCCTGTTGCACGTTCTCCTCGTTGGTAAGCATCGGTGTCTCCACGGTCTCATTTACTCTACTGTTAACATTCTCAGTCGACATTCTCAAATATTGCCATAAAACAAGGGTTAATTAAATAAATTAACAAATCACATAATAACCCTATATTATGACTGACCAATAAATAAGCTTAGGTAGGACACACTAGCGAAGAATTTATTCGTCTCTCCCCTCCTAGTTCTATTCTCCGATCTCCGCCAGAGATCATATCCCTGAGCTCTGATACCAAATGTGACGCCCCAAAATAGGTATACAACACCCATTCTGAGTCGTCAAAATACATGGTACAGAAACAACTACATCTTTATTATTACAACACAAGAACTGTGAGTTTAAATACAAATATTGTCATTTAGACAATATCCACACTCAAATAAGTCCTCATTACAATTATTGATACATTATTTCACAAAAATGGTGAGGACTACTAAAGTAACTTCTAGAACCATCATTCCATACCCCGACTAGTACTCGCTACATTCTCGCCTCCTGAGAAAAATAGAACAAAAAGGGAAAGGGTGAGCTCAACTAGCCCAGTAAAGAACATTATGACTAAGATAATACATAACAAATTATCGTTAGTCTTCAACAGGGAAAAATCTAGTAGAATACAATAGACAACAAGTTTTAAATCAATAACTGCAGCGGAAACAGCAAACCATTAGAAGAGTCAAGTAGAGAATGAGTTCTACTATCTTCTAAGATTTAAAAGTTCATCATCAATATTTTATCCCTGTAACAACAATCAATAACCATCTTTAATCAAATATTCATCTTTGCACTACATGCCAAAGATATTCACTTGTATCACCAGTCGGTCATGTTCATCTCAACACCTGTTCATCTTTGCACTACGGGCCAAAGATATTCATCAGTTAATCATTCATCTTTGCACTACGGGCCAAAGATATTCAGTAATATCATTATTTAGGACTGAGGATGATGAAAAATATCTTAAAGAAAACGAATCCAGTGAAACAAAATAACAATATTAAGGATTCGTATTTCGATTTATCCATGTCCAAAAATACCTTATAATTATTCATAGTGAAGTAGAATTCAAGAATGATCAAAACATGGATACAATCAAAGCTAGTACCCAGAATAGATATTTTGGACGAAAAGAAGAAAATTTTATTTTTCGGTGAATAGTAACTCGTGAATAGTAACTCGTGAATAGTAACTCGTGAATAGTAACCCCGACGTGAAAAGTTTCAAATTTGATAAAAATTTCCAACCAATATTTCGGCATAATGATATTGAAGAAATAATATCATTTTCGAATAAAATAACATCCCTTACCTCGTAAAGACAGTACTTCTGGTCGGAATACCGGTATAAGGCTGAAAGAAACTTGCTCTGATGAATAGAAACTCTCAAAATATCTAAATACTCACAAAATACACTCAATAATCTAGAGTGAGAAAGAGAGAAAACTTATTTCTGGTGTGATTTTCAATTCTAACTTAGCCCTCTATTTATAGAAAAATGTTAGCACGCCAAAACAGACTTAACCTGCAACCTGATGGCTTTACCTGCTACTATTCCCACCCACCATATTTGAATAAAAATCTCAGCACATTTCTTCACCAACCAAGAGTGGGGCCCACCAATTCTAGAATTTTTTACCAAAATGATTAACTCCGAAAATTCAACAATTTCTGAACCAGTCATCTCGTAAAATTCATAATAAATCATACGTTCATTTTTAACGGTTCAAAATTTGAGTACATATACTCAACTTATATATGTATAACATATCCAAAAATTACCACGATCCAACGGTCGGATTAAAAATTATAACCCCCGCAAAATATCTCAAAAACCCTGATTTTTAATACCTCCATTCCGACAAAAATACTGATAAAAAACTCAACATTAACTTCTTCATTTTTAACCACAAAAATATATCCCTCATTTCTATCACAAAAATAAATATTTCCTTATCATATGAATCAATAATTAATTATTCACAAATAATATTACAGAATCACATTTATGACAACCAGGCCGTTCCCAGGAAAGAGAGGGCTTTCCAATAAGGATTTATCCTTACTGGCGCGCAATTAGATGACCAAACCTCTCCTTAGACAGTACTTTCTAGACATTGCCAATAATGTTATCTAATAATATTATTCAAATAATATGAATTATTGATCTGATAATGGGAAATACTGTGTAGTGACAATTATTGAAACAACAGTAATATAAAATATCAACGCAACAATTATTAAATCAATAAAATAAAATACTGAACAGTAATTACTGTAACCATTATTGAGTAGTGCCTTCTTACGTAAGAATCAATAATTGGTGCAATCAGTGTGCTACTATGTAACAACGCGTATTACTGTGTTTTAACCACCGGGTATTCCAACAGTATTAACGGTAACAACTACGCCGTTATTAATAAACAACATATACTTGTCGTTTTCTTCATCCAATCGCTTTCCGTTATGGGGCCCACAAAAGACTGCGCCGTCGTACGAATATTCCCCGACAAGAAGAATATTCTACGACCAAACGAATATTCCCCGACAACAATGAATATTTTATAACCACCTGCTTATTTGAAATATTTACGCATTTTGCCCATAACTAACCTCATTAATCAATTTAACACTTACTATTTCAAAATAGTAAATAGAGGGAATTTAAATTTCATTTATTAATAATTTGGGGTCTTACAACCTCCCCTCCTTATGAAATTTCGTCCTCGAAATTGACGTACGTACCTGGTGTTTCGAAAAGATGAGGATACCTCGCTTTCATTTCCGTTTCCAACTCCCAGGTCATTTCCTCAATAGCATGGTTTCTCCACAAAACTTTAACTTGTGGTATGACCTTCGTGCGTAGGACATGCTCCTTTCTATCCAAGATCTTGACAGGTACCTCTTCGTACGTTAAGTCTTCAGCTATCTCGTCCGGTTCTAACTCAATAACGTGGTCTGGGTCTTTCACATATTTACGTAACACAGATATATGAAAAACATTATGAACACGAGACATACTTGGAGGTAACGCGAGTCTATAGGCCACATTTCCTACTCGGTCAAGAATCTGAAATGGACCAATAAATCGTAGATTGAGCTTTCCTCTCTTCCCAAATCTTGTAACTCCTTTCCATGGAGCCACACGCAACAATACATGATCCCCAATGTCAAATTCCACGTCCTTTCGATGAAGATCCGCATAACTCTTTTGTCGATCTTGTGCTGTTTGTATACGTTGTCGAATCGTTTGGATCTTCTCTGTAGTCATGCGTACCAACTCTGGTCCCAACAATGTTGCTTCACCCACCTCGTCCCAGCATACTGGAGAGCGACACTTTCGTCCATATAATGCTTCAAACGGGGCCACACCTATACTTGCCTGATAACTGTTATTGTAAGAGAATTCCACCAATGGTAGGTACTTATCCCAACTCCCTTTGAATTCTAGGACACAAAGTCTTAATAGATCTTCAAGAGTTTGAATAGTCCTCTCTGATTGTCCGTCCGTTTGAGGATGGTATGCCGAACTAAATCGTAAATCTGTGCCCATAGCTTTTTGCAAGCTAATCCAAAATCTTGAAGTGAATCTTGGGTCACGATCCGAAACTATGGATACTGGCATGCCATGCAGTCTCACAATCTCATCTACGTATATACGAGCAAGACGTTCAAGGGAATAAGTCTCCTGTATCGGCAAGAAATGAGCAGACTTGGTTAATCTATCAACAATAACCCAAGTAGCATTTATGCCTTGAGAAATCGTGGGAAGACCCGTAACGAAATCCATAGTAATGTGTTCTCACTTCCATTTCAGAATCTCAAGTGGTTGCAATGGACCCTTTGGCACTTGATGTTCCACCTTTACACGTTGACAAGTTAAACACCTCGAGATAAACTTTGCAATCTCTCTCTTCATATTATTCCACCAAAATGTATGTCGAAGATCACGATACATTTTGGTACTTCCAAGATGGATTGCAAATAGTGTATTGTGTGCTTCCATCACGATCTTGTACTTCAAATCAGAATCGTTAGGAACAGAAAGTCTGGAGTGGACTCGAAGTATTCCTTCTTCATCGATTCTTGCTTCTGGAATAGAACCTTCTTGCACTTTCTTCTTCATATGCATCAGCTCTATGTCCGTAGCTTGAGTAGCTTTAACTTTATCGATTAAAGTCGGTTCTACTCGTATATTTGATATCATCATGTGGGTACTTGGAGCCTTCATCTCTATCTCCATCCTTTGCAAGTCATACAAAATGGGCCTTTGTGTTAACAACATTGCACTCGTACCCGCATATGATCTTCTACTCAATGCGTCAGCTACTACGTTTGCTTTTCCAAGATGATATTGGATGGTATGATCGTAATCTTTCAACAGCTAGAGCCAACGTCGCTGCTGCATGTTGAGTTCCTTTTGGGTGAAGAAATATTTGAGGCTTTTATGATCTGTATAGATCTCCACTTTCTCCTCATACATGTAGTGTCTCCAGATCTTCAACGCGAAAACTACTGCTGCCAACTCTAAATCATGAGTAGGATAATTTCTCTCATATTCTTTGAGTTGTCGCGAGGCATAGGCTATGACTTTTCCATGTTGCATGAGAACACATCCTAACCCTTTGCCTGAAGCATCGCTGTAGATAACAAATCCATCCGAACCAGATGGTATTATCAGAACAGGTGCCGAAATGAGTCTCCTCTTAAGCTCTTGAAAACTCTTCTCGCATTCCTCGCTCCATACGAATTTGATATCTTTCTGAGTCAGCTGAGTTAACGGGGTAGCGATTCGAGAAAACCCTTCCACGAATCTTTGATAATAACCAGCTAAGCCTAGAAAGCTACGTACTTCGGTCACCGTCTTTGGTTGCTCCCAACTTTGTATTGCTTCAATCTTCGCCGGGTCAACAGATACTCCATGTTTTGACACCACGTGCCATAGGAAAGCTGCTTCCTCAAGCCAGAACTCGCATTTCTTCAACTTAGCATATAACTTATTTTCACGCAGCCTTTGGAGTACCAGCTTCAAATGATGCTCATGATCTTCACGGATTTTGGAATATATGAGGATGTCATCAATAAAGACAACAACGAATTGATCCAAATAATCCTTGAATACTCGGTTCATAATATCCATGAAAGCCGCAGGAGCATTAGTCAATCCAAAAGACATGACTAGGAATTCATAATGCCCGTACCGAGTTCTGAAGGTAGTCTTTGGAATATCCTCAGTTTTAACCTTCAGCTGATGATATCCAGAACGAAGATCGATTTTTGAAAAGAATTGTGCTCCTTGTAACTGGTCAAACAGGTCATCAATACGAGGTAGCGGATACCTATTCTTAATAGTGACATGGTTTAATTCCCGGTAATCAATACAAAGTCGCATACTCCCGTCTTTCTTCTTTACAAATAGAACAGGAGCACCCCAAGGAGATGTACTGGGACGAATGAAACTGATGTCCAACAACTCTTGCAGTTGGACCTTTAACTCCTGAAGTTCAATAGGAGCCATTCGATATGGGGTTATAGAAATGGGCTTTGTACCAGGTTCAAGATCAATAAAGAATTCAATTTCTCGTTCCGGGGGTAGACCGAGAAGTTCTTCAGGAAATACGTCAGGAAAGTCAATAACAACAGGAATATTATTCAAATTTGACGTGTCTTTATTCAAATCCATAACATGGGCTAAGAAAGCTTGACATCCATTTTTTAATAAACGAATGGCTTTATGGCTTGATATAACGGTGATTGACTTTAATGGCTTAGTTGTTTGAATTCGTACAACAGGTTGGTTAAGAATATGAAAACTAACAACCTTATGAAAACAATCAATTTTGGCATGATGAGTAGTTAACCAATCAATCCCTAAAATCACATCAAAAGCAAGTATCTTTAAAGAGATAAGGTCAACAGGTAAGGTGATGGTGCCAACTTGGATCACACAAGATTTATAAACAGTAGATGTGATGAAAGTTTCTCCTAACGGAGTCTCCACAGATAAATCAAAGTCTAACTTCTCTGGAGTCAAGTTTAAACGTTGAGCACAAGCAGGAGAGATAAAAGAATGGGTAGAACCGGTATCTAATAAGGTATAAACTTCGCATGAATTTATGATTAGCTTACCCGTGATCACCTCGTTTGGGTTCCTCGCATGTTGACCAGTCACGACAAACGCTCTTCCAGGAACCGTTGACTTTATCTTTTCTGGGACAGCTTTTTGAGTCACCATCCCCGCTGGACTTGGTTTTGCTACAGTGCAATCTCGAGCGATATGTCCTTCCTTTCCACAGTTATAACATACCTTAAACTGTTGTGGGCAGTTTGGGCTGATATGTCCTTCTTTTCCGCACTTATAGTATATAAACGGTGGTCGTTCTCCTCCCTTGGAACCAGTTGCTGCTGGTGCTGACGTCTTCATATTGTCATTATTGAATCTCCTCTTTTTAAAATCTCCTCCTGACTCACTTCTTCTATTTTCATAGCCACGATTACCACAAGAGTGGTTGCTGTTCTTGTCTGTATTTTTCTTTCTCCGCTGGTTATCATTGTTCTGATGACTGCTGTCACCGATATGATCCTGGTTGTGGTCCCTCAGTTGACCGTACTCATTATCTCGCTCTAATAATTGAGCCCTGTTGACAACATCTGAATAGAGAGAAAATTTATGAGAAATGAGATATTGACGTATGCCGGGTTTCAAACCTCTCAAAAACATCCTCGTCATACGTTCCTCATTCTCCACCAAATGAGGTGCAAACCTGGAGAACTCTGCAAACCTCGCCTCATACTGAGACACCGTCATGTTATTCTGCTCCAGTCTAATAAACTCTACCTCCTTCATATGACGAATACTTTTAGGAAAGTACTTGTCATTGAACAGTTTCTGAAATGTCTCCCAAGACATGCTGAGTGCGGTTGGATGGGTACGCTTCACAGACTCCCACCACTAGTCCGCCTCGCCACGGAACATAAAGGTGGCGAATGGAACCTTCTGTTCCTCCGTGCATCCCAAGACATCGAATATCTTGGTAATTTGCTTGACCCACGTTTCCGCCATGATCGGATCCGGCTTTCCCTTAAATTCTGGTGGTCCCAATTCTTTGAACTGTTCGGCTGTGACAAACCATGAATTGCTATCATTTCCTCCTGTATTTTGAACATGAGTCTCCCTCGTCTGGTTTTGCATAAATTGCAAAAAACTTCTAAACATTCCATCATTCATCATCTGCTCATTGGTATTGTTCACAGGAGGAACATTGCCAGCCTGTTGCACGTTCTCCTCGTTGGTAAGCACCGGGGTCTCCACGGTCTCATTTACTCCACTGTTAACATTCTCAGTCGACATTCTCAAATACTGCCATAAAACAAGGGTCAATTAAATAAATTAACAAATCACATAATACCCCTATATTATGACTGACCAATACATAAGCTTTGGTAGGACACACTAGCGAAGAATTTATTCGTCTCTCCCCTCCTAGTTCTATTCTTCGATCTCCGCCAGAGATCATATTCCTAAGCTCTGATACCAACTGTGACGCCCCCAAAATAGGTATACAACACCCATTCCGAGTCGCCAAAATACATGGTACAGAAACAACTACATCTTTATTATTACAACATAAGAACTGTGAGTTTAAATACAAATATTGTCATTTAGACAATATCCACACTCAAATAAGTCCTCATTACAATTATTGATACATTATTTCACAAAAATGGTGAGGACTACTAAAGTAACTTCTAGAACCATCATTCCATACCCCGACTAGTACTCGCTACATTCTCGCCTCCTGAGAAAAATGGAACAAAAAGGAAAAGGGTGAGCTCAACTAGCCCAGTAAAGAACATTATGACTAAGATAATACAGAACAAATTATCGTTAGTCTTCAACAGGGAAAAATCTAATAGAATACAATAGACAACAAGTTTTAAATCATTAACTGCAGCGGAAACAGCAAACCATTAGAAGAGTCAAGTAGAGAATGAGTTCTACTATCTTCTAAGATTTAAAAGTCCATCATCAATATTTTATCCCTGTAACAACAATCAATAACCATCTTTAATCAAATATTCATCTTTGCACTACATGCCAAAGATATTCACTTGTATCACCAGTCGGTCATGTTCATCTCAACACCTGTTCATCTTTGCACTACGGGCCAAAGATATTCATCAGTTAATCATTCATCTTTGCACTACGGGCCAAAGATATTCAGTAATATCATTATTTAGGACTGAGGATGATGAAAAATATCTTAAAGAAAACGAATCCAGTGAAACAAAATATCAATATTAAGGATTCGTATTTCGATATATCCATGTCCAAAAATACGTTATAATTATTCATAGTGAAGTAGAATTCAAGAATGATCAAAATATGGATACAATCAAAGCTAGTACCCAGAATAGATATTTTGGACGAAAAGAAGAAAATTTTATTTTTCGGTGAATAGTAACTCGTGAATAGTAACTCGTGAATAGTAACTCATGAATAGTAACCCCGACGTGAAAAGTTCTAAATTTGATAAAAATTTCCAACCAATATTTCGGCATAATGATATTGAAGAAATAATATCATTTTCGAATAAAATAACATCGCTTACCTCGTAAAAGACAGTACTTCTGGTCGGAATACCGGTATAAGGCTGAAAGAAACTTGCTCTGATGAATAGAAACTCTCAAAGTATCTAAATACTCACAAAATACACTCAATAATCTAGAGAGAAAAAGAGAGAAAACTTGTTTCTGGTGTGATTTTCAATTCTAACTTAGCCCTCTATTTATAGGAAAATGTTAGCACGCCAAAACAGACTTAACCTGTAACCTGATGGCTTTACCTGCTACTATTCCCACCCACCACATTTGAATAAAAATCTCAGCACATTTCTTCACCAACCAAGAGTGGGGCCCACCAATTCTAGAATTTTCTACCAAAATGATTAACTCCGAAAATTCAACAATTTCTGAACCAGTCATCTCGTAAAATTCATAATAAATCATACGTTCATTTTTAACGGTTCAAAATTTGAGGACATATACTCAACTTATATATGTATAACATATCCAAAAATTACCACGATCCAACGGTCGGATTAAAAATTATAACCCCCGCAAAATATCTCAAAAACCCTGATTTTTAATACCTCCATTCCGACAAAAATACTGATAAAAAACTCAACATTAACTTCTTCATTTTTAACCACAAAAATATATCCCTCATTTCTATCACAAAAATAAATATTTCCTTATCATATGAATCAATAATTAATTATTCACAAATAATATTACAGAATCACATTTATGACAACCAGGCCGTTCCCAGGAAAGAGGGGGCTTTCCAATAAGGATTTCTCCTTACTGGCGCGCAATTAGATGACCAAACCTCTCCTTAGATAGAACTTTCTAGACATTGCCAATAATGTTATCTAATAATATTATTCAAATAATATGAATTATTGATCTGATAATGGGAAATACTGTGTAGTGACAATTATTGAAACAATAGTAATATAAAATATCAACGCAGCAATTATTGAATCAATAAAATAAAATACTGAACAGTAATTACTGTAACCATTATTGAGTAGTGCCTTCTTACGTAAGAATCAATAATTGGTGCAATCAGTGTGCTACTATGTAATAACGCGTATTACTGTGTTTTAACCACCGGGTATTCCAACAATATTAACGGTAACAACTACGCCGTTATTAATAAACAACATATACTTGTTGTTTTCTTCATCCAATCGCTTTCCGTTATGGGGCCCACAAAAGACTGCGCCGTCGTACGAATATTCTCCGACAAGAAGAATATTCTACGACCAAACGAATATTCCCCGACAACAATGAATATTTTATAACCACCTGCTTATTTGAAATATTTGCGCATTTTACCCATAACTAACCTCATTAATCAATTTAACACTTACTATTTCAAAATAGTAAATAGAGGGAATTTAAATTTCATTTATTAATAATTTGGGGTCTTACATTGATATAACATCGATTGATTTTAATGGTTTGTTTGCTTGAATTCGCATAACAGGTTGGTTAGGAATATGAAAGTAACAACCTTACGAGAACAATCAATTTTGGCATGATGAGTAGTTAACCAATAAATTCCTAAAATCACATCAAAAGCAAGTATCTTTAAAGAGATAAGATCAATAGGTAATGTGATAGTGCCAACTTGGATCATGCAAGATTTATAAACTGTAGATGTAACGAAGGTTTCACCCAACGGAGTTTCAACAGATAAGTCAAAGTCCAATTTCTCCGGAGTCAAGTTTAAACGTTGAGCACAAGCATGAGAGATAAAAAAATGGGTATAACCGGTATCTAGTAAGGTATAAAATTTGCAAGAGTTCAAGATTAGCTTACCCGTGATCACCTTATTCGGGTTTCTTGCATTTTGGCCAGTCACGACAAACGCCTTTCCAGGAACCGCTGATTTAGACTTATCCGGAACAACTTTTGGAGTCACCATCTCCGCTGAACTTGGTTTTGCTAAAGAACACTCTCGAGCTATATGACCCTCCTTTCCACAGTTATATAACATACCTTGGATTGTTGTGGGCAGTTTGGGCTGATATGTCCCTCTTTCCCACATTTGTAACATACGACCGGTGGTCGTTCTCCTCCCCTAGAAACAGTTGATGTTTGTGCTGACGTCTTCACGTTATCATTATTGTACCTTCTCTTCTTGAATTCTCCTCTCGACTCGCTCCTGCTATTATCACGACCACGTTTACCACCAGCGTGGTTACCGCTTTTGTCTGAATGTTTTCCTCCCTGCCAGTTTTCATTGCTCCGATGACTGCCACCACCGATATGACCCTGGTTGTGGTCCCTCGGTTGCACATACTCATTATCTCGCTCTAATAATTGAGCCCTGCTTACAACATCTGAATATAAAGAAAATTTATGAGAGATAAGATATTGTCGAATCTCGGGTTTTAGACCTCTTAGAAACATCTGTGACGCCCCGAAATCCGGCATATCTTCACACCCGGTTTCCGTACGTCACGAGTACATCCTTCATCCACCATACATCATTATATACTAAAATATAACAACATACACTCTCAAATCCCAGGTTCTGGAAACCTTATAACCTATTTCCTTACAAATAATGGTAAGTTACATTATCCATTTTATCTTACACGAGTGACTTTCATCCGCTACAAAGGATTCACAACTGTTCATTAAACTAGTCTATAGTTTAATTCTATCATTGTATATTACAAGTCTTCATTTGCTCTGCACGTACATTCACATACTGAATGGCACTTCGTCTGGATACCTTCAGCTTGATCTTTATGGGATCCTTAAGTTCTTCTAACCTTGATCGCTAAAAATTATTTTTCATTTAAAGCAAGTGTGAGCATTCAATTGCCCAGCAAGTCATAACAGTTGAACAAACAACTTCAGAATTTAAAACATTTCCTTAGAACTTATATAGCCGAACAAAGGTTATGAAGCAGCTTGAATAATAGGAATATTCTCGATTCATATCATTTAAAACATCAATCATTTTAACCTTGAAATACTTTCATTCTTCTACCTTTTTCATACACATCCTGTCTGGCTAGAATCATTAGCACAGACTTAACAATAAAGGTTCATGTATAAACAGAACATACTTGTATTGAACAGCTCAATCACAGAACATTTCATATCATGGAAACACTGAAGTGTTCAAATTGTGGCTTAAGGCCTCATATATTCTACCACCTTGTACATACATCGCACATATGCACATAGACAGAACTTCTCAAGTTCAACATCTGAGAAGTTTTAGAAACTAGCATTCATTTAAAGTATGAATGAAGTTAGGAAACTTGCCTTACGCCCAGCTACAGTTTACGCTGAACTGCTCATCCAATTCCTATATAACACATAAGGAAAAACCACATGTACCAATTAGTCATCTATTTGACTTACGCATTGGTTTAGTTAACTTTACTTCTAAGGGTTCGCGTTCTTGCAATATAAGTTTACGCGACTAACTTCCTTTACCAGTTAACGGCTTTATGACATACGGAGATGTCTTACTCAAAACGTTCATCATCTTGGATGATTTATATTCTTATCTTCTTCTTATAACTTCTCTAGGACTTAGCACACATCGTTTCTCTACTAGTAGTCCATATGGTACTCTGAGTGGTTTCCCACAAACAACTTACAAACAAGTTCCCGTCTCATCTACACTGCCATCACAGTGAGTTAGATCGGTTGCCAGTTTCATATATACCTTCGCTCTCTGAAGGAATTGTTTAGCCCAGCTCCCATATGTCAACCATCAGAGTTACGATTGTACCACAACCTAACTTCTCTTAACTTATACGAACTATTAAATTATAATGTTCGTTAAGTCATTGTATGGTAAGACCAAGTGTCCATCGCAACGACGTTGCGTTCACAGCGTCTATATGCTTCACACTTATCTCTCTTTATCATGATATAACATTGAAATGTTATTCATTACCCTCGACACTCAACGTCTAAGGAATCACAACCATAGCAATTCCTCACGCTTATTCATCCCGACTACGGTCCCCTAATATCTGTTACGTAACCCGCGATTATATTCTTTGTCAATTAATCTTACTTAATCTACACGTTAAACCTTTAATAAAGGTTTACATCACTTGATTAAGTGTTACATTAGTTGAATATTATATTCTTTATCGTCCCTTACATTTCCCCCAAGAGCTGAGCAGTTAAAAGCTCATCTCTGGATTTTTTCTCAGCACCGGCGCTGCGGCGCCACTCCTTTCTTTATTTCTCGCTCCGCGGCGTGAGTTTGCAGTACCCGCCCCCCCCGGTTTGGCGCTGTAGTGCCACATTACAAGGCATGACTGGCGTCGCGGTGCCAAGCCCTAACCCTAGAAATTTTCTAAGTGTTAAATAAATTCTTTGAGACGCTCACTTCCCGATCTCATAACTCCTTCGTTATAACTCGGAACAAAGTCGTTCCAAAGCCATTCTCTTCCTTATCTTACATACTTTAATACCTCTCAGATAGAACTTTATTCTAAATTCGATAGCGTGCCATTCGATTGGCTTGATCTTCACCCTTTATTCATTTTTACGCTTTAACGCTCTTTGTTCGTTCGTCCGTAATTCGGTCATCCGAACTCGGAACTCGTTCGTTCTTGAGTTCATGACTCACGTTTTCTATGTTCCCTTACTTCCTTATGAAACCCTACACATTCGGGTTCATTTACTAACTTTCTAATTCTCATTCGTCTTTTACGAAATTTCGCCATAACTTCGTTATAGCTAAGTTTTAATCCGTTCTTCATGAATGTTTCTACCAATCCTAACCAAGCAGTATGCAACTAACTTATACGCGATGGTTTTAAACTTGTCCATCAACAACAATTATCCTACGATGGTTTTAAATTTGTCCATCAACAACGTTCTTCGTGTTCTTCGCGTGTTCTTCGTGTTCTTCGTTTTAATCGATATTTTGGATTACGATTCCACTTTTTATTGGAATTTGATATTATAGAACATTATTCCTTACTTATTTCACCTACTTATTCATATAACCCACTCGGATCGTTCAAATTCATTACGAATATTATACTCCCTTAAGAAATTTATTTACTAAACTTTAAATTCTTATTTTCTTTATTTCTCAATGATTTCAACCATATGAAATCAATCCTAACATCATCTACTTCTTATTCTCATTAAGTTATGTTTTTAAACATAAAAACTTAAAGAAAATTTATAAAAGACTAGGTTTTGGATTACCGTTCTTCTTTATTTTTCTTCCGCTAGACAAAGCCGGCGATTTGCAATCTTTTCTATTTCACGAATACTTCGATCCGATCATTCATGCTCATGATCTTCAACCTCCCTCTTCATCCGAACCCTCTCTCTCTCTCTCAAAAGTGTAGGATTTTCAAAATCCAATTTAAATGAATTAAGCTTACTATTTATAGAATTTCCAAGCTAAGGGTATTTTGGTCATTTCGCCCCCCTTAACCTCCTTAATATTCATTACTTAAGGCCTAAGTTTACTTAGCCACCAAGTTTACTTAGCTATTAAGTCTTCTTAACTATCATGTTTACTTACTCATTAAGTTTGCTTAGCCTTTAAGTTTGCTTAACTCTTAAGTTTACTTAACCTTTAAGCATAATCACTTTACTTAGCTATTAAGTTTACTTAATCATTACTTAACTTATCCTTTACTTAGCCATTAAAACTAATCGTATTCTACGTATCTCATTCTCGTATTCTCGTAATCTCTTTGTATATTATTCGTATGATATTCGTATTATATGTCGTAATAATCTTCGTACTATCCTCGTATAATACTTCATATCATACTCATATCTCTCAAGCATAATAACCCTAATTATTATACGTGATCATAAAATTCTCGGAACTCACTTTCCTAACCCTTAGGTTTTGAGTCCGTAGGTGAAAACTTTGTTTTTGTCATAACTGAAATATTATTGAATATTCCATCACGTCTCAAAATTAAACATAATCTATAACTTCTCGGAATTTCAAAATAAATCTCCGAGCAGAAATGGATGAATAGTGCCTATTTCGTCTTTTTCCCCAAAAATATTTTGTTCCCGGAAAACTTTCGTTTTCGTCTTGAAAATTCTTATTCGCTCAATCTAGCTCATAGCCGGAATACTCCCGACTTATAATCATCCTAGGTTATAGAACGATTAATAAACACATAGCACATAATAATATTAATAAAATTTAGTTTTGTTAATAACTAATTCTTTAAACTTAAATTCTGGGCAACCCGAATTTCCGGGTCGTCATACTCTTCCCTCCTTATAAAAATTCCGTCCTCAGAATTTCTTAAAACCACACCCTTACTCGGGTCATCACATTCACCCCTTCTTCACAGAATTTCGTCCTCGAAATTTTAGCCTACCATTCTTCTCAACTTCACTTCAACGGAGTTCTTATGTTTCCTTCATTCCTAACCCCCATAACCTGTCAAGAATCACGAAGCAGAAGGAATAACGAGGAATATAAAATTTTCTCTTAAAACGTTTCATACTTTTGCTGAGGGGTCAAATCGACCATGAACTCTTACTGGGTTAACCAGCATTTTGCCTTAAGCCCTTCTTTAACGGTCTGTTTACAATCACAAAGAAAGTAAACTACCTCTTCCATGTTCTCCTCAGACTTAATAAAACAATTTGGTTTGGCACCACTTCTTCAAAGAAAGCTCGATTTTCTTTTAAGCATGGCATACCATTTGTCTAGCCAAATCAAATAGCTTAGACCATACCAATAAATTGGTTATCAACTGGAAACATTAGTCTAGTCAATTTAATTGACATTGACTACTTCTTGAAATTCTTTTCGCAATACATCAAAACGGTTTATGACGTCGTGATACCGTACTTTTTACAGTACGTTGAGGACTTCGTCAGTTTTTGACTTCGTCATTATACATCATACCATAGTGGGTTGTTGATCCTAAGATCACATCCAACACAAGGTTCAATTGCATTAACAACTCCATCGTTTTACCATCCTTGCATCGAATGCACTGATGGTATAAAATTCATTTTGATATTTTAAATTAATTCCTGTCTAGCCGAAGCAATTAGCATAGACATACCAAGAATAGCTCTTTTAAAAATTCTATTGATTCCAAAAGTTGAATCAATTCTTTCCTTTTTTTCAAAATGTACTTATCAGCACGAGTTCAATAAAGTTCGAAATCTAGCATAGCTAGATGACTTGGAATATCCTATTCTCCATCTTCCTTCATTGTCGTACTGCGACAATACTTAATCCTCTCTAGCACCTTCATTGCTAAGCCTACTGAAAACAACTCATTTCCAGTCTAAACATTCTTATATCCTAGTACAGTCCATCAACTTACCATACATTATGAGTTCAGGAACTTTCCACAATAATATGAGTTTAAGAATATCCAGACAGACCATAGACGTCCATTCGCTGAGACGTTCGAAAACATACCATATTCTTATGAGTCACGAACTTACCATAAGTATGAGTTTCAGGAACTCGTACCTACCCTGTCGTTCTCTACCTACCAAGTATATACATGAGAAAAGATTCACCTTCTCACCATATACATCTTGATAGCGCGACCAATTCCAATGATTATCACTGTAATAAGCTAAGCAGTTGTTACACCAAGCACAAACCTCTGCCCATAACAAAGGTTCATACAACTCAGCTATCACATGAGTTCTCAATTGAAATTTTACAACTTCTAAATCTCTCTCTACTTAATACGAATTTTCATTAATTCATATACTATCCTGCTCAACTCAATCTGAGTTCTTCTTCCTGTACTACTTCATAGTACCTTTCATTCATAGCACTAGCTATAAATCATTCATCATTTAACAGCTCATCTGTTACTACGATTCACTATGATCACATGGTGATCTTCTTATCCTTTTCTCCACGATTATAGTTTTAGGTACTCCTACCTAAGGTTTATAACCTATCAGCTTTGATACCAACCTGTGACGCCCCGAAATCCGGTCAATCTTCACACCCGGTTTCCGTACGTCACGAGTACATCCTTCATCCACCATACATCATTATATACTAAAATATAACAACATACACTCTCAAATCCCAGGTTCTAGAAATCTTATAACCTATTTCCATACAAATAATGGTAAATTACATTATCCATTTTATCTTACACGAGTGACTTTCATCCGCTACAAAGGATTCATAACTGTTCATTAAACTAGTCTATAGTTTAATTCTATCATTCTATATTCCTGCCTTTGAGTGCCTCAACCAGGACTCTGGGAAAGGATTTGACGGCAGTCGGGGTAATGTTCACCGCACAAGGCAATTATGCCCCTCCAAACTCCATACCGGTGATAAACCACCAATCTATCGGCGTCATCATCACCTCACAATTTAACAAATGGAGATACTGAGTCTGGTGAAACCATCGCTCAGACAACGCCCAAAGATAACCTCAGGGACAACGGAGGGGGAGGATGGAAAAGAATGCCTCAAAGCCCCAACCATGCACAATCTCTCGGTACTCTAGATGAAGGTATGATATAGAAAGTGTATGCTGAATCAGTTACCTCGGGGGTGCATAAAGCCGGGAACATACATCACAAAAGCAAATCAACATCAGAATCCTTGCTCCTCATCAATAGGAAAAAGGAATATCAAACCCAGCTTTTACCTCGTTCGCATGCAAGTAGACCGAGGGATGGCGACTTAAATCACCAGAAACTCTGGAATCGTCACATTAATGCCTGGAAGATCCTTACGGGGAGTATGAGCAGCAGGAGCGGGAGCCGCAACCGGTACATCCTCCTCCTTGTTCTCAACATCTAGTACCTCAACCCGGATAGGACGAATCACTGCCTCTACCAAAGGACGAGGCCGTCTAACTACACGAGGTTGAGGCACATCATAAGCCCTCCTCCTCGCACCTAAAATGGTCTTGCGGGAACTACTCGGCTGATCCGGATCCATATATCTGGACACAAGTCTCCAAATTACCTAAAAAAGGGTGTGGTAAATTCTAACCTGGATTTTTAAATGCATTTTATGACTATATGCATGCATGTATTACTTTAACATATGACTACAATAGAGTTAAAAATGCATGTCTATTCAATGCCTATGCTCATGAATTTTTTTTGCCAGAGTCTCCTTTGTAAAAAGGACTATCCACATGCACGTAGACATGACTAGGTTATCGTTCAGTAGCACACCAATCCACAGTCATAAGCATCCTATATGCGTAAAAATATTAAAGTCATAATCCATAAGGGTAGCCTAATTACCAGGATTACTTTTCTTTACAAACTTTGTTCATTTGTCCTCAAATAGGATAATAAATAGCAGAAAAAGGTGCTAATTTGTCTGTTTTAAAAGTAAAATTTGTTCACATCATTATGTTTAGCATGGTTAAATACTAACATTTACTATGTTGAATATTTTTTATCAAGTCATATAAGCATGCATATTCACTACTATGTGTTTAAAAGCATTTCACGTGATAACTCATTTTCCAACAGATAAAAACTGGAAAAGAGGACATGCATACATTACCAGTATAGTGCAGAACACTTGTACGATGATGGATTTTGTAGAAAACTCCCCGAACTTAGTAGATCTGAAGAAGAACTCTCGGATTCTCTGTGTGGCGCAACTTGAAAATGACTTGTGAAAATAATGGGAGCCTCAAATACACCTACGGATGGCCGCAGGTGTACCTGCGGCTATCCTAGGTGGGTCCTACCCATTTGGCTCAATCCAATTTGAGTTGCAAAGGACGTCTCACAAGTTGAAAATGCCAAAATAAGAAAAAAGATGCAATGCGATTAAGCAAAAAATCCTGAAATACTGATTTTCAGAGACCAAACTACGGGTCTACATATCACTCATTGGTATTCGCCCAAACATAGGGTTCGTAACACTGATGATCATAGTTATTGTA